>CM042551.1:16295000-16680000 GCA_023630585.1 Cranoglanis bouderius
TCCGTCTGCTCTTTCTTCACAGGCTTCCTACCTCTTTTCTTTCCAACACTGTTAACCTTTTTTTGCTCTGTACTCGGTTCTAGCATGATCAGATCAGGATCGCTCTCATCGGCTTTCATTTCAGGTTCCTCTGTCTCAGAGGCATTTTCTTTAGCTAGCTTCGATTTGCTCGGGCCTTTGCTGGGTTTACCTTTAGATCCATCCAGACTCGGCTGCTTGAAAGCGTTCATAAACTGTTTCCTTTCTTCTTGGGTGCATTTAGGAGTGGAGCTGGATTCAACCACATCAAGCTCCAAATCTTCTTCATGAAGTACGACGTTAGATTTTCTCTTAAGGTCAGGCAGAATGGCCGTGTTCGCCTGTGGGTCATCATGAGACAACTTTTTGCCATCTTTTATTCGACTCTCCTTTTTATTCCTAGTGAAAATCGAAGCCATTTTTAACTGAGGGCCCTTGACTGACTCATGATCAGGAGAGATGGGATGCACTTCAGCTTGGACCGTAAGGGTTCTTGGTGACATGGCAGCTACCAGATCACTTGCATCTGTGCAAGACTTAGCTTCAGAGCTTTCGGCGGCACAGGTGTCCGACTTAGAATCAGCAGTGACCTCGTCCTCGTCCTGCATCTGGCTCTGTAAAAATTCTTCAAAGGACACGGTAATGGTGCTGCAGCTCAACACTGAAGTTTCATCCACGTTGACCTCCACACTGGCGTCATGCAGGGACTGCTCGTGCTCAGCGTTGCACATTTCACTCTGGCTGACGTTTGCTTTTCTGTTTCTCCTCACTGCAGACTTTTTAATTCTACACTTGTCTTCTTGAGACGATGCATTATCATTACTGACATTATCATCCGTCTGGCTTTGGGTAGCTAAATTCTTACTTTTACGATTTTGCAACCCACCCTTTCCTTTTCTGTCGTCTGTTGCATACTTGCTTTTTAAATTTTCTTCGTCTACACAGATTTCATTGTTTATTTGGGACAGCAGAGCTGCAGTATCGCTGCCAAGCAAAGACACAATGCCTCCTTCCTTCATTATTGATTCATCCGGGCTTTCTAATAAACAGTTATCAGTGAGCACATCCTGTTCCTCCTCCTGTAACTTGTTTTGTTTCACCTTGGCTTTCCTGGTCCGTTTTTGCCTCGGCGTGCTAGTCATCTTAGGACAGACTTCCTCACAGGTAGATGACTGAACCTCTTTGGATGGAAGCGGACTCTTTTGTGAAGAGGTAGTCTTTTCCTGAGCGGGTGGTGTTTTCCGAAAGTAGTCTATGATGCTGTTTGATCGAGGCAGGGAGAAAGGTTTGTCCACAGGCTTGGGTAAAGGCAAGAAGTAATTTGTGATGGTCTTTGTTGTTGTTGTTGTGTCATCGTCTTTTCTCAACTTCTTGCATGGCTGCATTTTAAAAAAAAAAAAAAAAGAAAAAAAAAGTGTTGTTCGTGGAATAAAATAAAAGTTTGCATATCGTTAACATTTGAAAATGATCAGTAGGTTAATAAATAATGATGACAAACCTGGGTAGCCTCAAAATCCTCAAGAACAGGTGCCATGGCAACAACTCCAACCATTTCTGTGGTGTCTCAAAATCAGAGATCTAAACATTTTACAGTGATAGGGAAAAAACACACAAGATGTCATTATTCATTAGAATAGTTTAAACTAGCTAGTTCAGGAATGTTTGTAAACAAATTCAGACATCCAAAAATGTTGCTAGTTAAAGTTAACTTTAACCAGGTCTACTGTAATGTACAATGTCCTGTAGATAAAGATAAACACACTCAGCAGGGTTTCTCCTTAATATCAAAGTCAGAATAATGAATTGTCCAAGTGCAGGTGAAGTTAACACGAACCCATATTAGCAAAACGGTGTGTAATAACTAATAAATAATAGGAAAAAAATCGAAACAAAAACAAACAACTAGCCAACTTGGTTATCTCGCTGGCTAGCACACTTTTCCTCAATAACAATGACTTACATGCTACAGAGTTACGGAAGTACACATGACGCGCGTGTAAATAACCCGCACACAAACACTCACTGAAGTGAAAACATTTTCTGAGGAAAAATATTTAAAGATTTTAACTGTAAACTATCCACAAAAATTAAACTGGTTCCTTTTCCCGCAAATGGCGCCAAACAACACCGACCGCTTTCACCGCGCCAAATTCACCAATCACAGCACGTTTCGTCATATACCCCAAAGCGGAAGTTGCGTATTTTTCTTAAAAAAAAAGTCGCTATAATGTATTTACAGTAATAACAACAAAATAATAATAATAATAATAATAATAATAATAATAATAATAATAATAATAATAATAATAATAATATATCCACCTTATATGTATGGCAATAAATCGGGAAATCATACACGGGACAACCATCTTACTGAAATATATTATTGTTTTAATATAATATAAAACAAGATTTTTTTTCTGGCGTAAGATAGGTCGCATGTCTCGGACTTTTATATTGAAAAGCCGGGAATGCTGGCGGCCATTACTTCTGCTCTGTGCTGCTGATTGTTTTCACTTTTGTGTATCTACCCTGCATTTATCCTGTAAAGCAAGCGGTAGAAAGAACAAAGGCCAAAACTGGTAAGAGAAGCAGATATATATATACACGTAAATGATAACAATCTCTATGTTTAAGGTGACTTTGATTTATTTTTTTGTTGCTGTGTTTGTATCTTTACATTGGCAGCAGGTGATGTTAATCTCAGCTAGCATAGCTTCTCTGTCTGTACATGCACATGTACATTTGCATAGAATGGTGGTTAGCTTGTTAACTAGCTGCTTGGAAAACTACTAGCTGCGTAGGCTAGGGGGGGAGGGGGAAAAACATATTTTTAACAGACGTCCTGTTTTAACAGAGAAATAGTATTTTAAAAATCTCTTATTTGTCGTGTTGATTTATTGTAGTTGTTTAAAAGCGACTAGCTTTATCTTGGCTTATGGTTTCCAAGCTTCTGAAGCTTCCTGTTACTAAGAAAGCTGTGGTTGTAATCATTTCTTTCATTACATCTCCTCTTTCTTTTCCTTTCCTTCCCTTTCTTTCCTTCCCTTACTCGGTATCGAGGAAAAGAAACAAGGACATGAGGGACTCAAGCACAAACCTATTTGTCCTTGCTCACTGTTGCGTCACTTTAAAGCGACTTCAGTAAATTCACCTAACACGATGCCCAGGTGTATAAACTGTATAACAGACCTGCGTGCACTGAATTAACCCCTCAATTAAAACATTACACGTGTTCATCACGTGCTTGAATTCTCATTTTTTTTTTAAGCAATGCATATTCATAGTCAAGGACTTTCTTTGTACCCACTGTTTATTAAACCTGATTAAGATGATGTGTTTTGTATTCTTATTTCATCATTTATTGGGAATGGAGCATTTACACTAGCACACGCTGAAATAATAAAGACCTCCTTATAGGAAGCATTGTGTATCCTCGATCTAGAGGCCTCCAGTTCCTCAGAGTGTATTTCAGAAGTCCTAAAAGATGCCGGACTTTGAGCAGTTTCTCAGTCATGGGCTGAACGACGTAGGTCATTTAAACTTTCAGGATGCATCCTAAATTCCTTGACAACTCCAAATACCATTAAGTGTTTGCTGGATCAAGCGGCGGAAAGTTTATTTAGATATTCTTCTCTCGTTTTTGTCAGTCCTGCTGTAGACCCACTGAAAGGCCTTGGTAGAATGTTTCCGTATGTGTGTGTGTGTGTGTGTGTGTGTGTGTGTGTGTGTGTGTGTGTGTGTTTTCAAAATTAATTAATTAATTTATTTATAGTAATTTACTGTATGGTCTTTCTCTTATTCTTCCTACAGGACTTGACCAGAGATACTTGCATAAGTGTGATGTTAAACTAACAGGTCTGCCTGTGATCCTGTTATTAGGAAGGGCTCAGCAGTGCCTGGGAGCCCAGGGAGCCACTGTCTGAGTCCCTTGGGGTCGACGCCAAGAAACCACTGACTATGAACGCCACAAAGGGAGGCCTGGTCATTTTCACGGCCAACTCCAACCCATCCAGCAGAGAGCTGGGTAAAAGGATTGCTGAGTAGGTTGCTATTGCAGTAACTCACTTTACGTGTGACCTTTAGTGTTCTCTGGTAGTTTAACTTGTGTGGGCTCGTGCCTTGTGTTATGGCATTCAGGCTTGGATAGCCGAATTGACAGCAAGGGTTACGCGAAATCCCAGAGCGGTCTCTGTCCGGGGTTTAAACCTCAACTGCTCCACAGTGCTTTACAACATCTGGCTTGAACATTCTTTTAAAGTCAGAACATTGTACTTTTTCATCATGTAGGATTTTGGAAGTGAATCCATGCCACGTTTAAATATTGTTGCATGTCAAAGTGAAAACAAAATTGTTGCTTGAACTGTATGCTGAAAAATATAAGCAGGGATGTACCTTCAAGTAATGCAATGCTGAGAAATGGACAAGTCTTAGGCCATGTCGGGAAAAATAGATTTATCAACTGTTTCGTCGCTTGGGCGGGGGAAACATTAATACACAGAGTGTTTGGATTTAAAAAAAAGAAAATTAATTTGTTTTTTTTATTTGAGTGTGCAGACTCTATCCCTTCTTTCTTTTACTGAGGTTCTCTCTGGAACCTGTAACTTAATGTATACTTCGTTAATTCAAGTGTACCAAATGGTAGAAGTGTGAAAATTGACTCCTCTGTTTTTTCCAAATACTGTTTTAAAAATGTGGTGTTAAAAATCAGACTGGAAAATCTGAGCTAGAATTGTCAGACAAATGTTCTTGCATGTATGCAGGATATGAAATATGTAAAATCAAGTTAGCTTTACCGTGGAAGAGGGTGGGTGGGTGTCAGTTTGGGCGTGTTTCCAATTTTCATAGTCATCCAATCTGTCTTTCCTGGTGAGTCTAGAACTACAGGCACTTCTCTTGTTTTTTTTTTTTTTTTTTTTTCTTTTTTTTTTTTTTTTTTTTTTTGTTTTCTAATGATATATTTCTGTGGAACTGTAGAAACAATATGGTCTTCAAAACAAGTTTTTTTTAAAAAAAAGCTATAACTATTCTTTTGTCCAAGTAATCTCACACAGCTTCAGTTATTTGTTTTATAACTGAGCTGGGACTTTTAATTATTTATTTATTTATTATTTTTTTAGAATTTCGTGTCAGTCAGTCTCCTCTGATTTATTCCAAGTTTGAGTCATTGTCATGCTGAAAGATTTTTTCCACCCCAAAACTACAGTGTGATACATTTCTTGGCATTCAGTATTCTGCTGGGTTTTTTTTTTTTTTTCTTTTTTCTTTCTTTTCTTTTCTCCAAACATAATCCACACCATCATTGGCTTAAAGCATCTGACGAAGTCATTGTACTTCACAGAAGCTTTGCGCCTTCTCCTTCCCATCAGCTCTCTTTCTACTCAAATTCTCAAGTTTGGAAGTGTTTTGTAAGACTTCCTGTCTCTTATGGTTATGCAAGGTTTTCACTTTTCATACTACATTCTCTTTTGCTTTGCCCGCCTGCAGAAAATGGTTTCTTAGCTGCACCACGCCCTTCCTAAAGCGCACAAGATTTGACTGTTGTTCAACAGATGCAGATCCAGACAGTCTTGGGGGCATTTCCCAGTTTCATCACACTCCGTTGGTTGTTGTTAATCGTGCCATCTTGAAAATCTAACAGTAGGCTAGTGCTCAGACATTATTTTTGTATTTTAATGTGACATGGATCTATGGAGAAACCTCTCCATGAGGGAATCGAAGTCAATGAAACTGACAGTGGAACATTAGGTTGTATTTCACCCCTCCTTATGGCCATGGTCGATGAGAATCACCTGAATACTAAGGCCTTAGAGAAGTACCGCTGACCCACAGCCATCTTTCTCTTTCTTCTTCTTCCTGCTTCGTTGATTACCTTGTCATATCTTCAGCTCTGATGTGTGTAATTCCTTTCAATATTTCAAGTGAAGTGCTACAGAACTCTCCAGGTTTGAGTTGGTTTTCCCTCTTCAGCTTTGCTAACCGTATTAGCGATCGCTCTCCGTTCACGTCCATGAGTTTGCTACAAACTTGCTATGTATTTTTGCCTAGTAAGCGGCATTCACCTCTCTTGTTTTACCCATCATGCAAAGTTTTCTTTTGCCATCATCTACTCCGAGCCTTTCATGTCTCCGCTCTGTGGCTGGCCACCAAATGCGTGCCGCTAGCATGGGTCGAGTGGCTCTCCTTCGCCATATCGCACGCACTCACCAATGAACTGGATTCCACTGACGTGTGTACAGGGGCATGAGTCAAGCGTTCTTCCATTCAACTCTCATCCTCCCCCCTGGGTTTCTGGCCCTTTTCTCAGCATTATTCTATTCTTAGGTGTGAATAAATGTAGCATTTATGGAGAATGCGAACCATCCTGTCATACCCCCTGACATCTGGCAGACATTACAGGGTGTCCCAAAAGTCTCCATACACTGGGGACCGTGTTTACCAGCGCCACGTCAGTCGTGTCTTCGTCAGTGGATGTTCGTGGACGTCCATTTCTCGGTTGGGCTGCAACACTTCCAGTCTTTTTCAATTTGTTAATGAGTTTGCTTGCCGAGTTTCCTGTTAAAGTCCTTCCTGATCCAGCCATGAGAATGATTTTCAATACGTTCTTCTTTTGTCAAAGGCGTTCTTAAAGGCTGTCTGGGGAAAAAATATGAAAGTTGTTATATATTAATATTAATATTTTAAGTATGAAAAATTTTACAAAAAGTGTTAATTTCCCCCTATGTATGTAGACTTTTGGGACTCCCTGTGTTGCACTTACCAGGCATATTCAACCAGGTAGCTACTGTATGTATGTGTGGAACTGGCTCCAGTTGAGAATGCTAGGATTGTTGAATTGAGTCAACCAACCCAGTGAGAACTCCAAGGAAAGATGGCTATATGATGATGGTGGTGTCTATTTCAAATATTGTGTCATGTGTCATCTCATGACTTGAAGGTTCCCGTCATCTGTGCACACAACAAGGCATCTAGGTGATTCTCCCCATCCTCAGTGGTTATCCAGGGTTCATAAAACCAGTTATGCAGGTAACTAGCATTAAAATTGGGTTGACAAATGGTGGGTGAAAAGAAACTAAGATTGTTGCACCCCCATTCATTCCATTGATGTTATGTTGTGTTGACCTGTCTTTCGTTTTCTTTTTTTCTTTCTGTTTCACCCTATTTGTCCTTTTTTCTCTCTGCTTCTGTACAGACGGTTGGGTGTGGAGCTTGGCAAGGTGCAGGTCTATCAGGAGGCAAACAGAGGTGAGACGAGACAGAATATTCCATATGACAATCGGTAAAATTAAGCAGAACTGCGTATGAGATGGGTGATTAATGTGAATAGAGAAATTTACTCCTGTGAATATCTTTTTTTATTTTTTTTTTTTTTTTTTTTTTTTTTTTTTTTTTTTTTTTTTTTTTTTTTATGACCTGGTAATATGCTGAGCCTGGTTGATGGCACAAGTGCTCATTCCTTGCATTCCTTTCTGGAAAGTGCAGCGAAAGCACAATGGGTTGCTGGGATACTGTAAAACTGGCACACTTTGTTTTGACACAAAGCTGTGTGTATTGGAATGAATTCACTTTTATACACATTACAAGGATGGAATAGCTTTCTTTACACTTTGTCTACGGTATACAAAGTCTACACACCTCTGTTAAAAATGGCAGGTTTTTGTGAAGTTAAGATAAATCATGTCAGATCTTTTCTCACCTTTTAAAGTGAAATTGCAAAATGTACAAATAAAGTGAAAGGCAATCAGAAACTTTTATAGGGGAATAAAAATAAAAAACTTACAATAACATAGTTGCATAAGTGTGCACACCCCTACTGAACTAATTCTTTGTTGAAGCACCTTCTGATTTTATTACACCACTTTTTGGGTAAGGGTATATCAGCGTGACATCTTGACTTGATCAATATTTTCCCACTCTTTCTTGCAAAAACATTCTAGATCCATCAAATTGTAAGGGCATCTCCTGTGCACAGCCTGCTTCAGGTCACCCCACAGATTTTTAGTTGGATTCAGGTCTGGGCTCTGGCTAGGTCATTCAAAAACATTGATCTTCTTTTGGTTAAGCCATTCCTTTGTTGATTTGGATGTATGCTTTGGGTTAATATCGTGCTGAAAGGTGAAATTCATTTTCATCTTCAGCTTACTAGCAGACACCTGAAGGTTTTGCACTAAAATTGACTGGTATTTGTAGCTATTCATGATTCCCTCCACCTTGATAAAAGCCCCAGTTCTGGCTGAAAAAAGCAGCCCTAGAGCATGATGCTGCCACCACCATGCTTCACCTTGGGTATGGTGTTCTTTTGGTGATGTGCTTTTTAATTTTTTTCCCCCAAACATACCTTTTGGAATTATAATACCTTTTGTAATTGGTCTTCTTAGACCATAACACATTTCCCTAAACATTCCCTAACATGTTTGATTGTTTTTCACTTAATTTTTAATATGTTGCAATTTCACATTGAGGGTGGAAAAAAAATTGACATGATTTATCTTGGTTTAATCTTCATCACAAAAACGTGTCACTTTTAACAGGGGTGTGTAGACTTTTTATATCCGCTATATTTGTTTGTAGAAGATATTGATTGCATAACAGTGAGTCTAGCACAAAACAGCAGAACTGAAAAATAATAGATTTTGTTTCATCACAGAGACACGGGTTCAAATCCAAGAGTCTGTTCGTGGTAAAGATGTCTTCATCATCCAGACTATATCCAAGTAAGAAAGCTATCCTTTTTTTTTTTTTTTTTTTTTTTTTTTTTTTTTTAAGATGGTTTGAGGGGGGGAACCTCAAGCCTCAAGCCTCATTTGCATGTACAAGATTATTAAAGCTCATTCTTTATTAACTGTTGCACAGTTAAAGGAAGGTTGAATTTCAGACTTTCCTTATTGCAAAAGAATGATAATTGTATTGCATATTAAAGGGTGAAAGGTGGCAGCAATATTTTATATATAAGTTATTCTTTCCTTCACATTTTCCTCACAGGGATGTTAATACAACAATCATGGAGCTACTTATTATGGTGTACGCCTGTAGGACCTCCTGTGCGCGGAACATTATCGGAGTCATTCCCTACTTCCCTTATAGTAAACAGTGCAAAATGAGGAAAAGAGGCTCCATCGTCTCCAAACTCCTGGCCTCCATGATGTGTAAAGCAGGTAAATCTGCTGGATTTCACTGTGGTTTGTTACTTTACTGTATCCCAAGGTGTATCTTAGCCTGGGGTGGCACAACTACTCCAAAAGTGGTTTGGCAAAATTTGATGCTTTTAATGATATTTAATAAAATTTGAGCTATTAATGTATTTTAAGCTAGATATCGTGTACTGCAACAAATACTGTAAGTAGAACATGCATCAAACAGATATTCTTTAAATGAATTTTATTAAACAGTAAAGAACCCCAAATGTCTCAGTTTTGCTTCCTTATACAACACATGGGTTAACTCCGTTACATTCCACTTCTATGGAAAATCATAGAACATATTTTGAGTAAATGTAATTTGATATTTAGAGACAGCATATTTAAAATGCATTAAAACCCATGACCAACAATAAGAAATGACTGAGCTTCCATATACAGTACTATGTAGTTTGTCACTGTAGTAACTGTTTGTTTTACTAAACATATTTCCAGCAAGCCTTACTTACTTTATTTGAAGAATGTCATTTGAGGAATGTTCCTGTAATCGATTCAGAATACATAATATGTGCATATGTCTCTTAAATTATTGAAACTTAATAAACGCAATACTGATGCAACACACGATTATCATTAAGTGCCAGTGAGCTCCAAAGTGTGGTTAACCCTTTATCGCTCATAGGAGATCCCCTTTAGGAGAAATGCCCCCCCCCAGCTGAACTGGAAGTTTTGATTGAAGTTTTGGTTTTTCAACTGAGTCATACCTTTCTGTTATTGCCTGAAGTGCTGGGTCACATGGGTCACCGCCCAAGTAATTTGAAAAGTGCCGGGTCAAATGCCAGCTTGCCCCTGTTGCTTCGGCAGCCCCGATCTTACCTGATACACATTGCAATACGGCATTAGTAATTTTGCAGTATGATTGTTTGCCTTGTTTTTCTGACCAGGTTTGACTCATCTCATCACTATGGATTTGCACCAAAAGGAAATCCAAGGCTTCTTTAACATTCCAGTAGACAACCTGCGAGCATCTCCATTTCTGCTGCAGTACATTCAGGAAGAGGTGTGTAGACCAGTACCCTGAGCGTCAACAGCACACACTGTTCTTGCTGCTGATGTTCGGTCCTGTAATGACTAGATATAGCGACACTTGCAGTACTTCAAGGTTATTCATTTCTTACTTACTTTGCTATATCTAAAATTCATGGCCAAATGGCAACTTCGGTGGTTATTTAGACTGCTACTTTTCCGGTCCTTCTGATTATGCCTCTTTTTTGCCTAACATGCAGATCCCTGATTATAGAAACGCAGTAATTGTGGCTAAATCTCCAGCATCAGCTAAAAGGTAATTTAGCAACTTCTATGAATAAGTGACTTTAGATCAGTGCAGAAATTAGTCATATCATAAATGCACAATGATATATACCCTGTGCCTTGTAGGGCACAGTCGTTTGCGGAAAGGCTTCGGCTGGGCATTGCTGTGATCCACGGCGAAGCGCAGGATGCCGAGTCCGATCTTGTGGATGGACGACACTCTCCACCTACTGTCAAAAACATCGGAGCTATCCATCCGAGCCTGGAGATACCTTGTAAGCATTTATGTGCAGCACTCCATGCTATTTCTAATCTGCATCTGTTTTTCACTTGAATTGTACTAATAATCATTACTGCATGATTATTAATGTCAATTATTTTCACACAGTACTAATCCCAAAAGAAAAGCCTCCAATAACCGTAGTGGGAGACGTGGGAGGTCGGATCGCTATCATTGTGGTGAGATTTAAGATCGTCTAAAAGCATTCGGTTCTATTTTTAAACACGTTTTGGTAATTCGCCAACACATTTACGACCCTTTACTGCTTGATGAAACATATGGTATGATGTTTCTCATCATTTGTAGGATGATATTATCGATGATGTGGACAGTTTCCTGGCAGCAGCTGAGACGCTGAAGGAGCGAGGTGCTTATAAAATCTTTGTCATGGCCACTCACGGAATCCTGTCCTCTGATGCACCACGTCTGATAGAGGAGTCTGCGATCGATGAGGTCTGTAGTCAGACATAATTATCTAAACATAAAAACTAGGTCAGCTGCAAGAACTATAAAGGTCCCCCCCCAAAAACAAAAAGATCAATTTATACTTGCTGTTAACTTTAGGTATGCAAGATGGCCATCGTATCCAGCGGTCATTTGTCGCATTGCTTGTGCACATCTTCAGAAATTAACGTGACACGTCCGCTTGGTGCAACACCAGTAATGCAGGCAGTATAGTGCGACTGAATAAACAAACTAACATTATGTCTCAAATCGACTTGTGTACTATTCTAGACAGTTATTGAGTACTAATACTAATGGTTTTGAATTTTAAAAACCTTAAACCTACCGAATGATCTATTTTTAGTACCAGGCTTCTGGATTTTCAAGATTAGTAAATATGTCTGAATGTCCAGTGAGGGTTTATTAAAATTTGAGACGCAGATAATGACCACAATCAAGACGAAGGCAGGAAGTTTAAAGAGAAAAGAGAAACTGAGCTCGTCAATCTGTGCTGTGCGTGAAATCGTCAAACATTATAGTTTGACATGGAAACCAGATGAACAGAGATGTTTTGGCTCTGACGGTGCCATCTAGTGGACACTGGTTTTAATCCTCCAGCTGTACATAAGACTTGCAAGCAAGTCTGTGAACAGTGCTGCTCATGTAACAGCTGTGTGGCGGAAGTGAAGTATATCTACACATTAATAGTCTGTGCTCTCTAACTGTTTGACTCTCACACCCCGTGCAGGTGGTTGTCACAAACACCATTCCACATGAGATCCAGAAACTGCAGTGTCCGAAGATCAAGACGGTCGACATCAGCATGATCCTGTCTGAAGCAATTCGTCGCATTCACAACGGAGAGTCGATGTCTTACCTGTTCCGCAACATAGGCATGGATGATTGACAGCTTTGTCACCTTCTGTTTTATCACTGCCAGTTGGGTTTTTAATTTTTTTATTTTCACATTACATGGATCCTGTGGCCAAAACAATTTTTTCTTTACATTTAAAATGTGCTCAAACACATTTTCTATTTATTTTTATTGTTTAGCTCAAATCCCGTTCACTTACTAATTACTGCAGTCTGGTTTTCAGATAAGTTTGAAAGAGGGTGAGTTTTGTGAAATACCCTTCACAGATATTTGTTCTGCTTGCTGATTTGTAATAATTTAAGAAAAAAAACACTGGCTGTTTTTTTTTTTTGTTTGTTTGTTTGTTTGTTTTTCCATTGTTCTTTAAATTGAATACCAATTTGTATTTTGTGTGCTACCATTGAATTGATCCTAATTAGAATGGTTAATCAGGGTTAAAGTGCTTTGTTGTGTCAGAGAATAATTGACAGTCATATTTATTTACACTCTCGGGGAAGACTGGAAGACTTATTTCAAATGGCCAATGATAACAAATTAGTAACACAATGATCATCTATTAGCACTATGCCATAATTGTACCAGTCATTGCCTCAAGACTTGTGTAATCACTGTGCTACTAGATAATTAAATGTGTAATTTATTCTGCAAGTTCTTGGAAGCGCTATTGCGAAAGTGATTTAATATTTTTGACATTTTAGACATTTAATGTGCAAAATTCAAATTGTTGCTTGAACTAGAAGTAGGTTATGAAGTAGAAATATTTTTCATGCTAAGATGTTGAACTTCAGCATATGAAGGCTCATTTGCTTTTGTTAGTTAGGGTCCATACCAGTGGTCTTGCTTCAAAACTGAAATATTTCAAATTATCAAATTTTCCTTAACTTTGACTTTTCCAGTCAGTCTGTTGCAGGGCATTTGTTTTTGTACTAATCCTTCAGGCTCTCTCACATTTCCTCACAGCACATCATGATGATGATGATGATATAATAAATTAATATAAACGATATCACTGTTTGATTTAATTATGTGTGTCTACTGTGTTATTTTTGTGTATATTGAAATGGGCAAAGTGTAGCCGTTTATGTCAGAAGAGGGCAGTCAATTCACAGTATGTATATACAATTGAAGTCATAAATTTACATACACCTTGCAGAATCTGCAAAATGTTAATAATTAAAAGGGGAAAAAAAAGAGGGATCATAAAAATTGCATTAAGTTTGAAACATGAGAAGAGTGAGCAGTTTAACTGCTCAGTACAAACAAGGGACTCATGAACAACTATCTCAAAACATAAACACATTCATTGATCATCCAGCTAACAACACACGGTATTAAAGTGAATGTAAACTTTTGAACTGGTTCATTTGTGTAAATTAAGTTATTATTGTGTCTTGTGGACTATATGTAAACATCTGTTATGTGAAATGGCTTATTCAGGGAAGTACTAAATAAAAAAAACTAAATGCAATTTTTATGCTTATGACCTCAACTGTAAACTGTACCAGTATTAAAAATTAACCCACGGTGTCTTATGATTGGTTAGAATGGCTTGGGGAATACTAGCTCTATTTGAATCATTCAACAGCTCTTTAGTGCTCATGCTGGTAGCTGTGTGACTGCTGGAATTTTTGTGCCTCTGTTAGTGTACCAGTCTGTTTCAGGAAAAGGGTGTGAGTCCCTCATTCTTCTGTATTTAAATCCTCCCAAGCACAGTAGAGAAGCTGATATAATTGTGGGATTGGTGTCATATCCACATATTGTGCCATTCTGTTTTGGTGGATGTGTAACAGGGTGTTTCTGCAAATTTCTAACAGCAATAAAAACTAGGCAAGGGTGTAGGAACTTCTGTACTTACAGTGGTGCTTGAAAGTTTGTGAAACATTTAGAATGTTCTATATTTCTGCATATATATGACCTAAAACATCATCAGATTTTCACACAAGTCCTAAAAGTAGATAATGAGAACCCAGTTAAACAAATGAGACAAAAAATATTATACTTGGTCATTTATTTATTGCAGAAAAAGATCCAATATTACATATCTGTGAATGGCAAAAGTATGTGAGTTTTTGCTTTCAGTATCTGGTGTGACTCCATTGTGCAGCAATAACTGCAACTAAACATCTGGTAACTGTTGATCAGTCCTGCACATCGGCTTGGAGGAATTTTAGCCCATTCCTCAGTACAGAACAGCTTCAACTCTGGGATGTTGGTGGCTTTCCTCACATGAACTGCTTGCTTCAGGTCCTTCCACAACATTTATATTGGATTAAGGTCAGGACTTTGATTTGGCCATTCTAAAACATTGACTTTATTCTTCTTTGGTAGAACCATTCTTTGGTAGAATGACTTGTGTGCTTAGGGTCATTAACTTGCTGCATGACCCACTTTCTCTTGAGATTCAGTTCATGGACAGATGTCCTGATATTTTCCTTTAGAATTCGCTGGTATAATTCAGAATTCATTGTTCCATCAATGCAGCAAAACAGGCCCAAACCATGATACTACCACCACCATGTTTCACAGATGGGATAAGGTTCTTATGCTGGAATGCGGTGTTTTCCTTTCTCCAAACACAACGCTTCACATTTAACCCAAAAATTGTATTTTGGTCTCATCCACCCACAAAACATTTTTCCAATAGTCTTCTGGCTTGTCCACATGATCTTTAGCAAACTGCAGAGGGGCAGGGATGTTCTTTTTGGAGAGCAGTGGCTTTCTCCTTGCAACCCTGCCATGCACACCATTGTTGTTCAGTGTTCTCCTGATGGTGGACTCATGAACATTAACAATAGCCAATGTGAGAGAGGACTTTAGTTGCTTAGATGTTACCCTGGCACCTTTACGACCTCGCAGACTATTACATGTCTTGCTCTTGGAGTGCTCTTTGTTGGTCTCCACTCCTGGGGAGGGGAACAATGGTCTTGAATTTCCTCCATTTGTACACAATCTGTCTGACTGTGCATTGGTGGCTTTGTGCTTCTAACAGAACATACAGTGTGGCCTGCACTTGTACCCAGTTTCATGAGGAAGTACCAAAGCTGCCTGGTATTTATTCCTCTTCCACATCGAAGAAATAAAGAAATAAAAGAAGGGGAAGAACAAGTATCTTGACCGCCTCACTATAAATATGTGAGAATAGACTTGTAAGCAAGTTTCAAAATCACTTCTCAATAACAACACACGGCACACATCAGTGTCTTCATATTCATGAAGAATCTTTCTGTTTTAATTATTTACGTGTCATCATTACATATATATATATATATATATATATATATATATATATATATATATATATATATATATATATATATATATATATATATATATATATATATAATACCAGGTAATGGTATTATTCATAACATGGGAATTATTACAACCTGTGATGCCATTTGGCAAGCAGCTGAAAGCATTTAGATCAATTAACAGCATATATTCTGTTGTACAGCATATATCCTGCTGCTGATATGACACATTCGCTTGCTGTGTAACCATAAAGCTTGTGTAGACCATACAGGGGGCGTGTCTGAATCGATAAGTCTCAAAATAGAGCATAAAAACATGAACTCTGCCTTTTTGTTTTTTTAACTTCTAGCATTTTCCACTGCTAGGAAAAATGTGTGGTCAGCGTATTTTTTGTCCAAGTTATCTTTTTAAATATTGCATCACCCATGGCCTCAGGAACAACTTCAGTGTACTATCATTCATGCCTTAGGTGGTTTTTCAAGTCATCTGCATATGATACACCAAGTGTCCAATTTTGTAAGAGTTGCTTTTCAGTAAAATGCAATAACTAGGCATTCACACAAGTTCCTGACTCATCCTCTTAATTTGCTTTTCCATTTAAAATGTAGAGCATTACAAATCTTAACCATTTTGTGTGGTAAATGAAGAGTTTGTAAATAAATAAAAACTGTCAGTGTATAGGACTGTTATCAACAAATACTGTTAATGCTTTTCCCATATATACAGTGGGTATAGAAAAGAACCCCCCCCCCCCCCTTAAAATAATCACATTTTGTTGCTTTTCAGCCTGAAATGAAGACGGACACAGTTTTTGTTTTATCCAGCTGTATTTACTCAGTGCAACTTATAACATCCAAGTGAAAGATATAACGCCAACATGTCAGAAAAAAAGTAAAAAATTAAAAGAGTTGGAAAAAGGATCACCCCCTTGCTTTAATTTGCCTTCATTTTTTTTATTACAGCCTTTAGTCTGTTGGGATATGTCTCTACTAACTTTGCACATCTAGACTTTTGCAATATTTGCCCACTCTTCTTTGCAGAACTGCCCGAGTTCAGTTGGGTGACCGTTTGTGTACTACAGTATTCGTCATTCCACAGATTTTCAATGGGGTTTAAGTCTGGGCTCTGACTAGGCCATGCAAGGACATTCAACTTTTTCTCCTTCAACCACTGTGTGGTCAGTTTTGCTGTGTGCTTTGGGTCATTGTCATGTTGGAAGGTAAACCTTCTTCCCATTGACAACTTTCTGGCAGAGGGCAGCAGATTTTCCTAAAGAATTTGATGGTATTTTGCCCCATCCATTTTCCTTCTATCCTGACAAGTGCTCCAGTCCCTGCTACACAGAAACACCTCCATAACAGGATATTACCACCTCCATGCTTTACTGTAGGAATGGTGTTATTTGGATGGTGAGCTGTATTGGATTTCCGCCAGACATATCGTTTGGTGTTGAGGCCAAATAATTCATCTGACCATAACACTTTTTTCTATGTGGCCTCAGAATCTTCAAGGTGCGTTTTGGCAAAGCTCAGTCGTGGATGGCTTTTTTCTTGCAACCCTCCCATACAAGCCACATTTGTGGAGAATTTGTGATATTGTTGTCAAATGCACACAATGAACACTCTTTGTCATAAATTCCTGCAACTGCTTCAGAGTTGCTGTAGGCCTCTTGGTAGCCTCTCTGACCAGTTTCCTCCTGGTTATTTCATCCAGTTCCTGATCCAGGGAGGGTCTGTGTTGTACCAAATACCTTCCACTTCTTAATAATAGACTTCACTGTGCTTCTAGGCATTGATAAAGCCTTTGAATTTTTTTTGTATCCATCTCCTGACTTGTGCCTGTCCACAACTTTATCCCGGAGATCTTTTGACAGTGCCTTGCCACCCATAGTTGATTGTTTGCTTCAGTTGCACTACAAAATGCTCCAGGAAAACTCTTTTCATGCTGAGCTAATCAAAATGACCACAACTGATCACAATTGAAAGTCAAATGGCTTTGTGTGCCATTGAGAAGGTGATTAGCTACACCTTATTGAGTTTACAAGTCATTTTTAGGAGGGGGGTGATCCTTTTTCCAACTCAGTGATTCTGTTTTTTTTTCCCCCTTTTTTTTCTTTTTCTGACATGTTGGTGTTAATATCTTTCACTTGGATGTTATAAGTTGCACTGAGTAAATACAGCTGGATAAAACAAAAACTGTGTCCGTCTTCATTTCAAGGCTGAAAAGCAACAAAATGTGATTATTTTAAAGGGGGGTGATTCTTTTCTATACCCACTGTATATACATATGCATATATACATTCACTGGTTACTTTAATAGGAACACATGTACAACTGCACATTTATGCAGTTATCCAATAAGCACAATGCAGAAAATCATGCAGATACAGGTCATGAGCTTCAGTTAATGTTACACCAAACATCAGACTGGGGAAAAAGTGTGATCTATGTGACTTTAACCATGACATGGTTGTTGGTACCAGAAGGGTTGGTTTGAGAATTTCAGAAACTGCTGATCTCCTGGGATTTTCACACACAACAGTCTCTAGAGTTTACACAGAATGGTGCATAAAACAAAAAACATTGAGTGAGCGACAGCTCTGTGGGTGGAAACGGGTTGTTGATAAGAGAGGTCAGAGGAAAATGGCCGGATTGGTTTGAGCTGCCAGGAAGGATATAGTAACTCATAAAACCACTCTTTACAACCGTAGTGAGCATCTCAGCATGAGCTACAACAGCAGAAGACCACATCAGGTTCCACTCCTGTCAGCCAAGAACAAGAATCTGAACTGGACAGCTGAAGATTAGAATCTGCATGATTTTATGCATTGTGCTGCTGCCACATGATTGGCTGATTGAATAACTGTATAAATAAGCAGGTGTACAAGTGTTCCTATTAAAGCGGAAGGTGAGTGTACACTCAACATCCAGATTCCAGATAAAAGACATAAAGCTATATGAAAAACACATTTTAAAAGCACCTACAACATGTTATCAAGTTTTATCTTTCTCTTTAGTCTTTTTTCTGATTTGTTTTAGAAGAGGAGTCACTAATTCTCTGTTTTAAGGTTCTTAAAGTTTTTGGAAACGATGTTCCTCTAAAAGAAGACCTATTGTCTGTGGTTGACTCAGAACGCTGCCTGAGGCTTGACTGGTGTAATTGGTTGACCCTCATTCTATCCTGTTGAGCCCGAGGCTGTTTTTGAGAAGAATAGTGATGGTCTAATGAGAGCTCTGTTTGGTTTGACCTGATGGGAGCTGTATGTCTCCTGGGAAGCTTGGCAGGAGTTGCAGGAAGATCATTAGCAGCCCTGTTTTGGCCCAACTGCCTTCCATGTGAATAATTTTGAACTCCAAGAGTGGATACAGCAGATGCTACAGAGGCTACTCTACTGCTGTGGAGCTTGGTGACAGATGCTTTGGTTGATATTTGTGCGACTTCATGTGTTGGAATAGGTTTAGGTTGAGGTGATACCCGATGTAGCTGCAAATAGTAACATAATTCAAATTTACCAAGTTATTTCGCAAAACTTTTTTTGTGCAAAAGTTACAAAGATTTAGTTGTTTGTTAGTTGTGAGTGAAATGCTTTTACTATTAAAAAGATAATGTTTGTTTTAGCAGTTAGATACACAGCTGTAAAAGGGAATCCTTACCTTCCTGAAATTTCTCTCTGACTTAGGCTTTACCTTGGGCTGGTTCTTATTCTCTTGCTGCACACACATATGCTCCAGTGCCTTCCTTTTCAAAGGAGGGATATCAACACCGAGCTGTCCAACCTTAACGCCAGTCAATGTCTTCGGTTTTAGCTGCTGTGCTTTGTCCACAATTTGGGCTGTTGCTATCTCCTTTAGTTCTGAATTGGAGCTGTCCATGTCTTTGATCTCTATGGCCTGCTCAAGATTTGACTCCCCTGCAATCAACGGTTTAATTTGGAAAGGCAAATTGCAAGCTTCTTCATGACTTCTTTCAGTGTTTGGGCCTTTCTGGAAACTGTTGTTTAGAGAAGCTGGTTTTGACTGTGGTGTCAAGTGTGTCTCATCATTCACTTCAAGCATAGATATGAGATTAGATGTGTAATTGAATCCTGAGCAAGTTTCTGGCTTTAATCTCAGCAGTGGCACTACGTTGACTGGGTCAGAAAACACAATGCATTGTGCCTCTGCGGTTTTCCACACTGGCAAATAAGGCGCAGCTACTTTATCCTGCAGCAGTGACTTATTTACTAATAGCTGTGATCCGGCACTGTCGTTCCCTTCTACAGGTTGTATGTCAAACATACGATTTACTACTGAACACAATTTGCACTTCTTTAGGCATTCTTTTTTTTCATCAGGTGCTGCTTGTGCATCAGTTTTCACTTGATGGAGTATTTTGCTCTCTGTTCCTCGTTGTGAGGTAGAATCTGCTTCCTGTATTTGCTGTTTATTGGCTATAGAAACAGATTCAGACAAACCATTTCCTCCATTCAGTGACGTGAACTCCGACTTGTCAGTTGTCACCCCAGTTAAGTGTTGGCCATCACACTCTTCTGGTGATGCAGACGGGAGCCTAGACTCTTCTGTTTCTTTCATGACCTCATGGCTTGATGCATTCTCACATGAGCCAGACATCAATGAAGACAAGGATTCCATGTCATTGTTTGGCTCATCTGGGTACTTGGAGACAGCTGGCATCCTGTTAACCATCCCTACAATCTTAGAATCACCACTCATACTCTCACTGCACTTGTCTGATGAAAAAGAAGAACAGGAGTCAGAATAGGTACTCTCTTCATTTTGTATTGGGCAGTCTACATGATCTGTCTCATCTGTCTCTATCAGTTTATGTGTGTTCCATTGATTGTCTTGTATACCTTTATTACTGATGGTTTCTGCAATATTCTCACAGCTTTGTTTGTCTGATGTAGTTTCAGGTTGTGCAACTGAAGTATGAGTTGTTACTGTATTAGATCCAACACTGTAAAATTGTGTTATATTATGAATCTGTGGATTAGTGGTTAGCACATTTGCTTCGCACCTCTGGGATTGGGGGTTCAATTCCCACCTCTGCCCGGTGTGTGCAGAGTTTGCAAGTTCTCCTTGTGCCTCGAGGGTTTCCTCCAGGTACTCCGATTTCCTCCCCCAGTCCAAAGATTTGTGTTGTAGGCTGATTGGCATCTCATGGCTTGATGCATTCTCACATGAGCCAGACATTAATGAGGACAAGGATTCTGTGGTGTTGTTTGGCTCATCTGGGTACATGGACACAGCTGGCATCCTGTTAACCATCCCTACAATCGCAGAATCACCACTCATGATCTCGTCTGATGAAAAAGAAGAACAGGAGTCAGAATAGGTACTCTCTCCATTTTGTATTGGGCAGTCTACATGATCTGTCTCATCTGTCTCTATTAGTTTATGTGTGTTCCATTGATTGTCTTGTATACCTTTATTATTGATGTTTTCTACAATATTCTCACAGTTTTGTTTGTCTGATGTAGTTTCAGGTTGTGCAACTGAAGTATGAGTTATTACTGTACTGGATCCAACACTGTAAAATTGTGTTATATTATGAATCTGTGGATTCTCTGATACGGGACATGGTGGCTTAGTGGTTAGCACATTTGCTTCACACCTCTGTGCCTCAGGGGTTTCCTCCAGGTACTCCGATTTCCTCCCCCAGTCCAAAGACATGCATTGTAGGCTGATTGGCGTCTCTAAATTGTCTGTAGTGTGTGAATGGGTGGGTGTATGCAGTTGTGCCCTGTGATGTGTTGACACACCATCCAGTGTGTCCCCCACCTTGTGCCCTGAGTCTCTTGGATTAGGTTCCAGGCTCCCAGCAACCCTGTGTAGGATAATCGGTACAGAAAATGGATGGATGGATGGATTCTCTGATATTTGAGAATCTTTATATGGCTCAGCACTAGTGCTGGCTATAATATTCTCAGCATCCAATTCTTCTCTCTGCTTAGATAAGACATTAGTTTGCTTTTCCATACCATGATCCACAGGTGAGTCTTTCTCATCCTTCTTGTTACTGTGAGCTGTTTTAGGATTTGGAATAGGGGATAGACACACAGCCTGTTCTTTCAGACTGCTAGGTGGAAGTATCCGCTGAGGAGGATTGCAGTGCTTGTTATCTTCCTCTGGTCTAGTTTGGGGTGGCATAAGTGGCTGCTCATTTACTGAAGCAGCAGTTGGAGAGGTGGGCCTTGGACAAACCTTCTCAGACAGAGACTCTTGTGGCACTTGGATTGGGTCTTTAAATCGGATGGCTTGCGAGACCTCAAAGAGCTCTGAACGTGTGATGTGAGCTTGTGGGAGTTTATTGCAGTCCCTTATATTAATGAAGCCAATGACATCACTTGGTGGATCCAGCTCAGACCAAACAGGCAGGTAGTCAATCATGTTTGCCTTTTCTAGGTGGAGCAGTCCAGGGTGAATGCGAAGACCTTCTGGTACTTCCTTTAGTTTAATGCTGTTACTCTTGGCTGTGCACGTCTCAGAATCCACATGATTGATGTTGGCAGCAGCATTGCCAGAGACCAGAGCGTATTTTGGATTGATGAGTTTGAGGGCCATGATGGTTGAGGGCTGCAGAGCAGGTGCTGCTTTAGGGATGGGTTCTAGCTTTTGCACTTTCTCCAGATTAATCTTGTTCATGTTAATGGTATTAGACATCATATACAGGTCTTGGAACAACTGGTCAAATAAGTCCACAGCCTGGCCTGTGAGCACGGTAATGATGCTCCTGTCTAATCTCGAGGCAGTCCATGTGAAACTGATATAAAAACAACAACAACAACAGCAACAACAATTTGGATTATATGTGGTGCCTCGATGAAAACACACAATGTAAAGTGACCCATATTTATGAAGACTCTGAAAGTAATTTATATATTTGATATATGATTGGCTCAAGCCAATCCATGAAACTGTACCAATCAGGAATCACAGTAGCTTGCAAAATTATTCAAACCCCTTAAAAATAATCAGCTTCACCTGAATTACAAATGACACTTACACAAATTGTTCCAACCAGTATTTTTTTTTAAATATTGTAAACCAATATGCTCATAGATTTTTTAAAGTCAAAATACATCATTTGGCAGAAGATCTTAAAAACAAAATAAAACCTGCTATTTCCAAAAGTATTCAACCACTACAGACTAGTACCTGGTAGAACCACCTTTTGCTGCAATAACAGCTTTAAGACTGTTAAGGTAAGTTCCTTACACTGTTTGGGACTGATTTTCGGTCATTCTTCTTAGGAGATTTGCTCCTGGTTCATTGTTACTCAATGTACTCAGATACTCAATGCGATTAAGATCTGGATTTTGACCAGAAAACATTCACCTTTTTGTTTTTAACCACACCTGCATTGCTTTGGCCTTGTGTTTGGGACCACTTTCCTGCTGAAAAGTGAAGTTTTTGATAAGAAGCCCAGGTTCTGAGAATGAAAAGCATACCAGAGCATGATGTTGCCACCAACATATTTCACTGTAGGGATTGTGTTAATTGAGGTATGGCCTGAGTTAGGTTTGAACCACACAAACTGGTTTAAAACTTGCCAAAAGACAGTATCTCGGTTTTGATCTCATCACACCAAAAAAACCACATCTTCACTGGGTCACTCTCATGCTTTCATGTGCACAACGGTTTCTTTCTAGCCAGTCTCCCACACAGTCCTCAATTATGCAGAACTCTTGAAATAGTTGCCTGGTGCACCCTCACTCCACTGTCAACCACTGTACTCTGTAACACCTTCAGAGCAACTGTTGGCCTCACTGTGGCTTCCCTCACCAGTCCAGTTTTGAGGGAGGGCCTTACCTAGCTAGTGCTTGGGTAGTGTGATGCAGCTTGCACTTCCACTCTATTTATCCAGTGTTCTTATTGGGATGTCCAATCTTATAATTTTCCATCCTATTCTGAAATTCTATTATCTTATCTTTAACTTCCTTAGAATCCTCTGTAGTCTTTATTTTTACTCCTTCCTTCAGACTGACAGTTTTTTCAATGACAGTTTAACTGATGTGTCTTTTGTGGGAGCTCTTTTAATACTTCACAGTTGCAGGCAAATTGTATCCTCATTAAGACAATATCTTATATATAATATCAATATACTTATGCAAGCAGCATTTTTCAATTTTTGATTTTCTTTGAAACACTTGCTGACCAATAATTAATCTTGACTTTGAAAATTTGCTATAAGAGAACATGGGTTTACAACAAAAATTCTGACATTTCTGACATAACAAAAAAGTCATTTGTTATTCAGACATATCTGATCAATTCCAAGGGGGTTAAATACTTTTCCAAGGCACTGTAAAAGTTAAAAAAAAAAAAAAAAAATCCAAAAACAGAACTCATGCTATTAATGCTTTAGTAATTAAAAACAAACAAACAAACAAAAAAACAGGAATACTAGTTTGTGAATTGACTGACCTGTATGATCCTGAAACGGCTTTGTCTCCATCAACAAACATGAATTTTTGACTTTGGCTCCCACATACTTTTTTGGATGAGTGAGTGAAAAAGCCAGTTCCTCTGATACTCCGCACTCTCAAGTTCTAAACAGTACCAGCACCAAAAAAAAAAACAACAAAACAAAAAACATTAAGGGCTCTTCTGCATAGTGATTATGTGCACATTTAAAGTAACTCACTGGTTTTTGCAATGAACTGTAAACAATGACTGGAATTTTTCTGAAAGGCACATCATTCTGAATAAAGCACAAGGACACCCTGAAGACAAACGTTGTATAAGTATGTGAACTTGCTTAGAGGTCTTTTTGTGTATACAGTATACTATAACTCAGAGCATTATTACTCCCTGTGTTCTATCCTTTGTGTCTTTGATTTAAAAAAAAAAAAAAAAAAAAAAAAAAAAAACAGTCTTCATCTTCATTTGTAAATGCATAATATGTTCAAACAATATTTCATACAATATCTGGGTAACACTACAATAACAGTATATGAATAATCATACACTAATACCTGAATTAATACTTACTTAAATATGAACTAATGATGAGTTAAAGCATGTACTAATCACGAACTAATGAAGAGTTAACCTTACCTATGACGTGAGTCTTATGAATTCATGCCTGAATAACGACCAGCTTAAGTACTGTATGTTAGTACACGTTTGTTAGTTAATGTATAAATTAACATGTAGAGGTAAGCTAACTGGGTTGCGTTGAGATGAAATTATTGGTGTTTATTATTAGTGCGTCTTTCTACGTTCAATAAGGAGGATCAATGTAAATTATGACAGTAATCCATGTTTGTACGCAGCTGCATATGGCAAATTATATAAACAATTTGAGCTTATGCATGTTTAATTCATATTCTTTCTAATAGAGCATGTTTGATTTAGTTTACCCCTCAGTGTTCATTAATACATTATCTAACAAACACGTCCTAACATGTACTTAAGGAGGTCGTTATTCACGTATAAATTCATAAGACTCACGTCATAGTTAAGGTTAGCTCTTCATTAGTTTGTGATTAGTACATGCCTAAACTCATCATTAGGTCATATTTAAGTACGTATTAATACAGTTATTAGTGCATGATAATTCATGTACTCTTATTGTAAAGTGTTACCAGTATCGGTTTTATATATAAAAGGCTTCTACATAAAGCCAGTTGCTCATCAGTCAGGTTAGTAACATATACAGTAAGTACTATAAGATCCTTTTCCGTAACACCATTAATGTCTTTCTTGTGTTTTTGACTGTGTAGGTGTAACAGGTCAGTTTCATCAAGTTTCATTTAACAGATTTACATGCCAACATTCACAACTTATGAGAATATGGGAAATTAAGGTGTATTACAAAAGCACT
Source organism: Cranoglanis bouderius (assembly GCA_023630585.1). Taxonomy (NCBI): domain Eukaryota; kingdom Metazoa; phylum Chordata; class Actinopteri; order Siluriformes; family Cranoglanididae; genus Cranoglanis; species Cranoglanis bouderius. The sequence goes on from CM042551.1 coordinate 16,320,145, forward strand.
ATGGTCAGACACAACTGCAGTTTGTAGGGGGATTTCAACTGCATGCTTTAGCCAACACTGTAACCTGGGCACTTACTTTCTTATTTGTAACTTCGCAGAAAATACAGCATTTTTTTTTCTGCTGCATTACAGCAGAAAAAAACAGGAAGTCTTACAGTCTTACATGAAGACTTTGTGACCATAATTATAATATCTATCTTTATAAAGGGCAGTTTTGAGATATGGGACATCAAGGAAGGTTTCAACATTCTCGCAAGCAAAACTCAAAAGTGCTGAAATTTACATTTATAGCTCAATAAGGCCTACATTTTAAGGTTACTTCAAATTTACGGCTATTGGAAAAATGAAGGCTATTGGAATTTTTTTTGTTGTTGTTTAAATGAGAAGGGTTTGGAAATGTTTGGAGAAAGGAAAACACTACATTCCAGCATAAGAACCTTATCTCATCTGTGAAACATGGTGGTGCTAGTATCATGTTTTGGGCCTGTTTTGTTGCATCTGGGCCAGGGCGACTTACCATCATTAATGGAACAATGAATTCTGAATTATACCAGTGAATTCTAAAGGAAACTATCATGACATCTGTCCATGAAGTGAATCTCAAAAGAAAGTGGGTCATGCAGCAAGACAACAACCCTAAGCACACGTCATTCTACCAAATAATGGTTAAAGAAGAATAAAGTTAATGTACTGGAATGGTCAAGTCAAAGTCCTGACCTTAAGCCAATAGAAATGTTGTGGAAGGACCTGAAGCAAGAAGTTCATGTGAGGAAACCCACCAACATCCCAGAGTTGAAGCTGTTCTGTACTGAGGAATGGGCTAAAATTCCTCCAAGCTGATGCGCAGGACTGATCAACAGTTACCGGAAAAGTTTAGTTGCGGTTATTGCTAGGCAAGGCGGAAAGCAAACGTTCACATACTTTTGCCATTCACAGATATGTTATACAGTGGGTATAGAAAAGAATCACCCCCCTTTAAAATAATCACATTTTGTTGCTTTTCAGCCTTAAATGAAGACGGACACAGTTTTTGTTTTATCGATCTGTATTTACTCAGTGCAACTTATAACATCCAAGTGAAAGATATAACACCAACATGTCAGAAAAAAACAAAACAAACCAAAAAAAACAGAATCACTGAGTTGGAAAAAGGATCACCCCCCTCCTAAAAATGACTTGTAAACTTAATAAGGTGTAGCTAATCACCTTTTCAACGGCACACAAAGCCATTTGACTTTCAACTGTGATCAGTTGTGGTCATTTTGATTAGCTCAGCATGAAAAGAGCTTTCCTGGAGCATTTTGTAGTGCAACTGAAGCAAACAATCAACTATGGGTGGCAAGGCACTGTCAAAAGATCTCCGGGATAAAGTTGTGGACAGGCACAAGTCAGGAGATGGATACAAAAAAAATTCAAAGGCTTTATCAATGCCTAGAAGCACAGTGAAGTCTATTATTAAGAAGTGGAAGGTATTTGGTACAACACAGACCCTCCCTGGATCAGGACGTCACTCCAAACTGGATGAAAGAGCCAGGAGGAAACTGGTCAGAGAGGCTACCAAGAGGCCTGCAGCAACTCTGAAGCTGTTGCAAGAATTTATGACAAAGAGTGGTCATTGTGTGCATTTGACAACAATATCACAAATTCTCCACAAATGTGGCTTGTATGGGAGGGTTGCAAGAAAAAAGCCACCCACAACTGAGCTTTGCCAAAATGCACCTTGAAGATTCTGAGGCCACATGGAAAAAGGTGTTATGGTCAGATGAAATATTTGGCCTCAACACCAAACGATATGTCTGGCGGAAATCCAATACAGCTCACTATCCAAATAACACCATTCCTACAGTAGGTTCATGTGCTCAGTGTTCATGGAGGTGGTAATATCCTGTTATGGTGGTGTTTCTCTGCAGCAGGGACTGGATAGAAGGAAAATGAACGGGGCAAAATACCATCAAATTCTTGAGGAAAATCTGCTGCCCTCTGCCAGAAAGTTGTCAATGGGAATAAGGTTTACCTTCCACCATGACAATGACCCAAAGTGCACAGCAAAACTGACCACACAGTGGTTGAAGGAGAAAAAGGTGAATGTCCTTGCATGGCCTAGTCAGAGCCCAGACTTAAACCCCATTGAAAATCTGTGGAATGACTTAAAGACTGCAGTCCACAAACGGTCACCATCAAATTTAACTGAACTTGAGCAGTTCTGCAAAGAAGAGTGGGCAAATATTGCAAAGTCTAGATGAGCAAAGTTAGTAGAGACATATCCCAACAGACTAAAGGCTGTAATTAAAAAATGAAGGCAAATTAAAGCAAGGAGGTGATCCTTTTTCCAACTCAGTGATTCTGTTTTTTAATTTTTAATTTTTTTTTCTGACATGTTGGTGTTATATCTTTCACTTGGATGTTATAAGTTGCACTGAGTAAATACAGCTGGATAGAACAAAAACCGTGTCTGTCTTCATTTCAGGCTGAAAAGCAACAAAATGTGATTATTTAAAAGGGGGGGGGGGGGTTTGTTTTCTCTTTATCTACTTTTAGGACCGCTGGTAATGTTTTAGGTCATATTTATGCAGAAATATCAAACATTCTAAAGGGTTCACAAACTTTCAAGCACCACTGTAAGTACACTGCATGTAAATAGCTTAAGTCAGTTTTATTTATTGCTAATGTTATTGGATGTTAGCCACAGAACTAGCTTCCCACTGCCCTGAAGACCTTCTAATGTTCCAGAATGGTTATACACTGTAGTACAAGTGTGTACAGTAGAACTGTACTGTAGCTATTGTGAACACTTGTTTATAAAAAATTCTGATTGAGCATATGTAGAACATCCACAGCTACAAGCTGCCATACTGAGGCTTCAAGTCTGTTCTTTTCTGTCAGACTGTAAATATGTAGAGCGTGGATACTGACTGGTCAAGGTCACCTATGTTGAATTTTTCCTGTTTTCATCCTGGATGAAAACTTTGCAAAATAAAAAAATGTGTATGTGGTTAACACATTTGTCCACCAAAATGCCTGATAGAATCTTATAATAATACCGAGGTCACGATTTGTTGTTTGTGTGTGTGTGTGTGTGTGTGTGTGTGTGTGTGTGTGTGTGTGTGTGCGTGCGTGTGTGTGTGTGTGTGTGTGTGCATACACATACAGTACATGCGAAAAATCCTCCAATCTCATTCACAGTGGCTCATATCTGTTTCTCTGGAATGACCTTAATGTGCTTCAGCATGTTAATCTGTGATCAGCAGTGTTCTGTCTCTGTCTGAATCCTCAGGTCAGACAAGAGGCATTTGTCCTGTCTCAGATCTACCTCAGATCAATAAAGATTCAACTAGGGAGGTTTTGTGTCACACTTAAAATTAAGGTTCTGACACTGTTAAAGTGATTTCACAATTTAATTCACAGATTATTGCAACTAATTTAAAAAAAGACAGGACATACTTTGAGGTGTCCTGTATGCATTGCTGCACTCTCACACATTTTCAGGAAGTGTGGAACCCCAGTAAGCTCCAGTATGATGTAAACAGCCACGTTACGCTTGAAGCTTGCATGCAAGAGATCTTTAAAGATGTCCACATCTGTAAACAAATCCATGACCACAGCAATGACCTGTAAATGGGGAAATGTATATGGTTGGATTGCATTATATTATTTACCAAATTCAATTATTTAACTGGAGGAAGACAATTCTGCAAAACTTCTTCAGATCTTGTGTAAGCATACAAGATTATCAGCAGATTTCAAAACAGATAGTAACACGTTGTTTGTTTGGCATATTGATAAATATTGGACTCCGTATCTATAGTAAACTTTATCTAAACTCAGGGTTACTAACTGCATGTGATTGACTATGAATGTTGGACTTTGACTTGCATGTCTTCATTACTTCATAAAAGTTGTGAGTACGGCTTGGTACATTTTTATATGTGCGTTGGTTTCTTTATTAAAAACATTAATTTTAGTTTACATTTTTTTCATTTATTGATCATTTTAATTTCATTTTACCTGTACCTCAGGTTCAATCTGATCCAGGGATGGGCTTCAAGTTGTTTTTGCTTATCATACTCAGCAATTTCACACATATAAATCATGCTGTGTGAGAATGCAAGTGTTGATGTTAGGACTAATGTGTGCAACACAGCACCTTTCTAATTAGTGTTTACATTCTGAGATTGAAATAAATGAAATTAATTCATTGTATTACTTCTACTACTACTACTACTAATAATAATAATAAGAAGAATATAACTACAACAACAACAATAACTACTACTACTACTACTACAACTAGTATAGCCTACTACTACTACCACTACTACTACAAGTATAGCCTACTACTACTACCACTAATAATAATAATAATACAACTACAACTATTACTACTACTACTACTAACAGGTACATCAATGCAGGATGAATAGTGAATAATGGGACTGACTACCTAGGGCCCCTATATGAAGGGAAAATTCAAGGGGCCTGTGCTAAAAAGTTCATGTGATAATAACATAATGTACAGGGACGGGGTGCCAACCCATCACAGGGCACAATCACACACACACACCACGGACAATACTGTCAATCAGCCTACAGTTCATGTCTTTGGACTGGGGGAGGAAACCGGAGTACCCAGAGGAAACCCCTGAAGCACAGGAAGAACATGTAGGCTCTGAGCACACAAGGAAGGGGTGGGATTTGAATCCACAACCCCAGAGGTGTGTGGCAAGCGTGCTAACCTCTATGCCACAATGCCCCCCCTATTTTTAACATAAATCCTAAGATAAATGAATGCTATATAATTATAACTACTTTACAGTAACACAATAGTATCACTATTGAGCTCATTAACCGACATTAAATTATATGCCTTTAAAGATGACGATGATTACTGCTATTACTCCTGCTGCTACTACTAAGAATAATATCTCACCGTCTCACCTTCTGTGCCTGTGCTATGGTTCTCCTGATGACCTCTTTAATATGCGCGTCACCGTGTAGGGGCGGCTGCGCGTGCACGGCGACGCGGGTCACTCCACGGTAGCTCGCGCGCCGAGGCCAGCCGAGCTCCAGCTGCGGGACCGAGTCATCAGAGCGCTCTGGCCAGTACTGGAGTGAGGACAAGCGCGTCTCTTTACTGTCCCCATCAAAGCCTGCTGAGGAATCGGGTAAATCTGGACAATATGGTTCCACGGAGGCGGACAGCTGCGCGAGCTCCAGGTCGGACAAAAATGGCCGAATCCGGTTGGTCTTGATGAACTCGTGAAAGCAGCACGGACCTTCGTCCAGCAGCCTCTCAAGCGCCAGCCTCTGCTCCTCACTGTACAGGAACTCCGGCTTGGACTCGTTAGTGCGTAAATTAACATGGTGTTCGTTTAGACACTGAATCTGAGACAGAGCCATTACTAAATCCCACCCAAAATAGCCTATTAGCGTCTTAAAATATCATAAAAGTTTCCAAATAGGTTCGGGTCATTATTTTAAATGTATAATGTGCTCACACTTATGGTTAATAACCTGGAGCAGTGGCACAGCGCGTTCTTTCACATAACACTCAAATGAATTTTCCCCCTTATCTGTTATCACAGTGTTGCCAGATTGGTAGATCCAACGGTTTGCCATGAAAAAAAACAACAACCCCAAAACAACAACAACAACAGCTTGTGGACACCTGACCATCGCAACCATATGTGCTTGATATATTTGAACATCCCATTCTAGATTAGTCCCTCCTTTCCAGTCTTCTGTGAAGGCCTTCCACTTGATTTTGGAGCATGGCTGTGAGGATTTGGGATCATTAGTGAGATCAGGCACTGGTGTTAGGTGAGGAGGTCTGGGAGGCAGTCGGTGTTCCAATTCATCCCAAAGGTGTTCAGTGGGGTTGAGGTCAGGGCTCTGTGCAGGACACTCGAGTTCTTCCACTCCAACCTTCTCAAACCATGTCTTCATGGATCTCGCTTTGTGCACAGGAGCACTGTCATGCTGGAACAGGTTTGAGTTCCAGTGAAGGGAAATTGTAACGCTACAGCATACAACTGCATTCTATACAGTTATGTGCTTCTAGCTTTTGTGGCAATATGGGTGTGATGGTCAGATGTCCACAAACCTTTGGTCATATAGTGTATTACAACCTTACAACCTTAATATCCACATTGTTTATTATTTATTATATGAATCCACAATATTGTGTAGCACAATATTTACAACCACAGTTAGACCTACAGCAGAAATGACTTCTGGGCTTAAAATTACTGGATGTGAATTGTGGCAAGAAGTTTTGTACAAACTCTAAAGCAATGATTGTGACAGCAGACTAGATGGTGTCCAGCAGCCCAAATATTTTCTGTATAACCCACACATGTGGTTCAGTGAATAGGATTTCGCTTAATATGGCAACGTGGACAGGTAAACGCCAGGTCACGTGACTCAGTGTAGTTCAAAAACCGACTCCTAGCAAGCAAAAACTTTCACACTGTATAGAGGAATGTGTAAAGGCAACACTGTAGCCTGGTTTATAGAAGCTTGGAGTTAGTGTGCCAAAAATATGCACGCACGTTCTTTTAAATTCAAAATTGACCTAGATTTTGGATATTGTATTGAGAGCTGCGGTGGAATGCTCACCTGTAGCCGCTGGTTTGTCTTACACAACTTTGTACAGTAAAAGTAAGCCGTGCAAATAACTGACCCAACTGTCTTATCATTAACACACATTTATTTTCCCCTTTTCTACTGCAACAATCACGTCCAATTCATTTAAAAGAAATATGTTAACAACAACAGACAAATTCACACATACGTATATAAAAATACCACAAAAACACAATCTGCAATTATTCAGCTGTGGAAGGGAAAAAAAAAGTTTACAAAAAAAGTGCAGCAAAATGTTGCATTTGAACCTGTGCCATAAATGCATTTAGGTTTGAACCTATTGCTCTTTTTCTTTGTTTAGTGATGCTTCTTTTTTCCTCATTGGGAAGCCCAAAGAGAGACTCTTAGTGTCTATATGATTACATGTATAAGCTGTAGGCTAAATGAAAAGGATTACACAGTACTTTCTGTTTTCCCGTTCACCGCTCATCAGGGAAGACAAGTATATTTTTTCCACAGACACAACATCACATCTGTCTGTAGCAGTCCACACTAGTTTCAATCATTTCCCTGCTCCATCAGTCTTTTTAACAACTAATAAAATGAATTAGGTATATCAGACCACACTGCGCTGGTCATAAAGAAGCACAGGTGACCCCCTGCATGAGGCTCTGATGAGGTCAGTGGTAAATTAGCTTGACGTACTCTTTGGGGAATATCCCAACACGCCCATTGCAGCGTCCCTTCCAGCACTGTGGGTCTGAGCAGTCGAGCAGGTCAATGACATCACCGCGCAGGAATTGCAGCTGGGAGTTGTGCTTGGGGATGAAGTCTACCAGCGCGTGGGCATGATGTGGCCTCTAGTGGATCAAAGATATGTGTGAATACACCTTATGACTTAGCAAGGGCCGATCTGCCACTCATCCTGATCTGATAAGATGAATCATATTCTGACTTACTGACTTTACATAGCAACTTAGTAAATGTTAATTTGATAATGAACGTCTCAGCTTTAATGTTGTGAAATGTATCATTTTTCATAATGTAATACAAAAAAACTACACGACTCTTTGGCTAAAATCTAATCCGATTGGTGTAATCTTTGCCAACAAAATAGATCTTTCTATTCACATTTCTATTCATAGATGCATAATCTGGCATTTTTTAATAATAAAAAAATGTATTTAAATTTGATCAGCACTGAATAGGCTGATAAGCAAGATTATCCAGAATGAGAGTAGGTCAGGTTCTTGTGGATTTTTATACACATACCATAAAACATAACCTCAAACCCTCAGCTTACCCTTTGTGAGCGTTCTGCCTCTTGGAGAAAGACTGTCCTTTCTTTAGCAATGCTGTTGGTTTTGTAGAAGTCCACCAACTGGTTGAGAGATGAAAAGACCTCGTCCCAGATAAAGTACTGTCCCTCTCTGTCCTTCAGAACCTTGAAGTGTTGCACATGATCACCATAGCTGTTAAGTGGAATGAATGAAGTGCCGTTAAGTGTGCATATTTTTTTGCTTTCTTTACACCAAATAGTCAATTAATCACTGAATGTGCCTCAGTATTACATGTGAGTATTAACAACCAACTCCTTCCTTAATAAATAACTACAGCAGGTTCCAACATTAGTGGAGAACCCATTCCCAGATTTGTCCCTTATTTATTTGAAAGAGTAATAGGAGGAAAAGAAAGAGCCATGACCACACACACACACACACACACACACACACACACACACACACACACACAAGTATTGGATTAAGTACTGCTACTCAGGAATGCTACAAACACAAAACAGTCAAACTACAAATGATCCGGTGAATCAAAGAACAACAATAATATGCAATAATAGTAAAGTGGTACTCCAAAATAATGATACACAACAATGATGTTGGCATAGATGAAAAAGAGGAAAAATAGACATAAGATTAAGAAATAGGCTAAGCATACTGTATCTGATTGAGGATTATCAGACACATAATGGGCCAAATGGAGAACTGTGGAATCAATCATTTAGAATAATATGTATGCCAAAGTATGAACATGAATCACTTCCCCTTTGCATGGCTGTAAGGGTCAAATACATTTTCCTTTCTACCAGAATTAATAACAGGCTCTTTTGTCACATTCATACCAGTTAACCTAGTATTACATTGTAGTACATTGATAACAGAGAATATTAATTTAAAAAAAATTATTATTCAGCAAGATTAATTTTTGTTGCATCGTACATTTCATTTGAGACTGTTTGTCTCCTTAAGCGATAGCCTGCCTTCTACTCATTTTCATCTTCTACCTCCTCCCAAGCCTGCCTGGAATATACCTATAGGCCTGAGGCACTTTTTTATGATTGCTTACTCATTATTATTCCACACTGACACAATGTTTCTCCTTAACCACAGTTCATTCAGTGTTTAGCCTGAACTCATCCTCCCCAGTTGTCTCTCTGCAGTGGTGGCCTTGTCTAAACACCCCTGTTAAAATTGCAGGTTTCTGTGATACAAAATAAAAACAAGAAACCAAGATAAATTATGTCAGATATTTTTTTCCAGCTTTAATGTGATATAGCAACCAACAAACTTCAAGTGAAAACCAATTAGAAATGTTAAAAAAAAAAAAAAAAAGTACAATAACCAGTCTGCAAAAGTGTATACACCCTATTTATAACGGGGCATGTGACTGTGCTGAGAATAAACCAATCACATTCAAACTCATGTTCAAAAGTAATTATCATACACCTGCACTCAGTGAAATGATTCTGATTACCCCCAAATAAAGATCAGCTGTTTCTGTAGGATTTTCTTGACATCTACTGTACTTGGTTTCATTCAACTGTTGAAGCTATGGTCCTCAAAGAGCTTACAAAGCATTTACAGGATCTCATTGTCGAAAGGTATCGATCAGAAGAGGGGTAGAAAAGATTTTCCAAAACGTTAGACCATTAGACCATTAGTACCATGGAACAGCGTAAAGTGGAGAAAATGGGGCACCACAGTGACATTACCAAAAACAGGACGTCCTTCCAAATCAGATGAAAGGACAAGATAAAAACAGCAACATTAAAGGAGCTGCAGGAATATCTGGCAAGTACTGCTCACTCCCTGCATGTGATAACAAACTCTCATATTCTTCACATGTCTGGGCTATGGGGTAGGGTATTATGGTCTGATGAGACCAAGGTAGAATTTTTGGGCAGAATTCTAAAGATATGTTTTGTGCAAAAACAAGACAGCTTATCACCCAAAGAACAGCATACCCACGGTGAAGCATGGTGGTGGCAGCATCATGCTATGGGGCTGCTTCTCTTTAGCTGAGATTGGGGCTCTAGTCAAGATAGAGGGAATCATGGATAGGTCCAAATACCTATCTATTTTGCTACAAAACCTGCAGGCCTCTGTTAGACAGCTGAAAATGAAGAAAAAAAATGTACCTTCCAGCATGATAACAACCCAAAGCACAAATCCAAGTCAATGACTAGAGTGACTGAAGCGGGATGGAATGACTTAAGTTGACATTTTTGGAAAAAAGAGTGGATAAAATATAATAAAGTAGTAAAATGTTGATAGATTCTTGCCCAAAAACACTGAGAGCTGTGTTACAAGCAAAGCAAAAGATGCTTTAACAAACCTTTAGTTTGTATGTGTGTAAGGTATGTGTACTTGTGCAACCAGGTTATTGTAAGTTTTTATTTTCCTTAAAACATTTCTATTTGTTTTTCACTTGAATTTTGCTTTTTGCTATATGACATGATCTATTTGGTTTAATTTTTTTAATAGGGTTGTATAATTTTCTATAACTATATGTTTTTTCTAAGCTTTCTGAATCCTGTGCAAAAAGAATGAACCAGTAATGGCATAAATTACTTCCTTAAAACTGGAATGAATATAAACCATAATGATATTCAATCAAGATATCAAATATATCAAATATCAAACTGACAAATGGGAAGCCTAAGAAGGTCTACGAACCAGCGCTGTGTTGAGCAAATTTTCTTGATGTTTCCTCACGGTTCTGACTCACGGCACATACAAACAAAATTGGGATTTCCCAGGTTGCACAACTTAGATTTAAAATGACCAGAACGTCGTGTGGGACTGTGATGTAGGTTCCTTTTTTTGTAGTTTAGTTTTCCAGTTATGTTCCTTGTCTAGTTGTTTTATCAAATTGAATATAAAAGGTTTTAAGTGTTACTATTCGCGTGTAGTATTTGACCTTAAAGCTGCAGTGGGTTTAGCTGAAGTGTAGTGGAAAAACTCACACGCAATAGTATCTACCTCCACCTATATAAATAGAACAGGTCTATGCCCTGTGGTTGACCAATATAACATTTTGTTGTTTAATGACAGCTTAGAAGCACTTTTCTTTCTTTTTTTTTCCCTCAGCAATGACTCTTTCTCACAATCGTCCATACAAATAAAACACTTTCTCCAAACCCATGAACACTCGTCAAAATTAGTTTTTCCACACCACACTGATTAATTGAGAACAAGGCTGTAACACTGCATAGACATGTATTATGTTAATCATTGTGCTATTGACTTTATATTATTATTATTATTTACATGTGCAAAAAAAAAAAAAAACTGCTAGGAAAAAATGGCTACAAAATATACATCGTACTAGAATGAATGAGTGAAAAAGTTGTGTAAAGAAATAAAGGGTCAAATGAATGAATGTTAAATTGAGCAATTGGTATATGATGAAAGACAATACATAAAAGAATGAAATATTACCTCAGGCATTGAGATACATGTGCCAGTGTGCAATAACAAAACTGTAATAATGAACAGACACTCTGTAGACACTCTGTAGATATAATAATTAAATCAATGCTTTTGCAATGGAAAAAAAAAATCTATATCAGATCTTATATCTGTTATTTTCTACACTAGCCCTGCGTCCCAATTGGCATACTATCCATCGTAAATAGTATCCAAGATGAGAATTAGTATGTCCCAGATCATAGTATGTTGAAATGAGTATCCCAGAGGTACACGGATGGTTTACTATTTCCGGTAAATTTTTCTAATTGTGGATCCGTGGACACTTTTTCAGCTAATATTGCCCACAACTCCTTGCACGAGGGAGGAGGAGTTTTGTGATGGTTTGCTTAGCTGAATTCAAGGACGCATCTTAGAGAGGTACAAGTGACATGTGGAAAAATAAATCAAGGGAATGATGAATTAAATTATATACTATAAATTATATAAGGAATAATGAATGAAGAAAAGCTGAAATGCTACGAGGAGTTTGTTTACGGTGACAGTGTTCTCTTCTGGGCAACAACGTTCTCTTCTGTTACATGACGTGTTAGTATGTCCCAGCACTTGCATACTCTTTTAATACACACTCAAACATGTATACTTTTTCTTCATAAAAAGAGTATATACCTTTGGTACATAGTATAAGTATGCCAACTGGGACGCAGGGAATGTTCTTTCTAGATAAATAATGATGTTGAAAAAAGCTTACAATGGCTTTCACTGAAATGGTAAACTAGTGTAGCCTGAATGTAATTTGAAAGTTTTTTTTAAACTGTTTTCGGTGGACAGTGCAGCCTGCATGAAAATCTGAAGCCCACTGAAACCTGTAGATGCACAGAGCTCAACTGACGCACGGCTTTTTTTGTTTTAATGGACAACGGTGTTCATTGAACAACAGGCTTTTAATATGTCACTTTGGGTCCTGCCTGGGCGCACAGCTTCTCTGGGAGTCAATGAATTATGGACAGGTGGATTTTATATAGAAGAAATATCTCAACAGCTTCTCCAAATGATAATTGGGAGACCTCTCAAAGAGACTGAACCTTATAACTAACAGTCAATAATGGAAACATTAATGAACACGACTGACAACATTTCAAACTTAAACATATCAGCGCCAGGTAGTTAACAGCAGACTCACAGTGCTCAGAAACGCAGTATATACAACTAGTATAGCTTGTTACTTTATCTTTGTAATTGGTAAATACTGTGAATAAATTGTAAGTGTAACATTATGTTTGATTATTTGTATTTGTTTCAGGAATTTTCCTTTATTTATCTGTCTAGCTAGCTGTCACTACCCATTTCAGTGAAATTTAGCTATCTAGTAAGCACTTTAGCTGCTCTTTAGCATGACATGGCAGACACTAGTAATGTTGTTGACCTGATTTTGGAAAAGGCTTTTGATATTCTTACTTATGAGGAGAGACTGAGAATTAAACAGGAGGCCAGATCAACAGATGAAACACATACAAAGAACACACACAGATACTTCAGTAACAGACACTTGTGCTTCCCTTAATTTTAAAAACCATCCAGGTCACTGATAGACATTTTATTTAGTAAAATATTGACATTATTGCAATTTTCTATCACTACCATTTGCATTTGGCTCTATGTTTTGACATTGCAACGGCATTTTGACATCTATAAAGAAAGGCTGTGTAGTGGTTTTGACTGATTCCATCATGTAATGATGGGTAAAAATGGTTAAGTAAGTGTCAATGTGGTTAATTTGCTTAATGTCACACTAAACATATGAGAGAAATCTAACCTTTAATTAAAGCAAATTGAAGCAAATTTATTCTAAAAACAAATTTATTTTCGTTTATATTTTCTAGTACTTCATGGAGTCCATGATGTCATGTGTCCTACCAAAGTACCCAGGCAAAACAGCCCCACAAAATCACACAGTATCTCAAAGCCTGTATGTTTTTATGGGTTGGTTGAAAGAAAATGGTTTCTTCTGGCATGCTTTACATATAGTTTGTTGGCATGCAGTTAGTGTCTAATGGTAGGTTTGGAGACTTGGTGAACACAATATTCTACCATCTGCTGCAAATCTCCAATGTGATCCTTAGAGAAATGTTTGCCTCACTGAACATGCTCTTTTCTGTGAGTGGGGGGTAAAATACACAAAGTAAATTGCCAGATTTATGAAGGACAAGACATTGTTTTCCTTAGAATAAATGTACTACAGTTTACAGTTTTTGCTGTATGAGCTAATTAATCACACACACATTTTCATAGTTTTTTTTAAACCCCATCTTTTCAAGGTTGCCAATAATTCTTCACAGAGTATTAACAAGCTAAACAATACTGGGGAAGCTTGTTGTAATCCATGACATTTCACTTGCTGACAGTTTAAGCCAGAGCTTAACAGTTTTACTCAAAGCACAGGCATTTAAGCTCTTCACATGCAATAAATTTATGATGAATTCAGTAACTAACTCTTCCTTCTAAGAGAGGATTTCAGATACAAAATGGACTTTTTTCCCTTCTGACTAATACCTCTGCTAGGAAGTGTACGGTTATCTGTCAGACATGCCAGCTGGAGCCAGTAAGATTTCAAATTTATTTTGGGAAATGGGTGAAATGTTCTGTTCATGAGCACAAACATCGTCTCCATATTGGCCATGATATGACCGGTGTGCTAAAGCCTCAGACAGGGCTGTCCACTGCAAATGCAGAACGAAGAAACTACTACTTCACCATAATTTAGCCCTTAACACCAGCTGCCCATTCTGCTTTCCTTCATGCACTGAGCAGCCTCCTAATCTCATGCTAACCAGAAATGTCACACCTGCTGCCAGCCATGTACCATACAGCAGTGAAAGCAGCATGGCCCATTTCTTGACTGTGGCCAAATCCAAACCATCCACCTGCAACTACCAGTTAATGAGCCATGACAGGTAATAATATAAAACTTCTTCTGATCATTAAGTCAAAGCCAACGCTCACATGATTCTGCCCAAATGCACTTTATATTCATCAAATTGCTGCACATCAACTACCTCAATGATAGTCCACATACAATATGTTATGTGTACGGTGGTCCAAATAGCTAACCCACCTGACTGACATGGAGAACTCTCCTGGTGCGCTTTCGCTCTCTCGTACCAAGAAGGCTCCACATTCCCTCTGGCGCAGTCGTCCCTCAGAAACATGCCTGGAAATCCGGCCTGCAAACCACCTGTGAACAGCAGAACAGAGTCATACTCTCGGGCTGGTCCCCAAAAGAGTGTTACACACTGGCATTCAGTGCCATTTTTCTCTAGTGTCATCTGATTTCCAGCAGTATATTCCAAGTAGGAATACTCTCTGAGGAAGTTTATAGAAATGCAATAGAAAGTCTTTTTAGATTAAAATGAACTGATACGTACATGTGTGGTCTTAAATTGATATAGTTTTTGGGTACATAGCCCTTCCTTCCCATTAACTCTGCCGTGTACCAGTTTGGGTCATCTTCCATATTGGTGATCTGGCAAATATAAAAGAAATAATCAGCAAGCTTAGCCATATTATCCATCAAAAACACTCCATAACGTTAAACTCTATAATCCAACATAAACCTACGTATTGCTACACTGTTCTATGTACATAATAGCTTATACAAACTAAAAGTTTATCTTGATATCAAATGAACTAAAGCAATCTAGGTCTAGGTGAGTTCTCACGCCTCACTTACATTACCTTAAGTATGTCATCCTTCTGGAAGCTGAGTTCATCGCTCTCTGTGGCTCGAAAGTCGTAGATAGCTACAGCCTCCATCGCTTCGACCCCCTTGCAAGAGCTATGAAGCGGTCTACAGTTGAGCAGCAGAAGGAGGATCTGCCAGCCTGACACACTGAACAGAAGTGTGCTGAAAACAGAAGCTACAGAGCAGAAATCATTGCATATATCATGGTAAGGCACAGAAGACGTTCTGGTCTGCTTGTTGAGGCTGGCAAACCACCAATGAGTGTGAGTGTGAAAGAAAGAGCTGGAGATGAGGGGAGTAAGTGATGAGTGGGACAGAGAGAGAGAGAGAGAGAGAGAGAGAGAGAGAGAGAATGTGTGTGTGTAGGATGTTGAGAGGGGGTGGTAGTTCCTGTTGTTACATTCTCACACAAGAAACACAGCAACACACACACACACACACACACACACAAAAAAAAAAAAAAAAAAAAAACAGGAACACTATCAAAAATAGGGGAGGAGGAAGAAAAACAAGTCTACAGCTCCACTAGAAAAAATCCTCATTTAGAGAGATGGTAATGATTCATAAATGCATACATGTTGTTGAAATAATTGTGACTAATGACATACATTAGATATTGTTTTCATTCATTCATGCTTTTGTGTTGCTGTCCACTAGTGTACAGACTCTTGTAATATGTTCCTTCTTGTTCTTTCAAATTCATACATACAAATACATAAAATAGGTTTGAAGGTTATAAAGTTGGACACTTCCCCAAGGAGTAAGACAGGAATAAAAGAGTCCTTAGGACCCTTGGGATTAACTTGGCTCCAAAACCGCTATTGGGTTCAGTGGCTCTCTTTCATTTCCTGCTTTGCTAGAAATGGAGTCATCAGTTCGTGGGAGAAAGGAAGGTCTGCAATACACAATACCTGACAAAACCTGTGTGTGACTTACAACACAAACGTTTAGCTTATTCACAGATGCTCTGCTCCTGCCTCTGACAATCCAGGGAAATTCATTTTTACATTAATCCTGGTGCATTTTACTTGTAAACTCAGATTATAGGCTTCTTATCTTTCAACAGCCTTCAACACTGCACAGCATGGATTTAAGTCTAAAAATAGATAGCGTGTGAGTCTGCTATAGTACATATTTCATCGCCTACTCAGTCTAGGCTAGTGAAGTGTGCACTGACTGTGAGTCGTCATTCTTGCATTCTTATGTAGAATCTGTCCATCTCTCTTTGTTTTCCAACCGCATGCTGGAGTACTGAAGCTCGACAATCACACATGCGTCAGCATGGTGAACCACATTTCTATCAGACCAACAGAGGATGTGTTGTAAAAATAACACCAGGTGTGTACAGCACAAAATCACTTCCTGAGAACACATACACGGGCACCGCATATACATAAATGCAGTGCTGCTTGATCTTATTAATTAAAACAGAAACATATAGGTGGACAGGGTGACATACAGCAGCAGCACTCTATACTGTTGAAAGACATAACAACTATGACAATATACTACATGTGAACTATGCTAAAAATGTATTACCACTGTCTAAATTTATTACCACTAAATATGCAAGTGCATGATCAGTGTAAGGTGCTGTGGATAGGTGCGGTAACGGGTAGATACACTATACACTATGGGTGTGACCTGACAGTGACACCCATATTTGCTTGTTGAACATCCCATTCCAGATTTGCTGTTATAATAACCTCCACTCTTCTAGGAAGGCTTGCCACTAGATTTTAATAAGGCCAGGCACTGATGTTGGGTGAGGAGGCCTGGGGTGCAGTCGGCGTTCCAGTTCATCCCAAAGGTGTTCAGTGGGGTTGAGGTCAGGGCTCTGTGCAGGACACTCAAGTTCTTCCACTCCAACCTTCTCAAACCATATCTTCATGGAACTTGCTTTGTGAACAGGGACATTGATATGCTGGAACATTTTTGGGCCTTATAGTTTAAGTGAAGGGAAATTGCAAATCTACAGCCGATAAAGACATCCTAAACAACTGTGCACTTCCAACTTTGTGGCAAAAGTTTGTGGAAGAACAACATCTTGGTGTGATGGGCAGGTGTCCACAACTAGATACACTATATGGCCATATACTGTATCTAGTGCTAATCATGGAAAAAGGAAACTAAATCTGATTGCCTTAAACTCAACCATTAGTTCAGTAGTAAACAACAATTCAGTCACATCAGCCTTTCCCAAAACAAGCTCGTTAAAGCCATAACAAAGCAAGGAAGAGAAAACAGCAGTGAGCAGAGGAAGGGGGTAATGTGTGGTGGACCTATACACAGTACAAGTGATTTAGGTTTAGCTGAGACAAGATGTGTTTTGCACTGACGTAGCTGGGAAAGGCACGTTGTGTGTTTTATGTGGCCTGTGGAGTGCTCAGGCTGTGCAGGGGAAAGTACATAACAGTGAGGTCATTGTTATGTAAATGTGTATATTCATCTTTTGAGTTCAAAAACTCAAAGCACACAGAATGCTTAAACATTTAAACAAAACGAAATCATTAAAACAATCAGCAGTCATTACTGTACAGCCTATAGATGTATGAAAAAAAAAAAAAAAAAACAATTATTATGAATAGGCCAGATTAAACAAGTATGCTTTACTCTGGATTTAACATCTATAGAATTATTGTTCAATGTTCTCTGGAGCACTGTTGCAGTCTTTAAAAAACAAAAAACAAAAACAACTCTTCCACCAGATAAGTCAAGTGATCCTAGAAATCAGCAGTTCACTTGGCCCATAAGTATTTGCTTTTTTTCTTATCAAAATTCAGACAGAGCTCATAAATATAACTGCATCATCATTATAGAAGTTAAAGCCTACTTTGTGGTTGCAAATTACACATCCAGAGGGTTAGATATAAAAGAATAAACAATAAACACGTGCATGATTTTAGTCTCTGAAAAATCTCCATTTACACTAATAAACTTGTCGGTCAAACAAGATCTACAGCCCCCTCCAAAAGTATTGGAACAGCAAGGCCAAATCTTTTGTTTGTTTGAGATCAAAAGATGACTGTGATAGATAGACGATAATAGATCAGAATTTCAGCTTTCATTTCCTGATTTGCATCTACATGTGGTAAACAACTTAGAACATGGCACCTTTTAATAATAATAATAAGTTTTATTTATATAGCGCCTTTCCACAAGTTCAAGGACACTTTACACTTCATATACATTTAACAGGACAAAGTTCATTAATATACATACTTTTGTTTGAACCCACCCGATTTTTTCCCCAAGTGATCAAAAATATTGATAGGTGTTTCTTGTTGCCCAGGTGTTCCCTGTTAGATTGACTGTTTAAACAATTAATAGCTCTGAATGTCTGCTCTTGGTTTGAGGCCTAGATTTCACCTGTGAAGACTGCATTTGTTGTTAAAAAGGATAAACCAGCATGCAGACCAGAGAGCTGTCTAAGGGAGAAAGGCAAGCCATTTTGAAGCTGAGAAAAGAGGAAAAATCTATCAGAGCCATTGCACAAGCATTGGGCATAGCCAATGCAACAATTTGGAATGTCCTGAAACCACTGTTGTGAAAGAAACCACTGATGTACTAACATTTGATGACAGAAATATTGTGGGCGTGGTGAAGAAAAACCCAAAAAGCAACAGTGAAATCAGTGACATCACCAACAGCAGGTATTAAAAGCCACCATTTGAAGAATACTTTGAGAGCAGAAATATAGAGGCCACACCACAAGATGCAAACCACTCCTATTTTCTTGAATTTACTTTAATTAACTTATCTGTTCCAATACATTTGCTCACTGAAAAATTGGGTGGTCTGCCACCAGACGTGCCATGTTCTAAGTCGTTTAACACATCTAGATGTAAATACCAGGAAATGAAAGCTGAAATTCATCAATCGTCTCGAATGCAGCTTTTGATCTCAAAGCCAAATATCTTGTGTATAACAACAATAAAAGAATTAAAAGAATAAAACAATAAAAGAATTCCAATACTTTTGGAATGGACTAGGTTACATAAGAACTTAGGGACATGACCCAGACGGTTTGATGAATTTATTATATTTAGTACGGCCCCCAAGTCACTAAAAATAATTAAAGTAACATAGCAGCATTGAATCATGTTGGTCTGGAGGACAGCATTAGGACATTATTCATCACTCTATCTCTCTATCTATTTTGTATTTGACACTAGATGTTACCTGACATTTACAGGCTCATAGATATGAATTTTGTGTGATGCAGCCCTCTACTGGTCAGTGTAGGTCAATAATGTTGTAACTGTAACCCTGAATTCACACCAGATGGGTCAAGTAAGTGTCAAGTCAAGGGTCATGTCAAGACCTCAGTAAATTCACACCTGACAGATCTCAGCTGCATTTAAACACCGGCTACTGATAGGAGAAAGAGCAATGGTGCATTTTGAACTTTGTTGCCACATGGACAGAGGTGCGATCGAAAGACCAATCCAAAGGTCTGTGTACATTTAAAACATTTGTTTCTTGCATTACATTGAAACTTACAAAAATGGAACAACGGCTTGAATTGCCATTTAATCATTTTTAGGAATAAATTAACCATATGGGTTTAATGGTTTGGACAAGTGGGTGGGGCTACATTTCTAAATGCCCCTTATTGTTCAACCTGCATGAGCTCTTCTTCTTCTGTGAGTGTTAGTGTTCTTCTCTTCTTCTGCTGTGATGTTTTTTGTAGGCTAACAAAAAGACTGACAGTGTGGGTGGGGTGAGGAACGGAGGTGGTAACTGCTACATAGCTAAATATAAGCAGGAGATTTTGTAGGCTATACAGTCCCCTCTGAAACTATTGGCAAGGCCAATTCATTTGTTTGTGCAATACATCAAAGACATTTGGGTTTGAGATCAAAAGATGAGACGAAAGTTTAGGATTTATTTCCTGGCATTTATATCTAGATGTGTTAAACAACATAAAACATAGAGCCTTTCGTATCAGACCACCAAATTTTTAGGTGAGCAAAAGAATAGGAACAGATAAGTCTTGAAGTAAATTAAAGTAAATAACACTTAATATTTGGTTGTATATCCCTTGCTTGCAATAACTGCATCAAGCCTGTGACTCAGTGACATTACCAAATTGTTGACTTCTTCTTTTGTGATGCTTTTCCAGGCTTTTACCTCAGCCTATTTCAGTTGTTGTTTATTTTGGGGGGTGGGGGGGTTCTCCCTTCAGTCTCCTCTTCAGGAGGTGAAATGCTGTTCAACTGGGTTAAGGTCTGGTGACTGACTTGGCCAGACTTCCACTTTCCCCCCCAATAAAGTCCTTTGTTGAGTTGGCAGTGTGTTTTGAATCATTGGCTTGCTGCATGATAAAGTTCCTCCCGATTAATTTGGATGCATTTCTCTGTAAATTGGCAGACAAAATGTTCCTGTAAATTTCTGAATTCATTCTGCTACTACCATCATGAGTTTCAAGATTAGTGAGCCTGTTCCAGAAGCAGCCATGCAGGCCCAAGCCATGACACTACCTCCACCATGTTTCACAGATGAGCTTATATGTTTTGGATCATGAGCAGATCCTTTCCTTCTCCACACTTTGGCCTTTCCATCACTTTGGTAGAGGTTAATCTTGGTTCCAGAACTTTTGTGGCTCATCTCTGTATTTCTTTGCAAATTACAGTCTGGCTTTTCTTACTGCTGATGAATGGTTTGCATCTTGTGGTAAGGGCTCTATATTTCTGCTCTCAAAGTCTTAATTGAATGGTGGATAGTGATAACTTCGCCTCTGCCCTGTGAAGGTTGTTGGTGATGTCACTGACTGTTGTTTTGGGGGTTTTCTTCACAGCTGTTTCTGTCATCACCTGTTGCTGTTTTCCTTGGCCGACCCATTTGGTGTCTGTTGCTTAGTACACCGGTGGTTTCTTTCTTTTTCAGGACATTCCAAATTGCACCTGTCAGTCACATGTTACAATATTTTTGCTCACCCTCAAATTAAGTTGTGATACAAATGTGCTATGTTCTATGTTGTTTAACACATCTACATATAAATACTGGGAATTAATAGCTTAATTCTCTTCTCATATTCATCTTTTGATCTCAAACCCAAATGTCTTCAGTCTCCTGGGAAAAAAAAGGCCTTGCCATTCCAATAGTTTAGGAGGGGACTGTATATCAGTATAAATTAAAGTCCCTTTGGGTTTGGGGGGAAAAACTATTATTCTAATTTGATCACATGATATAAAAGCTAGTCATTAAGAGTCATTAAGTCATTAACTAGCCATTTTCAATAGCATTTGGTAATTTGGGAAGCATGATTTTATTCATTTAGACTTTTACAGTGCCTCCAGAAAGTATTCACCCCCCCAGTGATTACTTATCTTTTTTTAATTTACGCATACCAGAATGGGATATATCAGAATGAATTACACATTATTTATTAATGTGTAAATACACAGCTTTACACATGAGGTACAACTTTGACAACAAAAAAAGGTTACTACTAAGAGTTATTCAAATCAGTATTGTGAAGATGGGTTTTCAAGGAATTTCTTTAAGATGCTCTTAAAGTCCCCATGACATGCCTGGATTTCATTTCCAATGTTGTTATTTTATATAATAATAGTAGAAAAAAGACAAAAAAAACCCCCAACAAAACAACAAACAAACAAAAAACAACCAGATACAGTATATTTAAAAAGTATTCAGACCCCTTCACTTTTTCTTCATTTTATTACTTTATTGCCTTACTCTAAAATAGATCTGCAAAAATACTGCAGAATTTAAAAAAAAAAAGTATAAGCAGATTTGTATTATTTGTAGCTTAATTTAAAAAAAAAGAAAACGAAAAGGAAAACGTACTTATCACATTTACACAGGTATTCAGACCCAGTGCTATGAAACTTGAAAATGAACTCAGGTGTATCCCCGTTACTTTGTGTTCTCCTGTGCTTCCACCTGTGCCATGTTGCCATCTAGTTGGCCTGAGGAGTGTGATGGTGAAATCTCCAGTTACTTTACATATTTACTGGATTCTGTTGTATTGTTGCCCGTGACATATCGTGGTTGTCTATGCTTTTAGGTATCTTGGTGGGGAGTAGTCAGTAGACATAGGTGATGATGATGATGATGATTATTATTATTAACAATTTTTTGGTGTTATAATAACTTCCACACTTCTGTGAAGGCTTTCCGCTAGATTTTGGAGCGTGGCTCTGTGGATTTGTGTTCATTCAGCTACAAGAGCATTAGTGAGGTCAGGTACTGATGTTATGCATTTCCAAAATGTTCAGTGGGGTTGAGTTCAGAGTTCCCACACCATGTCCTCATGGAGCTCGCTTTGTGCACAGGGGCATCGTCATGCTGGAACAGGTTTGAGTTCCAGTGAAGGGAAATTGTAACGCTACAGCACACAAAGACGTTCTAGACAGTTGTGTGCTTCTAACTTTGTGGCAACAGTTTGAGGAAGAACCACATGGGTGTAATGATCAGGTGTCCACAAACTTTTGGCCATATAGTGTATGAAAGCATTATATGTGAATGTGGGAGTATTTTCTTGCGTGTAGAGGTGTATAGAGGTATAAAACACGAGACGAATGTGCAGAACAGTTTTTCTCATTAGATGGCAGTAGTGCAGTAGCCGGGCCGGCTGAGGGGAAAATATGCGCCATCAAAATATGCCTTCCCAGTTATTTAAAGTTTACTTATAAATAAACTTAAACAGCTACTATGTTTACCAAGTTGTGTACATGTAAAAGGTCATAATCTATGAATATTCAATAACTAATATTACACAGGAATTATGATTTGCTTAGAAAATTGAGTAACTGAGGCGGTTTGGTCACACCCTTAGCCGCTTGCATTCTCTGGAAGCCGATCTATCAGTGGGCCCGCCATGTTGGATAGAGTGGGATGGACTCTCTCTCTCTCTCTCTCTCACACACACACACAGCTAATATACTGAGCTTTACCACTGGCTAAGCTAGAACACACGGCGACGTGTAGCCCGCCTGTCTGCACTCCACATAAACACTAACAGAGCCTGGGCAAGCCACTTTCACAAACTTCAGTACATCTTAACAAGCACTTTTCCTTTCTACATTTCTCCCCTCCTGGTATGCATGTCGGGTATTATTCCCGGGAGAATATTGAATACTGAAACAACACCACCGGAGGATTGGTAAGTTATTGTTTTGTTTTTCTAGCTGGTTCTGTGTGTGTGTCAGTGCGTGCGCGCGCGCGCGCGTGTTATCTCGACTCCCAGTTTTTGGTGATCTCTCCACAAAGCACCAAGCAGCTTTCATCACTAGCGAGATCAAATTAATCAAGTTAGCAAACTAAATACCTTAAAAATCCGTTAGGTAAAATGTAAAATCGGGCAGCTTGGATGCTATTTGGCGATTTAGTATTGAGTAACACCTTTAAGGCAGCCACTTGTCCAAGATAGCTAGCGATGTTAGCCAACTAACTACTGTAATAGACAGTTATAAATAAACCCTTTACTACTGGTACTCCCTGACCTCCTTAAAAATAAATATATTAACATTCTGATGCTTGTTGCGACAAGTTATACACACTTCATATTTATCACAAAGATCGACAAATCAATCTAATCTATTACAATGTTAGCAACAGGCTAGCAGGATGAGAACTTTTCTTGCTATCTATCCTGCTAGCTAAATGGCTACATGTTTACTAACTCAAGGGAAGTTGACGTTTAACCGCATTTTATTTACACATTCAAACATAGTAACTGAATATTTGTCGTGATTTTTAGTTCTATTTTTAATATTTTTTTATTTTCGTGTTAATAACACCTCTGTGTTAGGATAGGTGGCTAGCTAGCTAGCACCAACGGCTAACTCAAGTGTGCTAATAATCTAGCTAGCAAACTGGCTGTGTATAATGGTGTTAAGCGCGTAGCTCTAACCGATAATAATGTTATCTAGAAAATTCAAACGTATTTGCTGTTCTTTTCTTTTTTTGCCTTATCATCTTGTATGTCAAAGTGACCAGCTAATATTAGCTGCAAGCTTGGCCGAGTTTAGTGTTACGTGTTTATAAAAACAGCCTGCTTTGTTTAACCGAGCTAATAACACTGGTCAAGTATCAATAGATTATTAGCAGTTCATCAATGTGTGTACTTTTAGAGAACTTGTCTGTGAGTGATATGAAACCAGAAAGGTTCCGAATGGACATGTTTAGTTCCTGCAGGTGAGTAAAGTGACTCGGTCACAGCGCGGGTGGTCCTTTAAGCTTAAGCTGAATAAGATAACAAGCACTGAGTTGTCATTTAAAGGGTAATGCGGTTGGTTTTGGTGCCTTTGTGCTCTGGGTCACAGAGTAGGACACACCCGTGTACCTCCTCTATCCATAGTGGTGTGTGGTAGGGCTGTTACGGTTTGAAATTTCCTCGGTATGATAACCTGGTCTTAAATATCGCGGTATCACGGTATTCATCGACCGTTTAAAGATGTAGACCAGTTAAAAGTATTACAAATGAGTTGTACAAAATGTCTTTGCACGTTCCCGTTTTTTTTTGTCTTTCTTTGAAAGATTTATTTGAGAACGGCTTTCCCATGAAACCTCTAACATTAGCCTTATCCTTACATGATTAAATTTACATCAGGACCAGGGGTAATTTCCTATTTTACAGGAGGTCCTCTGCGACTTTATTTTCCCATCCGGATAGGCCCTGCTGGAAAAACAAACAAACAATAGAAACCATCACAGAAATTCCAACAGTTTCCACTACTACATCAGCTGTTAACCATTAAAACCATTACCAAAGGGTTTCCATTACGTAGTAGGACGTATTGAGGATGTAGGTCCTTAATGGTATCCACTAGACAAAACATGCCACCAATAGAAGGCAACAAATTACCAGTAGAGACCCACAGGGACCATTACAGTTTCCATTAAAACTAATACAATTCCCATTATAACCTTTACAAGTTCTATGGGGGTTTCTATTGGGGTTTTTTTTCAACAGGGGGTTGTTGTGGTGTTTTTCTCTGTCCTCCTCTGAGAAAATTACAGGCCGAATTACCAACCTACCCTAAAGTCCCAGTCCCAGATACACATGTCCATGATTTTCTATACAATGTCTCCTTGCGTAGAAAATAAGATGTTTGACTGCTGCGACTTGCCGTAATTAATCTCGTAGTGTACGTATCAGTGACCCTCCTCCAGATATTAAACACTTCCTGAATCGCAAAACCAGTTATCGTTTACTTTGTGATCATGAATTGTGTTTTGCTGGGACCTTGGTTTGCGCCAAACTGAAATAAGAGCCAGCGTCCTTTCTCGACTCCAGTGCCTCGTCGACCACTTGGACCCCATGTTGTGAATCATAAGACCACATGACGAAACCTACTAGAAACTCGCTCCTCCTGTGGTAAATTTATTGCTGTCCTGATGCGAGAGGTTGATCACTGAGGAGATAAAGGTGTAAAAAATTATTACAGACGTCCCTGTGAGAAATGAATCCAATCGGAACAGGGCTAATGTCAGTATTTATAAGTAGTGGGATTAGTGCCTGTTATATGCGGCTGTTTCCCACCGTATCACCCCGTAAGCGCCCGTATTGTTATACATGATATGGGGAGAAAACAAGCCGTGCAGGTTATGAACCTGTTATGTATGTAAAACGCTGGTGATTCCACTCTGAATTCGGTAAGTGAAAATAAGATGCGCCACAAAGGTAGATTTGCTCATGAATGGTAACCAGCTGTTAAAACATTTACAAAGTTTACACTAAAGTGATATAACCGGCCGAGTTAGGCAGAATGGCAACGTGCACTAAAACACACACCCAGCGGTCTCTGACACTCATGTGTTTTCTCTTACTTAAGCTACACTGTTTTGGTTTAGACTGAATTCTTGACTTGGTGTTCATACCGTCACACCCACTACTATCATCATCATTTAAGCAAATGCCTTAAAGAATTTGCCTTGCAACTGTTAAGTTGTGGTGCAATAGCTTTTAGTCAGAGTTCTCTAAACCCTCGTTTTGTACTCGTATCCTCTCGCTGCTTTTTTGTAATGTGGCCATGAAGACTTGTTGGCACTTGTTGCAGACATTTTTTTGTTCATCGAGGTTGGACTGTATCAGGGCACTTTGTCCTTCACACCTGTGCTGTATTTCTCATGCGCATATCCAGGTTAACATTCAGGCAATGTTAGGCATTCACTTCTGCATTGTTCAGGGTCAATTATGGATTTTGGAGAGCTGCATTTCCAGTTGTCTAGCATTACAGCGAGGAGAAGAAGTAGCCTTAGCCACCAAGTTTGATATATTTAGCGTACAATGAGTGATAATCTTGGTACATCAGTGAGAATTTAGACTCTTGATCATTCCGTTGGCTGAATTGAATTTTCTGCAGAGTTTGCTTTCCATTTTGGTCAGGCGTGTCAACCCAATATAGTCAGTTTCAAGTGAAACCTCTAACAGCTTTCTGATCTGTGTGATAGATATAAATTTCTTTCCTCCTCCCTTTTTCTTCGCTCTCACTCCTCCCTCAGATGGCTCAGGATAAAGGTTATCTAACCCTGTTTACAATCGTGAGCAGATAGGGTGGGTGAGTCCCTGTCAGAATTTAATTTCATGTACATTACTGTCACTCCCTGTCCTGGGCTAAATAATAAGCTTATCATAGCGAAGTGTTTAATCAATAGCAGCTAGGTGGGAACTAGGACTGTGTGATAGGGATAAAAATAGCAGATTGCAATTGTGCTGCTACACGTTGAGAACGCGAAATGCTTATCGGTATGTTAAATGGCGAAGTCGTGATGTGCCAAGGTTAAACTTTGGCCTGCGTGATTTGGATCACGCAGTATATCCGAACATTCAAGAAAACCAGCAGAACACAATACGTGAAATATTTTGAACTGTTCGTTTGTGGAAAATAGGCTTCTGTAATATCAGTCGAACACATTTTGAGAATACAGTTAACAAACAATATATTGTCACCCTAGGAACATCCTGGACTTATTCATCTCTGCACATACATACACATAACATTGAGCTGTTATCGTGATTGTTGTCATTATACAGTGCAACTGCTCTATAGGCTGCAACTGGTTTTCTGTAATCCAAAAATTTGTTCCTTCTTTGAGGTGTATGAAATGCTGGTAGTTTTCCTGTATGGCAAGATGTCTTTAAATTAAAGAATCATCTTACAAGCCTTGACTACCAGCTCCACTTTGCTTCTGTGAAATCAGAGATTTACCAGCAGTAGATGCAACCATTATGATTCAGCACTTATCCGTCTTTCCATTCTTATAGATTAAGATAGATAATCTGTGACAGCATTTATTTTGTCAAGCTGTCATGTCATAGTGATCTCCAGGAAAAGGTTTTGTCATGTCTGAGATTGACTAATCGGCGTTAGTTGCAGCGACGTTGACAAACCCACAGCGCATCCTCGCTTTTCTACTTCCTGAAATTTGTTCTGCCTGGTGCTTGGCTTCATTTCAGCACCAACTACTGAGTTGCCTGGGTATTGGCAAGGCTAAGACCTGAGCTGTTCTTTAGTATGGAAGAAGAAGCCACTGTGCGTCCTACACCCTCACACAAACTGTGCCTGTGTGCTGGCTTCCTGAGCCCCCCGGTCAGAGCGAGGGCTTGTGCATCTTTGTTCCGCCGCTGATACAGTCGCCCCTGTCTTCCTCCTGTGTGCCGCGACTGAATCGGTGATTAAAGCAGCAGATGTTTCATTAGGGCCTGTCTTTATTCATGTATATGCAGACTCAGGGATGTTGGGAGGGTGGTGGGTGGAGGGAATCGATGCCGAGGTTGAGCTGTATGGATGCTTGGTGGGAGTCACATTTCAGTGATTTTTAATGAATTTACAAGACATGCCAAGCATGCTGAGTTTGGCTCGTGGTTCTAAGATTAATTCATTGTTGTCAGTAGAAAACTTTTGATCAAATAGTGTAATTGTTTAAAAAAAAAAAAAAAAAAAGATGCAGAGTAGATGGAATAGTTAACAGGTCGGTTAGGAAAATAAAATATTAAAATCACGACCGAACTTGTGCTTTGAGAAAAGCAGAACTGAATTACAAACTGTTATGTTCCTGTGTATTTTATAAATTTGGTAGCAATATTTTAACAAACCTGTGGTGGTCAGTCCTGTGGACTGTTTACTTCTTTCAGAAATGGAAAGAACAATATGATGCAATTACTTTTGGGAAATGAGACGTTTCCTCACATACTGACAGTGTTGTATTACTGTAAGACGTGTAACATGAACCACGTCAGGCATTAAACCACTTTGTTCTCAGAAAAATCACAGTAAAATAGTAATAAAATTCGGAACAGTACAGCTGTGTAGGATATTTAATAATATTTTTAAAAAATTTCTTCTGTTGGTTTATAACCAAGGATTAAATGACATAAATGTAAGTCGCTCTGGATAAGGGCGTCTGCCAAATGCCATAAATGTAAATGATTATTTAGAGAATATTTAGATGTCTTGACTCTGTCCTTACCTTCTTGGTTTTGTGTTCCAGGTAATGGAGGAATTCGCCATGCTCACTCCCTACTCAGTGTGGAAATGATTTTAACAGGCACCAACTAACGCAGAGAATTTGTTGATGCACATTCGGACTAGTTAAAACCTTTCAGAAATCTGAACCTGACTCTGAGGACTTACAGAAGAGAAGGAACCTTCTGGGTGTGTGGGTTTTTTTTTTCCTCGCAGAATAAAAAATTTTCTTCAAGCTAAATCCCAAGGATATTACCACGCAAAACCGCACCATGCCGAGCTCAACAATCCGGAGGCAGATGAAAAATGTGGTCAATAACTATTCCGACGCAGAGAAAAGGGTCAGAGAGGCGACCTCCAACGACCCATGGGGGCCATCCAGCTCGCTAATGTCCGAGATCTCTGACCTCACATACAACGTGGTGGCCTTTACCGAGATCATGAACATGATCTGGAAGAGGCTGAATGACCACGGCAAGAACTGGAGGCATGTGTACAAGGCACTGACGCTCCTGGACTACCTGATCAAGACCGGCTCGGAGCGCGTGGCCCAGCAGTGCAAAGAGAATATCTTTGCCATCCAGACCCTTAAAGACTTCCAGTATGTCGACCGCGACGGTAAAGACCAGGGCATCAACGTGAGGGAGAAGTCCAAGCAGCTGGTGGTTCTGTTGAAAGATGATGATCGGCTGAAGGGCGAGCGCTCACAGGCCCTTAAGACTAAAGAGCGCATGGCCCAGGTAGCCACCAGTGTCGGCAGCAGCCAGATCGGCTTTGGTCGTGGCTCCAGCCAACCGAACCTCTCCACCAGCTACTCGGAGGAGTACGGCAGGTCTGAGGGATCACCAGCGTCATATCACGGATGTAAGTTTATTTGATGAGATCATTTCTAAAGTCCATGTTGTGCTGTTTAGACATATATGGTATACAAGGCTTACACTATAGTGCAACGTAAAATAAACTTGTGTATTTTTATGGTAATGTAATAGTAATTTTACTGTGGTGATTGGTAGTTAATCTTCCAGAACCGATTTAAAAAAAAAAAAAAAAAAAAAAAAAAAAAAAAAAAAGACAAGAAAACGATCATTTCCACCATTTCCTGTGCTGTGCTGAATTCTGACTGAAGGCCAATTTTAACTTTTTTAGGTCAAAATCTTCATCTTTTTTTCCCCTCTTTAAAGTGCTATTTTTGGTGGTTTCTGTTCAATCCTGAGCTTGGGTAAGTGTGCAAGGCTTGATTAAGGCATTGGTGACTCAATGTTGGTTAAAGGTTCTGGGTTACTGATCAGAAGGTTGGTGGTTCAAGCCCCAGCAGCACCACGCTGCCGCTTGAGCAAAACTCTTATCATAGCTGACCCTGAGCTCAGACCCCAGCTTCCCAACATGCTGGGATATATGAGGAACGAATTTTATGTCACTATAATGTCTGTGACAAATAAAAGCTTCTTCTTCAGCTTCTTCTAAATATAGTTAACTGATGTTCGCTTTATACATGTCTAACATACAAGTCAAACATGCATGAAAAAACACAGTACATTGATGGATTTTATTTCATATTGATGAACTCAAAGCATTCTCTGCTTAATGTTGTAGAAAGCGTGGGCACCGAGAGCATGTGAGATGCGGGGGAGGGGGTGGGGTTTCTAGGCGATGTCATTTCAGGTACGTTCACACATACAGTGACTTGCAGCGACAATGTAACCGAAGACCATTCATTTTCAGCGACATGAGTGACTGCGCTAGATGTGGGCGTGTCCAGCGACGTGACAAAGTTGGGAAAAGTTTAACTTTATGCAAATTTGGAGCGACTTGGTGCAGTGACTACCAATGGGAGTGAAGACCGTAGAGTGCACGTGACCCGTGATCGTCCATGCTGCCTGCGAGTCCGAATTGTTTCGTGGACCCAGACAGTCGGGTGCTTGTGCTTTCGCCGCAGGTAGACGGCCGCAATGGCGAAGAGCTCACACACTGCTTCTCCTTCATCTCGTAGGATATGATTCATATATACACTGGTGACTTTTATATACAAACACTCTCCCTCCAGAATGTTTCATTTTAGCGGCAAGAAAACTGGTTTGTTGTAAAAAGTGGAATACTAGTTGCACCACCCACTGATAAATGTTACTATGGCAACCAGTAGTAGGAACACCTGCTGGTGACTTTATAGTACAGCGACTTGCAGCGATAAAATCGCTGTGTGTGAACGTACCTTTAATAGTGGAGAGTTCAAAATGTTTTTGTGTGATAACTTGCACTAGTGTACACCGATGTTGCATTTCAGAGCTCCTGTGCAAGATTTGTAATGGTTGCCAGGTCTGGTACTATAGTATAAATGTAGTAAATGTCACTGGATATCATAGCAGTGTAATATTATGTCGAGATGATTATATCGCAGAAGTGTATTGTATAAAACATTTTTCCTAGTCATGTGGTACATGATTTTATTTCTGGAACAAAGCTTCTGCACTAGGAACATTAGGCTTTATTAAGTCCTTCTGATGCAGCTTAGCTCAACTTTGATATTCCACTTGTCGATTTGACGTTAAATTGCTAACAGATGATCTAAGATGCAGCGTTCTAGCCGCTTTAGGATTCAGATCATCACTGGGGCTGTGCAGCTGGCTGCTCATGATTTACCATCCTTGTCTTCTTCAAGGAGCCCCGAAGCTCTAACTGTGTGGAGTAATCCTTTATTCTGCCCAATTTGAAAACTAACATCTCTGCTTTTGGATATTATCTGTCATTTCGTTAGCTATGCTTCTATTCTCTGAGCATTCTGAACCGTAGCATTTCAGTCTCCATTTGCCTCACGCTGGTTACAGGAAGCCAGCATTCCCAAATTCCCCAGGGCCCAGTGCACTGCTCTGTGATCCTGTACAGAGGGGAGGAAGAAGGATGCATCTCTCTATCTCTCTCTCACTGTCTCTCTCTCTCTCTCTCTCTCTCTCTCTCTCTCTCTCTCTCTCTCTCTCTGCGTGTTCCCCCTCCCACACATGACTAAATAATTTTTTTATCTTGACACAGGGATGTCAGACAGAGAGTTTACTGATAAGGTGATGAGCGTGTGCGTATCAGGTCTGAGGTGTTGGAGCATGAAGAGTGGGTTTTAACTTACCAGAGCTCTCCATATTGCCTGGTTCTTATTCTTGCTTTTTTTGTTTGTGTTGCTAGTATAGCATTTGACACAATTTTTTTGTGGGAGTGACCGGGTGTGTTAGCGTTTAGTGTTTCAACTGATGTGGTTTTCTCAGACATGGAATATTAAGCAGAAGAACAAGCAGCTGAGTCATTAAAATAAAAGAGGGAGGAGGGGATAAACGTCTGCAAGAAAAGCAGGACTGTTAACAGCGGAATGGTCTGCATTCCAGTGGAAATTTCCGGGAATTGTCCTTCCAGAACTTGTGAATGGGCTTTCTGTTGAGTGTAAACCACCCTTCAACAGGTTGTTTTTGATTAGGACATTTCGGTGCAGAAATAAGGAAAAACAGGCAGCCGGATATAATCTGAGATTCCTCCAAACGACTCTATTGTTCAATCAGAGACTTTAAAATTATTCATTGTTGTATAATGGATCGGATAAATTATTGAATAAAATAACTAGCCTGTAGAGTTGGTGCAGTTATAGTTTACTGATACTGGCCATGTATGCAATCTGGCATGCAATGCGGTCAAGGATTTCCTGTGTTCTAATATGAGCCAGTCTAGTCAACCAAATGTAGCACACATGTTCGATGGAGCATCCTTTTTTTTAAATTAAAAAAAATTTTTTTTTTAATTTTTAATTTGCTATCAGTTAATTGAAGTCATATTGATTCAATGATTCATGATTCAATTACCGTAGAGGTTTGTTTTGATGTTCTAAGGTATTAAAGTCCCTGAGAAGTGCCTTGAAACACGCGCCATTATTCGATGTGTTCACATAATTGAAACAGGAAGTAACAGGTACATATCAAAATAGGGACATATTGAGTGACTCCTCCCTCTTTTAAAATGGCCAGTAGCGTTTAGCTTACCTCACAGCCTGGGCTAAGCCGTTCTTGACGGTTAGTACCAAGGACACAAGCCCGACCAATAGTGAATGAATTCAAGCCATTTCCTTCTTAACCAACTTACAGATGTGATGGGAAGCTGAAGTGCAGAATGATGTCATCAAAATTGTTGATCCGTATTGGTGGTAGAGAGAGACTGTACATTTTGAATGCATATATCTTCTAAATGTACACTAAAAGCCACCAAGCTTCAATTTTGATTTCATGGGGACTTGGTTAGTTTCAGTGTAGTTGCTGAGTAGTTCAAGGTGTTTAATCATATTAAAGATGTATAAGAAAATAATACAGGGAGGTTTGACATGGTTCAACTGCCGTAGAGGTTTGTTTTGATGTTCTTGGGTATTAATTAGATTTCAGATCTTGGTTAGTGGTGTGTGCGTGTGTGTATGTGTGTGTGTGTAGGTATAGATCACTCTAGTGGAACTGCTGATGGAAACGTCTAGAACAATTTCCATCTGTCACATCTTTGACTTCCACGCAAGTTGTCTTTTTTTTTTTAAATATCAAAACGTGGTTTTCTCTCTGTGTACTCCTTCCATTTTGTTGTAGTATGACTGCAGAGTTCATTTCAATATGAATCAGTGTACCGTCATGCTAATCATACTGATTCATATCTGAGCTCGCAAACATGGCCCAGGAGCTCCCACCCCCCAACACTGGAAAGCACCATTTCAAATGAAACTGTCTGTGCGTTGGCAGAGCACTTTGGTGCGTTGGTAGGTTCCACACTCCTCCCACTACAACGATGTGTCAGCCTTTATGTTAAGGCTCGCTTCATTCTGAACAGCTTCCCGAAACCGAGGCGTCCGAACGGCCTGCCCACCTCCGCTGTGATTAATTAGAGGACAGAAACCAATGGTTGGTCTGCTAACATCCTCCTACGGTTGTGAACAGACTGAAAGCTCAGGGCTTTCCGAAGTTCATTTCGGTCGGATCTCGGATGCAGTTGCGATGAAGTATAATGAGCCCTCGTGTGAGTTCGGTCATTGGAGGGGTGAGCTTTATTGATCCTCCTCAGCTGATTGTGTTCAGTGTGAGTCACATTTACATCCTTCCTCCATTAAGGCAAACACAGGAAGAAGCTTATGATGTAATATGGGATGTCACAATGATCCACACCCACGTTTCCTCATTAACCTCCCCTCTGCCCCAGCTCTGCTTAGAGTTTCTCATCAATACCCAGGTCCCTGTAGTCATGAAACCGAGAAACTGTGCCCAGCTGTCTTCTCACACAGCAGTCATGCTTTTAAAGAACATAATAATACATGTTGAATAAACCAAATGTTAATTGATGTTTAAATGCCTTAATAAATTATCAGAGCATAATATACACAACTGTTGTATTAAATTCATGATCTTGTAATTTCTCAGAGCAATTTTATTCAAGAGCTGCATCTATTCTGCAGCATTTGTTTAAAAAAAAAAAATACAGTGAGTCTACAGAAAAAAGGGGAGAAACGACCTCGGAAAGCTAAGCTGAGTGAATGTTAAAAATTACCCAAATACCCACTTGTATTGAGAATGAATAAAATTGTCCTAAACAAATGTTTAACATTGAATGTATTGAATATGAATATTAAATTCCCAACTAGAAGCAACCCACAGCTACAACTCACAGCTACTGAATGTACTTAACATTACAACCCATAGCTACTGAATGTACTGAATATTACAACCCATAGCTACTGAATGTACTGAATATTACAACCCATAGCTATTGAATGTACTGAATATTACAACCCATAGCTATTGAATGTACTGAATATTACAACCCATAGCTACTGAATGTACTGAATATTACAGCCCGCAGCTAATGATTATTCCCCGTTCCAATTATAATAACTCATTAAAATCAAAATTAAGTCGTGAGAAAAGAAGATTGGAGATTTAAATGGATTTGTTTATCTTTCTGTTTCTTTATCTACATGGTAGTCAATCAGTAGCCTACACGTGTAACTTGCAGCTAAACACAACAGGCCTCATGTTTTGACGTATTTGACTATTTACATTGACACACTGCAAATTTATCCATCAGTTTTCGTTATGTAGTAGTATTGTTGATTGGTATAGCCTATTTCACTTTCCTTTTAAAGGTCTGTTCATCTTTGATGTGCTGGTATGAACAGTGTCTCCGCTTTCCATATACTGCATCATGCTTGTACTTTTTGGAGTGAAAAACCTCCCCAGTTTCAAGCATCCCTCTCCAGTTCCATCGGTGTGATGTGCTCTTTTTTTCAACAGCTCTAGGCGTGTGCAGTGGTACTCATGGGAAACACGGGCAGTTAGAAGTGAAACACACAGCCAGTGGCTCCTATATCGCTATTTACTAACTGCGTTCTCTCATTTTAATTCTTTATTCCACAATGCACTTCAGAATGCGTTAGGCAAGAAAAGAGAAAGGCAAGTTTATCGGATTTGAACCCCTAACATTATGATCGTTATGAAAGAAAACTTTATCGTGGTACAACCCGAGATCGGTTTATCTTCCAAGATTACTTGGAGGTAACTGGATCAGGAGGACTGATGGTCAGAGGCTTTATGGATTGGAGACTTGCGTCCTATCGATCACTGCCGCTTTACTGTCAGACAGCTTGGAATAATGAGAGTGCTTTAAAAGGTTGGAGCCACACCACAAATATTTACCTCTGTTTTTGCATTGCCCTGAAATGGTGCTATTAATATTCCCGGTCATCCCGATTTACATCAGGGGCAAAATCACTCTCATCAGACCACAGGTCTATGAACACACCTTGGCGAGACGTAGTTCTCTCGTCTGTTACAAGCGTTCGCAGCTTATTTATCCAAAATCTATGCGTTGTAGTGAATCGTTAAAACTTGCACGTGTATAAATGAATCTGCAGTAAGTTCCTCGGCTGTTATGAATCTCTTGGACTACAGAATCCATCCATGGATTAGTTTACATAATGAAATTGTCCTGGCAAATCCTCCATATGTTTTATATCTGTTTCTCTTGGGTGAGTTTGTGCTTAAATCTGACGCATTATTATTATTTTTTTTTGGAGTTCAATTTTGCCAGACAAAATTTTGCATGTTAGCATGCTCTAAAAACTTCGGATGTATGATGGACTTTTACTACTAATAGGTAGTCGTTTATCCTTAAGATATTCCAAGCATCTAGACTAGTGAGTCAGTGGTGAAAAATAGTAACTAATAGTAACACTCCTTCACCCTTGTTCATGTCATTTTATTTATTAAAAGAAATTTTTTTTTAACGACTTGTTCCTGTTTGATCACAAGTGATGTGGCCTCCAGGGAGACAGCCCCGAACATGCTTCATATTGCTGAATGTATTTATTTGTGTGTGTGTGTGTGTGTGTGTGTGTGTGGTTTTTTTTTTTTTTTTTTTTTTTTTTCCCCTTTCAGCCACATCCCCCAATGCGTCATCGGAGCTAGAGCAGGCCCGACCGCAGACGACCGGAGAGGAGGAGTTACAGCTGCAACTCGCCCTGGCCATGAGCAGAGAGGCAGCAGAGCAGGTGTGGCATATAAGTCATAGACACCTTTAGCACTACACATGCACTACAGCAATCCTCACATATTTCGGTGTTATTGTTTTGATTTCCATTCCATTAAAAAAAACAACACCACCACCTCACTCGAGTACTCTTTATCAAAGGTGTCATCAGGTCTTTAATGAGGCTTTAATTTTCATTTAATTGAATACAATTAAAGGGCAGGATCGTCTTAATAGTAGTAATATATTTTTAGGCTAGTAGCATTCTCAGTCTCCTGTAAATGTGTATTTAAATTTGTACGACATTTGACAGCATGTCACTAGATAATAGTCACTTGCACGAGACAGAGGCATGTGTTAAACCAAGGCTGAGGGGAACGGTAACCGCTCTTGAATTAGATTTGATATTGAGAAATATCAATTTAACCAAAAGTGGGTGCAGAATAGCAAGTTAAAACATGTCCAAAGCTGATAGCATACTATGCCATAAAGATTTGTTTAATATATTTCAATGGTTTGACTGTCAGAGATGATGTATTTTTAAAAATTGCTGCAGAATCAACAGATTGGCATGGATTTTTTATTTTTTTTTAAATAATAAATATATCACCTATAAATCTGATTTTAAATTGCATACTATGTGGTGGTGTTGATTTACATGTACCTTTAACTTCGGTTTAACTAAAGGTATAACACAAGACAGACCATACTAATGTACAAAAGTAATCCACGCCAGCGTGGTGTGAAGTGGATTATTTTTGTATAACAGCACGTGTCATTCCTCTTATACCACAGAGATTTGCCAACGATTACACGTTTTAATGCACATAAATTATTAATGAACGATAGTCCCTGCTATCACTTATGTTATTGCAGTTCTACACCGCCGTTCCCACACCCGGCTTTCTTTTTTCTCTCAAAACACGCAGCTTGCCGTGTTACAGAGAAACCGGGAAGCGCAAATTCTTCTGAGCTGAAGATTCTTCCATCTCACGAAGCTGTTACAAGGCACTGACACCTGAGACTCCTTCTATAATTTCTACATAAACATCTACTTACACCGCATCAACGATTATATAGGTTTCTTTCTTAAACTGCAACACAGTTTGAGAAAGTTTATTATTAGGCAATTCAAGTTCCTGTGAATGAGCTGTTAGTACAGAAACAGTAACATATAAAGAGTGGTGCAGGAATGAGTCCTAACACCCTGTTTCATCATCCTGAAGTCAATGGATTTTTTTTAATGTGTTTTTGATTAAATGCCTGAAATAAGGTCTGTGGTTAACACAAGCTCAGGATGTTTTCACGTTTTATTCTACGACATAAAATACATCAGTAATACCCCACTCGTGATTCTGTTAAGCTTTTACGTGTTTTGAATAATGGCTAAATGGTACTACAGAGGTACAAACATTCCAACTTTTAGATTTACCAACTGATTGTATTTTCAGACTGAAGCGTTTGTTCAAATTGTAGAGCTATAAATTCTGTCAGAAGCTTTGCTGTGGTGACGTTGAAATCATGTGACCGCGGTGTCGTTCGTTTACATCCTAACTTTAGCTGTTTACTTCTCGCGATTGTATTTAGGCTTCAAAATTCATAAAAGTTGTGTTCATTTGTGAAGATTATCTTGATGAACAAAACGTGTAAGAATCGTAAACTTTTGTTGGTCACAGAGCTTATTTTCCTCAGTAATCCAAAAGCCAATAGAAAAGTTCTGTCGGCTTTTTGTCGAGGGAACCAGCGTGATGCTAACGTCCGGGTTGGCCTACAAAAATACGTCATCCCTGCAGAATATTATTAATGATACAGCTAGAACTACTGTCCGAATCCATGCTATTATTAAAAAAATGAAGCCACACCCTATCATCAATCAGATTCAAGAATTCAACGACACTGTGGTATAAAAAGGCTTTTAAAAAAATGCCACTAGGCTTTCAGTTTTTGTGAATTTGTGTATTCCCTGCATTTCTGGATGTTAGAGTTAGATCTAATTTTACATAGATCAACTTTTCTGGGACTGGAGTCAATGGCTTCGTCTGGGTGCAGACAGTCTTGTAAATAAATCGGCTAATTTGTGAATTATTTTTAGTACTTGTTTGATAGTGTGTTAGTACTTTATTCAGTAGTGCCTTGGGCAGCCCAGAGGGGATTTTTGTGTATGCACTGACAGGCAGAACGTAAAGAACCAAAGAGCAATAGTCAAATTGCTTGACTGCAGTATAAATTTCATTTTGTAAGACTGCCTCAAATGCTTGAGGTAGTGTTTTGAAAGAAAAAGAGCAACGTGACCTCCCCCCTCTGTGCATGCTTTCACTTTCCCCTGATTACAGATTATACAGAAATGCCGAGCTGACTTTTCTTCCACCGGTGGAGCCAAGCCAGCACGGGGATATTATTCAGATAGAGTACAAATTAGAGTGGAAGCAGCACAACCACAAGTGTAATCACTGTTCCAAATCCCAGTTATGAAAGTGATAAAGTGGCTCCAATAGATTGGATGGGAAGTGTAATGTTTCCGCTAACCCTGGAAGCGATGTGAGGTTTGCCCGTAGTTAGCGCTCAGAGAGCAGTGTACGGGAAGTGTGTCTGCGCCTGGACATCTGGGATGAATTTCCACATGAAAATACGAGACAGGCCCCGCTGGTGGCTCAAGCTGAGGAGGGGCTGCTCAGAGCAGGATGTGTGCTGTAGGAGGTTCCTGCTGTCTCATTTTTTTTTTCTCTCTGAACCTCAGCCTCTGCTTGGCAGTACGCAGAATCAGCACTTTCCCCTGCATTTGCACATCGTGCCCATCTCGTTTCAATGCTGCTCATCTAAAACGATAAAAGGAAGAAGGAACTCAAACACGAGGGCATTCATAATTCATGTGCATTAAGACTTCCTCATACTAGCTGATGTGTCTCAAGCTGTCACAGGGGTAAACCGAGTCCTC
Source organism: Cranoglanis bouderius (assembly GCA_023630585.1). NCBI lineage: Eukaryota > Metazoa > Chordata > Actinopteri > Siluriformes > Cranoglanididae > Cranoglanis > Cranoglanis bouderius. The sequence goes on from CM042551.1 coordinate 16,359,091, forward strand.
TAATGTAGCACAAATTCCCCACGTTCATCTAGGACTAGAACTGTTAGCTGCATGGGTCAATTTCACTTCCCAAATGTTTGACCAAAGTCTCATTTACAGCAGCCAGGTTCAGATAAAAACAAAATTCCAGCCTATCTTCTGTTACCCCCCCCTGGCCTTCTGACTGCTTCCTTCATTTGCTTCCTCGTACTGTAGTTTAGATGGGGGTAGGGGTGGTTGTTTGGGTGTGCCCCATCATCTGACTGTCAGCCTGAAGTGCTATACAAATGAATGATTCATGTATTATTCAGTAGTGCTTATGTCACGTTTTCTTGCATGTACAATGAAGAACGAATTTCTAAAGACCGCATATAACATGATGCATGATGTCCTTGTGCGTGCGTTTAGGAGGAGAGGATGCGCCGCGGGGATGACTTGCGGCTCCAGATGGCTCTGGAGGAGAGCCGTAAAGACACGGTGAAAGTGCCCAAAAAGAAGAAAGAGGTAGGTGCAGTGTTCCTGGATTCACTGAAAGGTTGGTGACTCATCAGACAGTCACTCTCGTATGCAGCTAATGCATTTCCATCATCCCATCATGTCCTGATATCACATTACCTCTGATATTCTTTCTTTCTGACGATAGGTTTAGCGTAACTATAAATGCTTTTTGCTTATTACTTCAATTAATGCTTTTCTCTCCTCCTGTTTTTTTCGTTTTTGCGGACTTGCTCAATGTCCTGTGAGTATCTGTAGAGTAGTGTAGTGAACGTTTAAGCTCCTTTTTAGTAGGAGAACACGGATGTAAGGTCTAACTGTGCGTGTGTGTGTCAGCCTCAGTCGACTTTGATGGATCTGATGGATGCAGTCCCTGGAGGTCCTGTTGATCCATGGGGGGCAGGAGCAAGAGCAGCAGCAGCAGCAGCCCCCGCCCCCGCCTCAGACCCCTGGCAAAGCTATGGTAAACCTGGTGTGTATATACACACCACACACACACACACACACACACACACACACACCCGTCCACTTCTAATGATAGCAGTCCTCCACTATTACTTTCTCTCTCTACAGGGTGTCCCAAAAGTCTCCACACACACACACACACACACACACACACACACATATATTCCCTGATAGCCTTTAAGAATGCCTTTGACGAGAAGAACGTATCGAAATCATTCTCATGGCTGGATCGGGAAGATGTCGCAAGGTTGCGATGGACTTTAACAGGAAACACGGTGAGCACATCTCACACGACACTGTCGCCAAACTTATTAACAAATTCAAAAAGACTGGAAGTGTTGAGGACCAGCCGAGAAGTGGACATCCACGAACATCCACTGATGAAGGCACAACCCACGGGGTGCTGGCAAACATGGTCCCCTACGTATGGAGACTTTTGGGACACCCCGTATATCTCACTATATCTTTTACCTTAACTGTTTGTCACACATGCTCCATTTTTATCGCTGCCTCTTTATTGTATACTTTCTGACTCTGTGGCTGTAACTGGTGTGGTGTCTGAGAAATGCAGCCAGGCTCGTAGTAGTGCATTCCTGTGTGCGCTAAACAAAGGGGCTCAGTATGCAGATTTGCAGGTGGAGTACCCAGTGTGCCCATCAACAGATCCGTTTCCTCTGCCTTCCATCTCAGCTGCCTTATACAGAGCATACCGAGTAAATCTTTGAACATAATAAAGCTAACAAACAATAGCCTTATGGCTGAAACATTTGTATCCATAAATAATGAGGGAAAACGAAACTGAATACTGAACTACATTTACATTTGTATTCATTCTTTTATTCCACCAGTAGGGATATATAGTAGTGGAGATACTGAATTATATAGCCTAACATGTTTAACTATTGCTTGAAAGTGCAAAGGATTGTGGGAGATAAATACTAAACTGTAGGCACATTTTAAATGTATGAACATTTAATGGGTCATTATCTGTAATGAAATCTTCTGAAACACCAACAGAATGTATCTAAAAGCTTTAGTACATCCAGTCTGTTTGTTAGAGCACAAAACATTCCTACAACTCATCAATACATTTATTTTACTCTGGGCTTGCAGTTTAGCAACACGCCCCATAACAGCCTTAACTGGATGCCAATGATGGAGGCGATTAATTGTTTTGCAGTTTCAATGTACCATCAGTGTAGAGTTCCTGTCCTTTGTGCAGTCCTGAACAATGTGAATTGTGTGTCTGAGTGTGTATCTTTCAATGTTTGTGCAGGTAGTGCCATTAAGCCAGCAGCTCCTGTAGATCCCTGGGGTCTGTCAGCTTCTGCACCATCAGTCTCTCCCATGAAGAACAGTGACCCCTGGGGGTCAAGCCCTGCTTCTGCAGTGGCTGATCCGTGGGGTTCAGGGCCTGCCACCCGTCCCAAAGCCCCTGGCCCAGGTAGACACATGTTCACACACAAACCCATTTGATCTGAATATGCAAGCATTATTATTATTATTGTTGTTATTATTATTGTTGTTGTTATTATATTTTTATGCGTTCAGTTAGTAATGTATATATTTTTTCAATTGTTCAGTTCCAATTTCTTCCTACTTTACAGTGAAGAACTGTTTTCCTTTTTATCCCAAACAATCATGAGTTGAGCAGTGTGATTGAGTCTGGAGTTCTTGCGCTTTACCCAAAGCCTCTGATTTCTGATTTTACCAAATAGGGTCTTTTGATCTCTTCTCCACATCAAATGGTACCTCTAAGGACGACCTAGAGGATTTTGACAGTCTTCGCTCTTCAGTGATGTCAGGTATACTTCTTACCACTTTAATCTTTAATCACCGCATGCATTTCTTATTCTTAATCCTTTCTTTTAAACCGTGTAATAAGCTAGACTTCATTCTATGGATTTTTTTTTAGATGATGTTCTTTTGAATGACCTTCAGAATGGTATGCTTTTACAGGTTTTGGTAAAGGAAGCTCAGCAATGCCTTTACAGACCAGCAAGTCTGCCAGCCCTGACCTGTTTGACTTACAGCCAAGTGCCACAACCAGAAAAACCCCAGAGTCTTTCCTGGGTCCTAATGCAGCCCTGGTAAACCTGGACTCTCTGGTCACCAAGCCTGCTCAACCAGCTCCGGTTTCTAATCCCTTCCTTGCTGGAGGTATGTTTGATTTATACCTAAGGCACGTATTGTGTGTAGCGTAGTTAGGATTTATGGCTCATGCTACTGAAGATGCACTATATTTCTCTCTAATAAACTTCTTAGGAAGATTCTTGATGTCACAGCGTGAAATCAGCCTTGGCTCACTATGTTTCTCTGTCTGATGCCTTCTCTTAGGAGCCACCCCTGCCCCTCCAGCTCAGGTCAACCCGTTCCAGGTGAACCAACCACAGCCACCCACTCTCAACCAAATGAGAGTAAGCCCCATGATGGGCCTCACAGGCCAGGGATTGGGTAGCCTGTCCCAGAGAAGCAATGAACCCCTGCCCTTGTCCTCTCTGCCCCCTGCTGGTGCTGTGGGCATGGGGTCTATCGGCGGCGTGGCCCCTGTCGCTCCCATGGGCCAAATGATGCCAAGCATGGGAGCCTCTATGTCAATGCCGCAGCCACTTATGAGCGGTGTGCTGCCGCCTACAGGCACCGCAACCCAGGCTGCTGGCCCCACTAATCCCTTCCTGTTGTGAGGAACAATATAGGCTCTCATTGCCTGTCTCCCTCTCCTGGCTCCTTTCCTATAGTATGGACAGAATACTGTCGTGTTCCCCCAAACCAATGTGCTATTTTGAGACTTTCTGGAGTAGCAGTGGTGTTTACAGTTTTTACATTGGCAGGAGATACTGTCTCTGGCGGTAGGTACCATAGAGTGATTGGTATTTTATTTTTCTAAATTTACTCGAATGGACTGCCAGCGATTGATTACTGTCTCTCTAGGTGTGACTTTCTCACCACTCTTAGTCTACGGTCGCTTTCTGAAAGACAGCCTTGTGTTCAAAGGGGCTCTGATTTTTAAATTTGCTTTGATTGCTCATTTTCTTAACGGAGGCTTAAAACTCTGCTTTCTCTTGTTTAATTTTCTAATTTTTAGTATTTTTGAAGCTGTATAATTGCAAAAAAAAAAAAAAAAGCTAACCCGTTTTAATCAAAACAGCCTATATGTTCTACCCGGTGCATATACACTATGTGTATTTTACAGTACGTTATAAGTAGACACATTTTAGACGACACTATCAGTTTACATGGTAATAATTTTGATGTTCTAAGCAGGGATTTTGCACACACTCTTTTTTTTTTTTTTTTTCTTTCTTCTTTCTTTTCTTTTGTTCTTGTTTTGACTGTTGGCACACCGTTAGTCCTTATCTCGACACGGATCAACCTGTTTTTTTGTGGAAACAATGCTTAGGATGTGGAGAATTTTATCCACAACATCGGCCTGTTTGAATGGTTTCAAATCTAATGCATTGGAAGACAAACTTCATACTGAAGTGGAGGGGATTTTTAATGCATGATGTGGAATTGGCTACCATATCATACCATGGCTCGACTTTTTTAAATACATCAAAACCTCTCTTTGTGACAATGTTTCTAGACCTTGTGGATTGGTTATATGAGCCGTTTCAATTCATTACGGTTCATTACTGCTGCAGAGATTACTCTTCACACAGCTTCTCACCTCGTCCTCGTGGTAACTGCTTGACGGAGCTAATTAATGAGCAAATCAATACTAATGATTAGTATTCAGTCAGCTAACTTTTCAAAGACTCTGAAATGAAATGTTTAAACTAGCTTCAGTGATCTTGTTGGTTTGTGTGTAATGGTGGTAATGTTTTAGTTATGATCAACAGAACAAAGTGAATTGGGAATAATTTAGTTCATGTTTTCATCAGGTTCAACTACATCTATTACATCTGTTAACAATATAACGAATCACTTTTACCCAGTGCAATCAGTTTATTATATAGCGTACATTTAAATAGTAAAATATTTATCAGCACTTTTCATTACAGCAAGTCCACGATGTGTATGGAAAAACTGACGTAAACACATTACGTATGGTTTATTTGGTTGGTGGGGGATTTCTTGAGTAGGCCAGGGTGTATTTTTTTCTCCCCCCTTTCTTCTGTTTGTGCTTTTTTTTTTTTTTTTTTGAGCTATGGTGTTAAAATACATCAGATGTTGATTACCATAAAAGCATTACTATGTAGCAGTGGGATATTCTTTAGGCGGAAGCAAATGTACAGCAAAATCTACCTAAAAGAGAAGAACGTCAGCTCTCTAATCCCTTTGTTCATATCAGACAAACCATATATTCATGTACGGGTTATTTAACACATTATACACCTGCTTTTATGCGGATATTATTTCTCAAGGTCAAACGTCCACTACGTGTTCATGCATGCTTCATTTGAACTTGCTAATGAATTTATAAGTCTAAAGATTTACAGACGTTTCCATATTGGGTTAAGTTTGTTTTTGTTTTTTTTAACCCGTTGCAATATCGTTGCCACCCCACAAGCGCAAGATTGCAATTTTTCTGCCCAAACGTAGTTACCAAAGTCGTAGTGCTTTTGCTGTGTTAAAGAGCGGCCGTTGTAGTTTTATACCACAATTGTGTAGATACACTTTTTTTTTTTTTTTGGGCCCAAGTATCAGTGTTCTTGATTTGAGTTGTTTCTCAGATATAGAAATGTGCCGTCTTGAACTGTCCTCTTCATTTGTGACCTCTACTGGAGATTCTGTGGTAGTACTGCCCGAGCGCAGTTGTGTATTAGAACCTGGGTGTGTTCATTCTCACAAAATCTGCATCCATCCTCAGGCAATCAGGGGAAGACAGCTTTAAAATGTACGTATTGTGCTTGCGATGGACTTAATGGTTGATACAGGTGCTGATCCTGTGAAATCAGACTTCTTGCTGATGAACATCAGATAAAATAAAATTTACACAATTGGTTATTTAAAAAAAATAATTCTGTTTAAATAGTTATGCAAACTATTGTTGCCAGTTATTGCTTTCACTGATACAATATCTAGCTCAATCCTGTCTCATTTTGCTGTTACTGACCGTGTGTATCACTCATTCTTCTGTTACTTTATTATGCATTTACTGTGGCAGACTAACCGCATGAACATGCATAAACACCTTTACTTTTCTCATGTTACTGGGAGCAGGCTGCTTTTTATGAATGTGCTCAACCTGTTGGCATTATAACTGTATAATATAATTTATCATTTGTTCTATTGTAACATATTGTTCTGTATCTTATTTCTGTGTAATGCTTTTGTAGGAAAGTCACATGAAATTTTAAATGCCATCTAAATCGCAGCGAGTGATAAAGGACCTGTAGCTGCAATGATAAAATAAACTGTATCACTGACATCGGATTAGCGTTGTTCGTTCAGCTGTAGAATGCAGAACTTGTGCGTGATGGATTCTGGGAAAAATATTTCATTCGACTGTAGTTGTGTCCCCACAAAGTGAAAGCTAAAACCACAAAAACAGCTGGAGAAATTTATTACAAATGTATAAAAGTATAGACAGGATAGACAAAATGTCTTCTTAGTTTTGTAGGTTAAATAAATGTGATAATGATTTATGCAATAAAACGCTGTTGAAAGAGTTGTAAAACATTAGATCTGTACATTTATGAAACAAGGTTCAAGTGTGTAACAGTTGTTGTATCATCAGGTTCCTGCCAGGCGAGTGGCTGGTGTTTGCTCTGTGGGAGTGATGTCATATCCCAGCTTCTTCATGTCCTTGGTAACAATGTTAAACTGGATGGTTACGAAGCCTTGAGAGCGCACCCTGGTTACTGCAAATATAGAAATACACCATCACTCAGCGTCCCAGCACCAAATACTAGATCACAATATATAGTGTCTGTGAATGTGTTCACCCGCATTGGTGATTTTTCCTGTTTTGTTGCATTACAACCTGGACTTGAAAACCTGGATTAAAAAAATTTTTTTTTTAGGTTTGTACCATTTGATCTACACAGTTGGTCTAACCACTTTTGAAGGTGCAAAATATTTTTTATTGGGGGACAAACACTAATAAAAAAAAAAAAAATAATAATCTTGAGTGTGCATAAATATTCACTGCACAGAGGTGGACTATCATCAACTAATTATGTGACTACTACTTAGTTAATTGGTTGGACCAGATCTTATTTAGGGGTTTCCCAGCAAAGGGGATAAATACATATGCGTTCGACTTAAAAAATAAATTCTGCGTCAACAATTTGGACTATTTTGTTAGGTCTGTTACATAAAATACAAATTAATATCCATTTTAATTCCAGGTTGTAATGCAACGAAACAGGAAAAACAGCAAGGGAGTGAACACTTTTGCAAGGTACTGTAGGTGACTGTTCTAGTTATGTTCTCGGTTATGACTGAGCTTACCTTCTCTTCCCTCTCCCTGAGCGACAACTTTAGGATCTGTGAACTCGGGACGCCTGCCCATCAACCAGCTACGGACGAGAAAGTACATTTAATTTGATGAGCTTTCATTCAGAGAGATAATTGCTATATGTCTTCATTCACAGGTGTTTCATGTTACCACATGCCCTTATTATTACAGTTCATATTAAGATATTTATCCTTATTCTTAAAGGTTTGTACCCCCACTGACATGTTCTAGTTAATGTACTATATTTGTGCCTCATTAAGGTCTCTAATGACTCCTGTGTTTGCTTTAAGTCTTGTTTAAGGCATGGGTAGATATTATTATAAATAACTAACGGGCTCAAATTCTCAAGCAGGTTGCTGTAATTAATAAAGTGTAAGGAAAGGAAAACACATTTCACACAAAATCCATCACTGACAATTTTGACCTTTCATACAGATGGAGAAGGGTTTAAAGAAAGATCAAATGTACCAACAGTAAAAACAATCACTACTATAAAATAGAATAAAAATGTGTAGAATAAAAAAGTGTTTTGTGTTTAACTAGATAGACGACAAGGAGACCAGATTACACTTAACGCACACTATTAGTAACTTTGCATTCATCTATAATACTCGCAATAAATGTCTTATTGACTTTGTCTTTTATATGCAAGTGTAACTGTTGCACTCAACTGTATTAATGCCTTATTTTTCATTTCATACAGTGGGGTCCAAATGTCTCATGAAAATGCTCCTATTTTGCATTCTTTTCTAATTTAATACAAATGCTTTTCAAATTAAAAATTATATTAATCAGAATAAGAACATGAATGAAAAGCAGAATCCTGGAAATATTTACATGAATTTCAGAATTTCTTAGTGTTTGGTATGTTCTCATTTTGCTTTAATGGCACCACACAGTTGACAAATTTGTGTAAAACCTGACGATTCGGATTAGATCAAATCCATCTGACTGAACGTCTGCACACGTGCTTCAGTGGAAAGGATAAGACTCAACATGTTAACATGGTCAATGTCAGATTTGCTTAAAATTAAATAGCGACCTACAAATAGTGCTGAATCTTTTATATTTCGAAAACTTTGTTTATTTCCAGTTTTAAATGAGAGGAAAAAAAAGAAAAAAAAAAAACAACCCCAGATTTTCAATGTGGTCTCAGACTTTTGGACCCCACTGTACATAATTTGTGATAACAGGACCAGTGACAAACTCATGGAATACATCTAAACAGCCTGTAGGTCAAAAACCCTTTGGCTCTACTACCTTGTGAATCTCTGCAGCCTCGATGTGGACTCAGGAACAAACATTGGGATAGTCCTTGTGTGTCTGGAATAATAGTTCATCATCATATATATACACACATTGAAAAACATCGTTAACTCTAGGATGTGAGTTTGCTAATGATTGGCATGTATGTTGGATCTTCTCACCATGATTCAGCAAAACACACAAAAACTCATCCGACATCTTCATTTGTACAACGCAGCATTTGTGTACTAGTCATGTTTGAGCAATGATTCACAAACTATATCTTATACAACCTTAAACTCAGCATGACAGCTACTCACTTTCCAGGGGTAGAGGGGATATGCACAGCTCCGTAACCCCGCACCACGTCGTTTCCGAATGTGTCTGGCCCATACACACTCACCACAACCTGAGGCCCTGGGAGAAAAAAAACAAACCAAACAGCAACAGAATCACACACCCGAGAAACACACCCATGTTTATTTCTTCTGAGCTGCAGTGTAGTATGAGGAAGTTTTAATAAAAAATAAAATAAAAAAAACTTGCTTAATTGTTATAATTACAATAATTATAAATAGGTTTCCCAGACCGGTCTTCAGGGATGTGCAGATGGTCTACATTTCTGCTGTCACCCAGCTTTAAAAACATCTAAACCGGACAGCTGTTGTTGGGTGTGCTTGAAATGGCATACTATGTATGCTAGACAAAAGCAGTATGTAGTCCACAGTGTGTGAAAACATTAATATTGCCAGTACACCTTTACACATATGTAATAAAATTTGCTCCAGCCAGTGTATAGAAAACCAACATACACTTGTGCTCATAAATTTACAGACCCCTTGCAGAATCTGCAAAATGTTATTAATTTAAAAACAAAAAAACTAGGGATCATAAAAATTGCATTTAGTTTTTTATTTAGTTCTGCCCTGAATAAGCTATTTCACATAACAGATGTTTACATATAGTCTACAAGACACAATAATAACAATTCACACAAATGAACCAGTTCAAAAGTTTACATACGCTTGATTCTTAATACTGTGTGTTGTTACCTGGATGATCAACAACTGTGTTTATGTTTTGTGATAGTTGTCCCTTGTTTGTCCTGAGCAGTTAAACTGCCCACTGTTCTTCAGAAAAATCCTCCAGGTCCTACACATTATTTGCTTTTCCAGCATCTTCTGCATATTTGACCCCTTTCCAACAGCAGCTATATAATGTTGAGACCCTTTTATTTTGTTTAAAAGATCTTATTTTTTTTTAAATTTAGTACTGCCCTTCAGAAGCTACATAAGATATTTACATGTTTCCCAGAAGACAAAATAATAACATCTGTTCAAAAGTTTACGCCCCCCTGGCTCTTAATGTATCGTGTTGGCTTCTTGAGCATCAGTGAATGTTTGCACCTTTTGTAATAGTCGTGTACGAGTCCCTCAGTTGTCCTCAGTGTGAAAAGATGGATCTCAAGGTCACATAGCCGCTGTTGGAAAGGGATCAAATATGCAGGAGATCATCCAGGTAACAACACACAGTATTAAGAATAAAGCGTATGTAAACTTTTGAACTTGTTCATTTGTGTAAATTCAGTTATTATCGTGTCTTGTGGACTATATGTAAACATCTGTTATGTGAAATAGCTTATTCAGGGCAGTACTAAATAAAAAACTAAATGCAATTTTTATGATACGTCATTATTATTATTATTATTATTTTTTAAATTATTAACATTTTGCAGATTCTGCAAGGGGTATGTAAATTCATCACACTGAAGCCAGTATAACCCATTCGGCTACATTAAAGGCTCATTATTTACAATAGAAGTGCTTCTATCATTTTGAAACACCCGGGGTTCATAGGGAGGCCTGGGGAGATTTTTCACAACATCTAACAGTATTATTTTCAAACTTTTGAGATCACCATTCAGAACCTAAATGTACCCACGATCCTGCAGCATAGTAACTGAACACTGAATAACTGGCTAAGAACGGAAACACTTTATATGTGAAATGTGTGTTCATTCATATTTATAATCCACATAATACACTGTGCCATTTTAGTCTTGAGATCAAATGAATAGAGCAGCCAGATGCCTTATTCAGCAATCAACTCATTGTTTCTTATAGTGTTGCTGTATATCTGCTTGCTAATTAAATCTGATTACCAATATGTCATTGTCACTGGTGATTACCATACGTCAGTTGCAGTACCTCTTTTTGTGTGCACGTCTTTTCTGTCTCAGTGCTGCCACCTTGTGCTACTCTTAACAGTTTGAGAATCACTCAGTACTCGCCTATTTAAGAATTGTGTACATTACTCCTACAGGTGCATCTAAAAAAATTTGAATATCGTGGGAAAAGTTCATTTCCCCCCATAATTTAATTCAAAAAGTGGAACTTTCATATATTCTAGATTCATTACACATAAAGTCAAATATTTCAAGCCTTTTTTTGTTTTAATCTTGATAATTACAGCTCATGGAAATCAAAAATCCAGTATCTCAAAATATTAGAATAAATTAGAATTTTTTTTTTACTTTTCCCACGATATTCTAATTTTCTGAGATGCACCTGTATACTTAGGCCTGGGTTTAGGAGTAAGCTTCCTGATTTCTAAGGATTTTTGGCAGTCAAGACCAGAATTTTACTCTGAGAGGCTTTATACTAGTCCATATCAGGTCCTTTTCTTAATTAACAAATGGACAAACTTGCGTGCGTGTAAATGTTTTATTTAAGCTACAGGCCTTGCCTTCAAAGATCATGTTGTGCAAGGAGCCAGTTTATCAAACAGAGGCAGATTAGGTCAGTCTGCATAAAAATTTCTAATAGCTTGCTATATAAGTGTGCTTTTCTCTCAAAGTGTATGTCATGCTCTGATCAAGTTTTTGCACATCTACTGCCATAGAAAAATAGCCATTTAGTCTAATCAGTTCTGTTTGTGATCAGATACCCCTTTCTGATCTCTCAGTAACATCACAAGCTGCATTTTTTTTTTTTTTGTCTTATTTTTGTTTTGCTGGTGAGGGGATGAGTGCTTATAGCTGCTTTAACATAAGTGATAAGAGGAACTAAATTGTTTTGCAGACGCGCATTAAACTACAGGGTGTCCAAGAAGTCTCCATACACAAGGGAAATTAACACTTTTTTTTAGCAAAACGTCTTCCAAGTGTTTTCATACTTACTTTAAATTATATATATATATATATATATATATATATATATATATATATATATATATATATATATATTTATTCAGACAGCCTTTAAGAACGCCTTTGACAAAAGGAGAACGTACTGAAATCATTCTCATGGCTGGATCGGGAAACTGTCGCAAGGTTGCGATGGACTTTAACAGGAAACACGGCAACATCATCACGCACGACACTGTCGCCCATCTTCACGACAAATTCAAAAAGACTGGAAGTGTTGCGGACCGACCGAGAAGTGGACGTCCACGAACATCCACTGACGAAGACACGACCGACGTGGTGCTGGCACAGTCCACCATGTATGGAGACTTTTGGGACACCCCGTATAGACTAAAATGTATGCTGTGTCATGCTGTAATGAATAAAATGGCAGTGGCATAAGCGGAATAAAACACTTCAGGACGTCCTGTTATAGGATAGTAATCCACGTCGGGGTGGTAACGGCATCACACCACCCCATCGCTGATTACTTTCCTATAACAGCATGTCCCGTCCTGTCATGTTTTACTCCTATTGAGGTGATAGGATGTAATAAGAGGGATGTGGTGGACATACAGCCGAATGGGTTGGTGCTTTTGAAAGTAATGTCCAGGGGGAAGTTCCACACCAGGCTCTGAGAGGAATCTCTTCCTTTCGATGTTATTTGAGATATTCCCTCTTCTAGGCCCTGCAGACAAGAACATAAAAACACACAGAGACAACAAATATCCGAAATGCCACCACGTGCATTAATGAACGGGATAAATTGTTATGTTAAACCTAACGAAAGCCTAATTTTTAATTGAAAGCGTTTTCTCCCCCTCTTTACTTACTGCTGTTGGAGCCCAGTCGTGTCCATAGACAAAACAATACTTGCAATATAAGTCATCACATTCAGGGAACTGAGAGAGAGAGAGAGAGAAAGAGTGAGAGTGCTGTTAGCTAACAAACCAAACTAACCAGCTTTAACTGTTCATCCCAACATGTAGCAAGTAGCTTACATTGGCTGTTTCGATTTGTCCATTGACCATAAGAAGAAAAACGGAGGGGTTATTTGAGGTCATGTTCACAACAATAACAAAACTTTAAAATTACAGACACGTTTTCTTCGCGCAACACAAATTTGCTACAGTGAGATAGCTGTACAGACAAACAAACACTCAAATGGCTGCTGGTTGCTAACATCTCTTCCAACGCTAAGGACGCTTTAACTACGGTTCCCAGCAAAGTCCAAATCTAAAGGAAAGGCGATTTGTAAATGTGGGTCTCCACTAGGTGGCAGTAGAAGAGCATCATAAAAATACATGAGGCGACTGGGGTTTTTTTTTTTGGTTTGTTTTTTACTATTAGCATTTTACCCCATGTGACACACCTGATTTAATTTGTCAGCTCATTACCAAAAACCAGCTTGGGCTAATTTGTGTTTGAAAGGAAAAAAAAAAAAATCTCTGTAGGGCAGGACTTGTGTTTGACACTCATTACTTCACGAGGTCATTTTATTCATTTTTGCATTGGGCCGCTGTGACTGCAGGGTTTCAGATGATTTCAGATGTTTAATCAATCGATATAGGTCTTCAAAACAACATTAGGTTTACATTGCTGAAATCGGTAATTAGTGGTGAGCATGTTTGCCTCGCACCTCCGGGGTTGGGGGTTCGACTCCCACCTCTGCCCTGTGTGTGTGGAGTTTGCATGCTCTCCCTGTTCTTTGGGGGTTTCCTCCAGGTACTGCAGTTTCCTCCCCCAGTCCAAAGATGTGTTGTATTCTAATTGGCATTTCCAAATTGTTTGTAGTATGTGAGATTGTGCCCTGTGATGGGTTGTGATGTCCCCTGCCTTGTGCCCCAAGTACCCTGGGATAGGCTCCAGGCTCCCCCGTGACGCTGTGCAGGATAAGCGGTATGAAAAATGGATGGACATTGCTGAAATGAAAACCTGCATCCATTATGGCCCGTTACAGATAAGACTGAAGTCCCTTGGTATTCAGATTCAGATGAACAGATTTAGTGAGTCTGTGCAGTTACAGTAGGAATTTTGGACCACCAGAGAGCTTAATGCATGGGACCACCAGCTTTATTGTCCAAATTTCATTCATATGGTTCCCGTGGGCCCCTCGTGTAATCATTTGAAATTATGCACTCCTTGCACACTTCTGTTGCTTAGTAAATGTCTGTAGAAGATAGCAACCTCCCTCTAGCACCTGCACAATTTCTATAAAGAATTTTTTTTGCCTATAAAGAAAATTCACTAAGGGTTAGTATCATGTGGCAGAAAAATGCTGATAAAACAAAAAGCTAAATGTGCTGTGCAGAATGCTGCATGCTGAATGTGACATTTCTCAAACCTGAGTAAAAAAAAAAAGTGTGCTGCAGAGGAATCAAGCAATCACATTCTAGAGGTTTGTGCATTAATGATGCACTGCACCACTACACTGTATGTAAATCTTTCCCTCTCTAGATCGAGAGAAAACGGCCTGACTGTCACTGTGTGGTTTAAGTGTGTCCCAGTTTGAAGCGTCCTCGTCTGTTGCCAATTTTCCCACTCAGGGACCAGGTTCTCTGACTTTCAGCTGCTATTTATAGGACAGACTTGTCTGTACTACTTAAAAGTCCTTTGCACGACCCGTATCTACCTTTTTTTTTAGACATGAGATAAGGCTATGATAGAGTCTTTTCTGTATTGTATGATTTTTGCTCTTTCTCTGTACAGGAGCGACTGAGATACAGTTTATTATTTGCTCCTCTTAATCCTGACTTGTCTATAATAGAGTCTGAAGGCCTACTTCAGTACCCCAAATCTTAACACCATTTAACAAATTAAAACATTAAACACATGTTAGCAGGTCAATATCAGTGACAGTTTGCACAGTTCTCTAATGAAATTTCATCAAAACATCCGAGACCCTACACTGCGAATGTTGATATGTCAATAAAAATGCCATATTCCCAAGTCCACCATGTATACTCCATTCTGCAGTATTAATTATTTTGGCATTTCTAGTGGAAATCCTTAAGATGTAGCTATACAGCTAAATTCCAAACCAAAGTGTACTAAAGATACAGTGTACATAAATACTAAAGATAAAACACACCAGTGTACACAGCCTTACCAATTGTACTGTTACAAATGTAATTGTGAACACCTGGTATATGAATATTCACTGTTCCATATAGTCATACTGCAGTGAATGTTGTAGTATCAATTATCAGTTATCTTTTAGTATACTCAGGGGTGGACAATACTTGAGTAATTGTACTTCATTGAATTGTACTACAATGAGGTACAACTTATGCAGTTTATTGGCATATTCATAGTTTACTTGAGTATTATTGACATTTCTTGTGTGTAGTTACCTTTCCAAGAATGACAAATATACTTTTCACTGCTTACATTTTTTGTTTAGACCTTCAAAGTACTCGTTACACATCTCAAAGCTCTCTTTTTCTCTTATCCAGCCAGTGACTGAATGGTATACATCAGTTGAATGGGCTTGGTTTATCATCCAATCATTACAGTTTAGCATCTAATTGTTTAACATTTAAGCATCCAGTCAGGTTCATCAATGTAGAAGAATCATGTCAATTGATCAGTGACCTCCTCTGACTGCCTATGACCATCTCATGCTACACAAGGTAGTTAGTGCTAGATATTTGTGGGTGTTTAAATATGGATAATCCACCGGACTGCAGGGTTGAATTTGAGGATTGCTCTACTTCACTGAAATGTTTCAGTATCCTGGAGTAAACAAAGACTCGTTTAAAACGAGGCGTCTCCTTAACGTAGAGGAACTCCATCTAATTTGCAAAAGGATTTTAAGTTTAGCTAATTTTCTAATATTAGCAATATTCTTTCTTTCTTTGCTAAAAATAAATAAATAAAAAAGTACAATTTCTCAGTACTTTGTCAACCACTGAGTACACTACACAGTCATGTGACTATCTGACAGTTTAATTCACTTGTGAATGCAGTTTCCTGCAGAACATTTTTGTGCAAAGTATTTTCACAGTTCCTGTGAGTCAAACCATAATGCATAATGCAAGGATACAATAAGACAGCAAAGACACATTGATGTAGCCTTTATTTATTTAGGAACAGGAGTTGAAATTCAATGCAGTTAGCACAGGTCATAAAATATGAGCAGTATACATAATGTATAGTCATGTGAAAAAATAAGTACACCCTATGGAAATTGTTGACTTTTTTTGACAAATTTGTACAAGCAAACATTTGATCCTATTTGAAACAGTGCCTATTAATAAAGTTGATATACTTGAACAAAACCACAAGGAAAAATAGCTTTTTGTACTTTTTGTATGTACTGCCCATTTCAAAACTAGGCCATTCCATAACCCTCCATTTCTGCTTTTTGAGGCATTCCTTGGTGGGTTTGCTAGTGTGTTTAGGATCATTATCCTGTTGAAAGGTCCACTTTCGCTTCAGCTTCAACTTTCGGACAGATGGCCTCACATTATCCTCAAGCACTCACTGATATGATGCAGAATTCATAGTTGAATCAATGAATGCAAGCTGTCCAGTCCCTGATTCAGCAAAGCAACCCCAATCCATAACATTTCCACCATCGTGCTTCACAGTTGGTATGAGGTGCGTCTCCTGAAAAGCTGTCTTTGGTCTGCGCCAAACATGTCTGTTGTTACTGTGGGCAAACAATTCTATCTTTGATTCGTCTGTCCATAGCACATTATTCCAAAAGGTCTGGTCTTTGCTTGGTGGCAAACTGTAGTCTTGCTCTAATGTTCTTTTTAGACAGCAAAGGCTTTTTCCTGGCACGCCTCCCATGCAGATCAAATTTGTGCAATCTCTTTCTGATAGTAGAAGCATGTGCTTTGACACCAAGAGTTGCAAGACTTACTAGCAGATCCTGTGATGAAATTTTGGAGTGCTTAGAGACTTCTTTTTGCATCAGATGGTCTGCTCTTGGGCTGAATTTGCTTAGACAACCTGATTCTAATTTTATGGATTTGAAGGTGTGATAAATGTAGGGGTGTACTTACTTTTTCCATGTGACTGATCTGTTTTTTTTGGTAATTTAAATAGTGGAAATTACTAGAAATTGTCAGTTTTATGTGTCATTTGATAGAGTGTATCACCTTTATTAATAGGCACTGTTTCAAAGAGGATCAAATGCTTGCTTGTCCAAATATGTAAAAAAAAAAAAAAAAAAAAAAAAAAAAAACGCAACAATTTCCATGGGGTCTACTTACTGTATTTTTTCACATGACTGTATGCATAGGCACGCATTGTACACATAGCCAGGCATTTTTCTTCTTAGTGTTATGAAAAGTCTAGTTCTTTAAGCACTACACTGTCTCCACTTGCGTGTAGCGGAGCATCTGTGTATCGTCCTCAGTGTTGTGGGCAATCAGCTTCACTTAAAAATTAAAAGGCCACTCAAAAGATGTCAGAGTCATTATTGTTACTGTTGCACACTAATGCACTTGAACAAAGTGAACTGACACAGCAATTAGGGTCTCTATATTGTATAACCTATACTGAATCCCTACTGAATTTAGCTTGCTCTTTAGTCCTATATTCACCATAAATTGTTTTACTGGCTTATGCCGGGTGTCCCAAAAGTCTCCATACAATTAATTGGGAAATTAACACTTTTTAGCAGACTGTCTTCCAAAAGTTTTCATACTTAGTTTATATTATATATATTTTTTCAGATAGCCTTTAAGAATGCCTTTGACAAAAGAAGAACGTATTGAAATCATTCCCATGACTGCCTACACTGCCTACTTCTGCTTTAAACATTGGGTCTATGAGTTCATATTCTGGGACTGCCAGTAAGCCACTGTTTGGGTCTTGAGACAGACTCTTAAACCTCATCTATTCAGCTATATGATTAGATTGGATTGTAGCTAAATGTTTTATTGAATTGGATTCTGCCCTACTTATATTTCTCATATTTCTTTTGTTTATGCATTGTTTATTGCACCGCAGGGGTACTGTTGGGCCCCCAGTCACTCCTTCTTGTATTTTCAAGCACTTCACATTGCCAGCCTCCTAACCAGCTCCCAGCTCCTGGGGACTCCTGGTATGATGTGTATGGTGTATAGATGCTAACTTTTTCATTTTACTGTATCAAACCTTATTCTTTTTAATTACAAAATACAAAATCTTTCTCGCCAACAGTGACTGAGATCAATACTCAATGTACAAAGCCAAAGGAAAACAGGTCTGCTCCTAGCTTAAAAATGGTGGCAATTAGCTAGCTACTTGAAGAACATAGAGCCATCCTTGCAGCTGATTCAAGTCCTTCGACTTTCAAAATTAGACAATATCCAGTCTACAGTGAACTAACAAGAACACCATATCAAGTCTGTTGAATCCAATGCCACAGATGAATCCAATGGCATGATTTGAGCAGCTAGAAGCCATATACTACACTTTGTTAAACAACAATGCAATGCTAAAAGCCAAACTTATCAATCTTGAGGGCCATAAAAGCACCTGAATATTCAAACCATGGGCCTAACAGAGTTTACTGCAGTCTGCATCCTTCATCCATCTTTTCCCAACTCATTATTGATGTCCTTGGTAATTGGACAGGACCATTGATCCCTTGCTCCAAACAGGGTCCAGTGGTATGCATGAAGGGAGATAGATCTGTGTGTTCCAATATTCAAAAACATTATTAATAAATTATGAATTAATTCTTGTGCTCTGAATGTATATAAAATTCCTTCCCGGTATCTCAAGGCGGAACGTTTAATTTGTCCTTGAGACGCAAAAGTTTTGAAGCCCTGTGTCTGAATGCTCTGTGTGTACCACATCTATCGATTTATGTCTCCTCCCATCTCCAATTAGGTTTAAAAGTATAGTTTATTATGAAAGCTTATAGTTATATTGCTTCTCCATTAGCCGGAGTGCAGCTACATGATAGCATAATGGCCCGTGTCAGGTGCAGTCGAGTGGGTCACAGTGGATTTGAACACATCAGATTATGGCAAATAGGATGTTGTTATGCCATTCTGACCACTTCTTAATTACGTATAGAGCATAAGTGGCTCTCTTCTTAATGGTTGCTGGAATTGTGCTTCAATAAATAATGAATAATAAATTTTACAAAAAATGATCACATGATAACACATCAGATATTGGTGTGATAGTGTCAAGTCATTTCCCAATAACAGACAACCGAGGTGTAGATGAATGTTGATGCCTTCCTGAAAGGATGAGTATTATGGGCTGTAGCTAAGCCACATTCACTTTGGGTCAATTTGCAGGTTTGCTAACCGCTAAATCTGTGGGAGTAATGGAGCAAGCTGAGGACATGCTGCAGTCTCAGACACCATTTAGTTTCATTAGCAATGACATTTCCTGCCACGGCTGATCTCTCAGGAAATGAACTCAAAATTCCATTAATCCATTAAGTTTCCAACTGCATTGTGCTGGCTAACTTCAGCATCCAAAACAGAGAACATATCAGTGTCACTCCTCTGATAGAATGCCAGGAACTCATTATGCACTGTTTTTTTTTTTTTGAGTGCTTACATAATGATTTCAATAAATTCTTTATTACAACCCCAAATCCAAAAAAGTTGGGACGCTGTGTAAAATATAAATAAAAACAGAATGCAATTATTTGCAAATCTTATAAACCCATATGTTATTCACAATAGAACATAGAAAACATATCAAATCTTTAAACTGAAGAAATGTACCATTTTAAGAAAAAAATAAGGTAATTTTGAATTTGATGGCCGCAACACGTCTCAAAAAGTTGGGACGGGGCAACAAAAGGCTGGAAAAGTAAGTGTTACTAAAAAGAAACAGCTGGAGGTTAATTGGCAACAGGTCAGTAACATGATTGGGTATAAAAAGAGTATCTTAGAGAGGCAGAGTCTCTCAGAAGTAAAGATGGGTAGACGTTCACCAATCTGCGAAAAACTGCATCTACAATTTGTGGAACAATTTCAGAATAATGTTCCTCAATGTAAAATTGCGAAGACTATGAATATCTCATCATCTACAGTACATAATATCATCAAAAGATTCCGAGAATCTGGAGAAATCTCTGTGCGCAAGGGACAAGGGCGAAAATCAATATTGCATGCCCATGATCTTCGGGCCGTCAGGTGGCACTGCATTAAAACAGGCATGATTCTGTAATGGAAATCACTGCATGGGCTCAGAAACTCCTCCAGAACCCTTTGTCTGTGAGCACAGTTCGCCGTGCCATCCACAAATACAGGTTAAAGCTCTATCATGCATAGAAGAAGCCATACGTGAACATTATCCAGAAATGCCGCAGTCTTCTCTGGGCCACAGCTCATTTAAAATGGACTGAGGCAAAGTGGAAAACTGTTCTGTGGTCAGACGAATCGAGATTTGAAATTCTTTTTGAAAACCATGGAGGCAGTGTCCTCTGGACTAAAGAGGACTACAGAGGAGAGGGCTTTTTATCAGCGCTCAGTTCAAAAGCCTGCATCTCCGGTAGTATGGGGGTGCATTAGTGCCTATGGAATGGGCAGCTTGCACATCTGGAAAGGGGGCCCAATCAATGCTGAAAGGTATGTACAGGTTTTAGAGCAACATATGCTTCCATCCTTCTTTACTTCTGAGAGACTCTGCCTCTCTAAGATACTCTTTTTATACCCAATCATGGTACTGACCTGTTGCCAATTAACCTAATTAGTTGCAAAATGTTCCTCCAGCTGTTTCTTTTTAGTAACACTTACTTTTCCAGCCTTTTGTTGCCTCGTCCCAACTTTTTTGAGATGTGTTGCGGCCGTCAAATTCAAAATTACCTTATTTTTTTCTTAAAATGGCACATTTCCTCAGTTTAAAGATTTGATATGTTTTCTATGTTCTATTGTGAATAACATATGGGTTTATGAGATTTGCAAATAATTGCATTCTGTTTTTATTTATATTTTACACAGCGTCCCAACTTTTTTGGATTTGGGGTTGTATTTTAAAACCTATTGTCTTTATTATGTTAAGAGGTGCATGAAAGCAAGAGGGTTTCTTTCTCTTTGGAAAAAGCAAAGACAGAGGATAATAGGTAAGATAAATGTGGTGAACTTAGGATTAATTACATTTAATAAGCTTCTCCAGCTGTTAGTGAGCAGTCATGACCTCAATATACTGAATAGCATTTAGAATAAAATCTGGCCACCTCCAAGTTTCATACACACTATCGGCATTTAGCTTGGCATACTACACAATGTCATGACTGCTCAATTTTGGAAAATGAATAAATGTTTAAAGCATGGTTTGTAAAACCTTTAAGGTGAAATGGTGTGCTGAATAGTTTCAGTGCGACCAGTAGGACTGGCTGAACTCCAAGATGTGCATTGATGCATCACCTGAGTCAAATTTCCCTTTGGGCAAAAGAGAAAAAAACATGACCTGTACTGCATTTACTGTTTACATAGTTTTATCATCTTATCAGTTATACATATTATCCTTGGATGACAGGAGAACATAGATTTTTTTTTTTAAATACAAAAGATGGCTATGTACATCAAGTCAAGAGGCAGTAGCAGTTCTAAGTCCAGTTCTTAGAAGTCCATAATATCAGTAGTATGCAGGATTCCATCGGCAATAAACTCTATATTTCAGGAGCTATGATGCTTGTGCTGAAAATGACCTGTCTGCATTAAAGCTGGGATTCTGGGAAATCGAAGAAGAAGCTGTTCCGATACTTTGAAATGCTGCGGTCATACTGTATTATTCACATCTCGTAGATCAGGAACATCAAACTCAGGTACTGTAATCCCACAGAGATGTGTTTTCAATATTTTAACACATTACATTCTGCCCATGAAGGCCTTGGTAAATAGCTGATGGGTTGTGTTAAATGAGGTAGCTGCTAATGTTTTCCTCCCAGTTGTTTGCACAATGACACATGGATTTCAGGTTCATTTACGTCAGCATCAAAATCATACATTAAACAAAGGCAACCAGTGATATGTTTTTTTTGTCCCAGAAAACAAATCTCAGGAGGATATAGTGCAGTTTCCTAAATCAGATACAACTATTATCAGTGCGACTGAAAAATATGACCCCAAGTATAAATTCAAGTACAATTTGCTAATTGATCCGCTGAAAGTTTTTAAGGGCAAGTTTATTTTATTATTAATATTCAAAAAGACTATTACAGATATACATATTTTAATATCTGGAAAGCAAAAGTCATAAATAAGTGATAAGCAGCACCTGTTATCAATACATTAGTCTAGGCTTTTATTATATATCAGTTGTCTGCAAATCTTTAATACTTTGGTGTAATTTTTATTAATCTGTGGTGTAATTTTGCATCTTTAAATCTTAAAAATTTCTTCACGCATTATTTAATATTCAGCTTACAGCTTACTGTATATTCTTTTACTATGAAACATAGACTGCAGCTTAGTGTTTAGCACATTTGCCTCACACCTCCGGGGTTGGGGCTTTGAATCCCGCCTTTGCCCTATGTGCGTGGAGTGTGCATGTTCTCCCTGTGCTTCGGGGGTTTCCTCCGGGTACTCCAGGTTCCTCCCCCAGTCCAAAGTCATGGTTTGTAGGCTGATTGGCATTTCCAAATTGTCCATAGTGTGTGAATGTGTGTGTGTGATTGTGCCCATCCAGGGTGTCTCCCACCTTGTGCCCCAAGTTCCCTGGGATAGCCTCCAGGCTCCAGAAAAAAAAAATCCAAATAAAATGTTTAGTAACAGAAATTTGACCGAAAACTAAATGCATGTTGCTCTATTGCTAATATCCAAGCATATGTAAAAACATAGGCTACTGCAATGCTTTGGGTTCAGTGAGTTTTTCTATCTGGGCATTAATCCATCTATCAATACAGTGATTTCCCATCCATCCATCCATCCATACATCCACCCATCCAGACCTCTTTGTTAAAATTCATTCGTTGAATGGTGTGTAATCACTGGTGAAGGTGTGCTTCTGCATGAATTGTGTCTTAAAATGCTTCCCGTTTTTGTAATGAGGACCTGGTTTAGTTGAGGATAATCTTCACTGCAATCCAGGCTTGGTAAAAAAAAAAAAAATGTCAGCACACCACACTTGCAGGAGATTGAAGCTCCTTTCAGAGATCTAGAGTATTATAGTTACATAAGGTCTCTGCTTCAGGCAGCCAGCCACACAGGTCAGAGGCTTGGTAGATCAGGATGTGCTTCACAAACAGAAAAAACAGATACGCAGAATAGATGACGGAGGCAGACGGTGGTGGATTTGGTCTGGGGGTGTTCAAGCTGGAGAGATTTGGGTGGATTTGTACTGCATGACTCATGGCATTTCCTTCACAGGTGTGGGTCCTTCCTCAGTGAGATAGTGTGCTGAGGGCTGTGCTGTGTTCATGCAGCTTCTGGCATGTGTATATGTGTGTGCGTGTGTGAGAGAGAGAGAGAGAGAGAGAGAGAGAGAGAGAGAGAGAGAGAGAGAGAGAGAGAGAGAGAGAGAGAGAAAATACATGACCGATCTCTCAGGAACTGACAGGATTCATGCTGTTAACTGCCTCGTGACCCCGGATCACACGAAGACTTATTAACATTGCTTTGTGTTGTTCGCCATTATTATACTTTTTACGTGCAAATTTCAAACATTTTAGCTCCAACTTCAATTACAAAAAAGTAATCTTGTTATTAGAACTAGGCCCAGTTTCCTAAAAGTGTTGTAGACTGATAGACAGAGTGTTAAATGTGATGCTCGCTCTACCATTTAACAATCTTTGTGCTGCAATGCTTAGTACGCTTATTAGCACATATACTTTACACATATTTTCTATGTGTGCATTTATAGCACATGCATATGTGAATGTGTGGTGTATGAGTGTATATTTAGGGACGGTTTAAGTGAGAGATCTGTAAATATAACTCCTTGACATCAAGACAAAACAGGCAAACTATGGAAATGGATAATGGATTAATTTTCAAAAGAATGAAGGCTTTTTTTTTTTTAAAATTAAATCTCTCTTCTGCACTTTCTGATGATCACTTCAGCTGGGATGCAGGTGTCATTCATGGCTGTGCATTTTCACCGGGAAGTGTTTGAAATTCTGTGAAATTATTAATGCTGTCTCTATTTGAGCAGTGTGTGTGTCTGTGTGTGTTTTCATTTCCGTACAGTGAAAACGGCAGTACTTTCCTAACAGAGCCACCTCGTTGCATAGCAACTAACTTCCCATAGTGGCCCTGTCCTCCCCCTCCTGCTCAGTCTTAGCTACGCACTGCAATAAAATCTCTCCATCACCAGCTTGCCTTTACACAAGCCAAAGGAACGGCATTTGATACATATTCTGTAAAAATAAATAAATAAATAAAAAGAAGCAGCTATTCAAACCTTGCAACAGATATACTATTCTTTCCCCCCCTTCTTTCTCCAAACACAACTTCTGTTCTTGAGGCCATAAGAGGTGACAGACTAACGAAGAAATGCCAGACAGTGAGAGAGAAAGAACACCAGCCTCACAAAGGCAGTTTATACAGTATGTGTTAGTAATAGTTACGATATTAAACCTTCATTACAATGTAAAACAGTGTGCATAAGCAGCTCGCACCTTCGTTCCTTGCTCCTCCTCAGTGAGCTGTCCTGCGAATTGTAACTTGTGGCCTAATTTGGCAAAAATGGCTCCTTTATTCTAACTTTCATTTTGTTCAACTATGTAAATATGCTTTCTAGTGTGCTGCAGGTCTGCGGGGGGATACTGTGAGACCGAAGCACTTTAATTGGGAGTTTAAATCATTAGGATTAAGCCTTTATTGTGTCCCCCCCTCACCTCACTGTGAGAACAGAGCAGTGATGCTTGAAATGGATACATCCAGAAAGAGTGAGAGACGAATAATGTGTGTGTGTGGGAGAGACGAGTAAGAGATAGGGAATAAGAGAGAGATGTGTGAGGTAGATGAGTAAGAGAGAAAGAAGGAGAAAGACAGTGTGCAAGAGAGAGAGAGAGAGAGAGAGCGAGAGAGAGAGGAGGGGGGATCCTTCTCCGCTATGTGAAATATTGTCGTTTGTGATTCTGTATGACGCACCAGCCCACAGAGCACTGCGAGCTCTAGAGGACATTTTCTCACAAACTTAGTTTACTGGCTTCATCCTTTAGCAAGCCCAAGCTTTAATTAGTCTACAGTAAAATCCTTGTATCCATGCTACACTGTTGAAAAAAAAACAAAAAAAACAATAGGAACCCTAACAGAAATTCTAATGGTTTCCACTACAAACACCATTATAAACCATCAGCTGTTAACCATTAAAACCATTCCCGAATGGTTTCCATTACTAGTTGTAGAAATGGAAAGTCAGTAGTATACCATTCCAGGATGCGATATTTTTTACTTGCACTCCATTAACTGTACAATAAACATGATATCCTCAGTGTTGTAGTCTTCCTAAACCTTACACGAGTGTGTCTCTGGAATCCTCTCTGCCTGATATGCAGCTTTTAGCTACTTCCAACCAGCGCTGTCTGGGACTGTCACGTTAGATAAGGACACTGGAACAGATCACAAAGTAAAGTTAACTCTACCACATGATCATTAGTGCATAGCATACAGTACACACAGTATGTTTATAGTATTACACTGAATATAGACATTAAACATAGCCTTCTTATACTGTATCACATTTCATGTCCTCTGGCCATTAATATGTAATATACATGACAAACAAGAGCCTCTATTATATAATGGGGATGAAAGTCTTATCCAAATGAAGGCTCATGAATAAAAGATGGCGTCTTATTTGAGTCCTGGCTCATTGTTTCCTTTTCTTTTCTTTTTTCTTTTTTCTTTTTTCTTTTACAGACATTATAGCAGTGCCGCTAATGAATCCGAAACTCTCCTGGGTCAGTCCACAACCTAAGTAGGCTGCACTTTATTCACAGATGTACTGTATGTCTGTATGATTTCTTTGATAATAACTGTTTTGACCAGGAGCCAATTGGGGCTCAATTCAATTCGATGTGATAAATGGTGGCATTTAGGTGATTATGTGTATAAAGAGATAAACTGCCATTGTTAAATTTCAAAACCAAGTGGATGGCTGCATGTCTTTTGACTCAAAGGTGGACTGAGGGTGGCTTTTTATCTTCTGCAGTAATGAATTTCATGGGGTGGGTGAGAGATGGGGGGCATGTTTAATTAGGTTCTTTTGAAAAGCACCTGCTCTTTGAGGTCCATTTGGAGAGGGGTTTTGTATGAGAGCAGAAACTCCAGTGTGGTGCAAATGAAGAGCTATGAAAAAGGCAAGTTAACAGGCCCATGCGATTCTCGAGCTTCTAACCCCCAGTGCGCCTACGCACTGTCTTCTCATATCTGACAAGCCATGGCTTCTCTCACATCTCTCTGCCTCCTTCCTGGTTCCTTCCCACCTTCTTGCAAATCTTGGATAGACTACAAATACTCTAGACTGTGAGCGGGTTTTCTGCTCTCCGTAACAATACAATGTGAATTATTTCGCAGTAAATAGTGGGGTGTGTTTTCAAAGAAGGAGGTGAATTGGGTGAAAGGAAGATGATGCTTTTCTGATCCAAATGCTTAAAGTTACAGTTATGATAGGCAAGCAGGCAAAATATATTTATATATTCATACTTTGTAATTTTTTAATAAAAGATGAGCAGATGATAAACTGCATCAAGAAAGAGAGGACAGAGAGAAGCTGTAAGTGTTTGAGTGAATGCTGCACTCACATGATAGTAGAACTGCAGAGGTGGTTGTGAGCAGGAAGGGGGCTGGCTGACCCATATTGAGTTTGATCCATGTAAAACAAAATTTAAAAAAAATACCAGAGAGATTCTGAAAAGGAGTGCATTATCATTCTCTTGAATGTGTCTTTCCTGTTTATCGGTGAAAATAAAATAAATAAAAAAAATTCTGGTGGAAGAAGAACACGTCTTGTCACCTTGTCACTTCCCATCTCTGCCTCCTGTGTCATGCATTACCTCTGAGCATATCAAGATGGCAAACAGGCAGAAAGACAGATCCCTGAACACAAAACCTCCACATCATTGTAATAACTCTATAACCAAGATGGTTGAAACACTACCAAAATATTGTATGGACCCAGCTGTGGTGGCCTGTGGGGGACGGGTGGATGAAGACAAAGTGTATCCTGTACTGAGCCATGTTGTCATAGCACCATCCTTTTATTCTTTGTCTTTTATTTCTTTGTCTCCTTGGATGCACCAACCCTGATTCCCTTTGTCAGCTGGATCTGTCCTCACCTAATTGAAATACTCACTCAGACAGCTGCACTCATCAACAGCAATTACACATAAGCAAATGTAGCCAGTTAAAACCTGCAGAAACCCTATATTTACTGATAACTGATAATACAATTAGCTCTTTATAAACAGTTGCAAACAAAATTATTCAACCTCCATTGCAAATCAGGTTTATTATCAAAATGTACAGACTTTCAGCTGTTTGCAATGAACAAATCAAACAAAAGCAATTGAAATAGTTCAACACAACAAATGCTTCAAATGGTTTCCCCAAATTCAACTGAAAATGCAACCAGATTTCTGAGAATGCAGGTTGTGAAAAACCCTTGAGTGACTGCAAAAGACTTGCAGCAAAACTTGGTGGCAACAGGCACTGAGGCTTCAGTGAGCACAGTAAGGCGCGTACTAAGGCGCATGCCAGAACTCCAAGACATACACCACTACTGACCCAAAAGCACAAGAAAAGTCGGCTCAAAACCATCTTAATAAGCCACAGAATTTTGGGATTCTGTTCTGTGGAACTTTTCAGCACAATGGATCAGCGGTATGTCTGGAGGAAGAAGAATGAAGCATACACTGAAAAGAACACTCTGTCCACAGTCAAGCATGGCGGTGGCTCGGTGATGCTCTGGGGCTGCTTTGCATCCTCTGGCACTGGAAACCTGCAGCGTGTGGAAGGCAAGATGGATTCATTGAAGTATCAGGAAATCCTAGGAGAAAATGTCATGCCGTCCATGAGGAAGCTGAAGCTTGGGTGTCATTGGACCTTCCAACAAGTCAATGATCCCAAGCATAACTCAAATTCCACCAAGGCTTGGTTGCAGAAGAAGTCCTGGAAGAGTCTACAGGGCCATCACTGTCACCTGACTTAAACCCCATAGAAAATCTCTGGTAGGATTTGAAGAAGGCGATTGCAGCAGTTCTGGGTTGGCAAACCCAAGAACATTACTGAACTGGAGGCCACTGCTCATGAGGATTCCTCAGGAACGCTGCCAGAAGTCTGGCTATGCATCGCATTTGCAGCAGGTCATAACAGCAAAAGGGTGCTCTACTAAGTACTAAAGATGTTTGCCATGAAGGGGTTGAATAATTTTGAGACTGGAGAAGTCATTATAAGTTGCATTTTCAGTTGAATTTGGAGAAACCACTTGAAGCATTCATTGTCTTGAGCTATTTCAGTTGCTTTTGTTTGATTTGTTCATTGCAAACAGCTGAAAGTTTGTAAATTTTGACAATAAACCTGATTTGCAATGAGGGTTGAATAATTTTGATTGTAACTGTACCTACTGTCAAGGGCTGACTTAGTAGCCCAGACCACAACGACATATTATTTGAGTTTAAATGACATAAAATACACTGGCTGACTGTCTTACAAGTGACAAAGAAAACTGGAAGTGCCTTGTCTGCAGAAGCTGCCTTTGGCTTTAGATGAAAAAACCAAAAAAAGCTATTTCTAGCTTACCATAAAATCTTAATACATTAATCATATCTTATTGGCCATGTTTTTTTAAAATACCAAAATTAACTGTGAGACAAATCACACCCCTGATCAAACATTGCTTCTACAATTGCATTTTCATTACTGGATGTACAGACAGCATGTATAGACAAGTTAATAAATATTGGTCAGGTTTTTTGTATTTATTGTCCTGTGTATCTAGTGTTCTGTTCTGTGTATCTATTGTCCTGCACTCATCTCATATTGTTGTGTGTTGTACTTTATGTAGTCTTGTGTACTGTTCTGTGTTGCATTATGGGCCTGGAGAAATGACATTTCGTTCCAATCTATACAAGCTATAGAGGAATGACAATAAAAACCCACTTGAATTAACTTGACTAAATCAGTTACCATACATTTGGGTGCAACAGTCCTTAAAAGATGGTTTGTTTTACAATAAGTCTTTGGGTGGTACATTACAGAATGGCCAAATCCACTTTACACATGCTGTGCACTATAATCAGACCTTACAACAGTCCATTCTTGCATCTTGGTCTGATCAGCCACATGATTATATTTTTCCTAATTCTTTTACTTATTTGTTAATTTGTTATTTAGTCACAATTATTCATTATACATTTTAATCAGCAAAGTTTCCACCTCAGTTAAACATATTTTTGGAACATAAGTTTGGAAACCTTTTTGGAATTAGCAGTTTTCATATAAAAAACATGTGAATGGAAACACATCTTTGTTACACCAATGAAATAAATGATTCCAATAATAGAAAAATAAGCTGACTGTGTGTCTGTTCACACTACATTCAACCACAGGAGGCTAAAGCAGCTCTAAGCCTCTGTGAAGGGAAATGGTGGCTCAGTGGTTAAGGTTCTGGTCTGCTGATTAGAGCTGAAATCCCAGCTCGATCAATCTGCTACTTTTGGGCCCTTGAGCAAAGGTCTTAATCTGCGACTGTTTAGCTCAAATGTGAGTCACTTTGGATGAAAGTGTTTGACAAATAAATATAAATAATGATATGTATATAGGAAAAAACACAATATCTGAATATTATATTATATTATGCATTACTTTTTGTAATACATAAACGTATACCCATCCCAAAGAGAGTTTTTAAAGGACAAAGGTTGCTTAGCAACTTTCTCTTCGCCCTTTTTGCTTTGCAGTAGGGAAGACAGCGTGACTAGGTATTATTGTACCTTTCACACCACAAACTGCAATTTGCACAGCTCTTTAAGCCCTCAGTCACATTAGAGACCTGTTCAACACAAACTCGCGCATCTACAGACACAGATGGCCTGCATAAAAGTACATTCTCACTAGCCATGATTACTTCACCTAAATGCAGCTAAATAGATCTGATATGAAACTGCGTGATGTGGTTATGTAAATATTTGATTTGCTTTTTGATTCGTAATGGAGAAAGTGATGTGACAGGAATCGTGACAATATATTTTTTTGAAACTCAAGGAAGATGCAGACAGAATACTGAATACAAATTAGAGAGCAGGGTACTACAAGTAAAAAGCTTTATCATAATCGCCTTGAAGACAGAACAATAAAACACTTTAGCTAATCATGTTGAGCCGCTTAAATGATTTAGACTTCACAGACCTGCCTTTTTAATACACTGATATTATTCACCACAGCTGGCTCACGCAGGACCATCCGTATACATGCACAACAGCAATTATATTAATATATTATAATCATAGGAGTTGTTTAGGCTCTGTCGAGCATTTATCACAAGTCCACTCACATGTAGTTTTAAATGTGCTGTCAATCAGGAACTGATTAGCAATCCACACCTCCATGAAAGCTGTAATAAAAATATTATAGAACAGGTTCCCCTAAACAGTGTGTCCTGGATTGTGACAGCCTGTGTCAACAAGTGATCGTAGATAATTGTAGCTTTGTTAAAACACTGAACTCAGCTCATGTAAACAGAGGCATTTTTGTGTTCAACAGACTTAAGACTGATGACGAATACCGTAGTGCTTGTTGTGATGACCTGTCAAAACACTTCATAGATACAATGCACTAGGACCGAGAGCTGTCACACTCTGTAAAGGTGAACAGCGCAAAGACTCCTGTCCAAAACAGGCCTGAGAGGAATGTGGTGTTTACATGAAGGCAGGCGTGCTTTCTCATTACACATGAGCACGTGTTCTTCTCCAGCCGGACATCATTCTGTCTGTGAAGTCTCCAACCTCAGACAGGTCTAGAAAACAGGACTGTTTTATAAAGCTTACAATAGATAGGCTCACTATATCCTCCCTCAGCCAGTCTAACAGAGTTGCAAGTACACAAACAGTGCTCTTTTTCTGTGTAATATTGGTAACACCAAGTCATTTCTCCTTTTCTTAGAGTTTACCATTGGACTAACTTGGCCAGGCTTGGTCCGTCTGTCATGCCGAATGGGGGCCATTTTGGGTACACTCAAGTAATCTACTCAGTCAACAGCTGACACAACAGATGCCTGCTGGCTGGCTCTGTCAGTAGAGCAGATGCATTAAGTACAGATTGGGATCATTACTCTGACGCCCCAGACACTGGACCCAAATTGAAAGTGGGGATTGACCTCAATGAGTTTTAATCAGCTGACTATTCAAATGAAAATATCTAAGTTTATATATGGTGGTTCGAATCCTGCCTCCACCCTGTGTGCAGGGATCTTGCATGTTCTCCCTGTGCTTCGGGAGTTTCCTCCGGGTGCTCCAGTTTCCTCTGCCAATCCAAAGACATGCGTTGTAGGCTGATTGGTCGAGCTCAGGATTGAACCTGGTTGTTTTGCCATATCTCTCTAATATAATTTGCCAGCAGCTGTTGGAAAATGTAACCTGATTTAGACATGCTGTCTGTCCAAATCCTCTTTGATAAGCTTTTTTTTTTTTGTAACTGTGCTCAGTAGAATCTTAGCACTTGTTTGTTTGCTTCCTTGTCTGCCAGCTTTATGCACCAACCATCTCTTGAGTCAACGCCCAATCAAAATATGCCATCATTATGCTATTGCTCTATTGTTGCATCACTCTGCGTGAGTTGTATTCTCGAGCCGCTAATATGATGATGTGTAAGATTTATGTCACGAATTCAGTGTTGAGCAAATTGGACAGCATTGTCATGTGTTCACTATTCACCTGGAGCCACACATCACAATCAGGTTTCTGACAGGCCTTCAGAGATCACTGTTTGTCCAGGGGATGTGAATCTCCCTGATTCACATGGGGGGAACAACTAACATAAACACAACTGTCTTTGTTTACCACCCACATAGCAGGAGCTACTTACTCGAGGCTGTGATGGAGATATGTACGCTTTAGTTATCTGCATCCATGTCAGTCATTATGCGAATCTGTAGTAACAACTTTTCCATTGCTGCATTTGGAAGATTTCAACCAGATGACATTATTGTCAGTAATCTGCTGAGTTCTCCAGATCTCTATGCACACTGTGCTTATGCACTGGGAAGCAGTACATTTGTAATCTGAATCCACAGCATAAATCATTACTTCTCTTTGTCAGATTCTTTTCAGAAACTGGATAAAGAGAGGGCCACGCAGTCCTCCCCAGTCACATACACCATGGACAAATAAAAGCTGTCAAACAGTGATTATTCAGTCCCAGCAGGTACAGGGAGGCTGCTGATCAGGCTTATTGCTCCCTCAGTACATGGAGTGACTCTATGCATCCCTTTTAACAAGCACTGTCATATTAGATTATGATTTTACTCAGAATATTATGCACAATGCCAAGGAACATATTAGTAACGCTTAATAAAACTGTCTCCACACACATTAATCATAACCTACCCGGTAATGAGGTTAAATGACCAATCGCTCTTAGCTGTTCAGAAGATCGCTGATACTTTTTCAAGACTATTGAGATCAACAGTATTTTACACTGTGTTAACTTACAATCTAAGTAGACATACGGCAAACAGAATGCTTACATACTTTAACCACTTAAACTCTCTGGTTATTATCAGTTAATGGTCTTAAAACCTATCATTCAGTAACTACTATGAATTATTCAGTAACTACAGTGATACTAACAGGAAAGGCTCCTGGGCATTTAAGGGGTTAAATTTAAAACAAGAAATCCTTTTTTTGCAGTGCACTTCTCATAAGGAAGTCCATAAAGCGATCTCAAAGGATTCCTGGGCAGTAAACCATTTGCTCTATGATAATAATGTGAACCTGGGAGAGTGATATGCAGAGGATAATGGTGTGATTGATTGACTCATATGCCCCCTTGTAGCTTAACTGTGTTATCCTAAAGTGAAGTCTTTTTGTTCTGTTCTTCACATCACTCAGTTTACAGTCTGCACTTATAAGCGGATCCCTTTGGACATGGCTCCCTCCTCACAGATTCAATGCAGAAGCTCACAAACTTTAAGAGAGTAGCTCTCTCATGTATCTTTAATTTTTCAAAACCAAACATTGTTTTTACTTCACCAGCTAGAAACAGTTCCAATATTTAGAAAGTCGATTTGTGGAGTTCGCTGGGTCTTTTCTAGGATGGCCATTTTGTGAGAAACCTTTTTGTGTTTCTATAACAAAACTATAACAACAGGTTTACTATTAAAAAAATATACATATTTTTGTTTTATTTATACATTATTTATGCTGTTTTCCTTAATGTTTTTTCTTTATGTACACTAAATGATTTGTTAGGTAATGCCCTTAATCTGTACAACTTCACATATCTACATAACTATCCATCCATCCATCCATCCATTTTCTGTACCGCTTATCCTACACGGGGTCGTGGGGAGCCTGGAACCTATCCCAGGGGACTCTGGGCACCATGCGGGGGACGCCCTGGACAGGGTGCCAACCCATCGCAGGGCACAATCACACACCCATTCACACACTATGGACAATACAGAGATGACAATCAGCCTACAATGCATGTCTCTGGACTGGGGGAGGAAACCCCAGAAGCACAGGGAGAACATGCAAACTCCTCACACACATGGTGGCAATGGGAATCAAACCCCCAACACTGGAGGTGTGAGGCAAACATGCTAACCACTAAGCCACCATGCCCCCTTACATAATTAATATACAGATAATAGAACAATAACATAATTTTAGTTGTCATCATTATTACAATACATTCACTAGTAAGAACATAATGGCAAATTAAAACAGATCCATTAAAGCTTGAGCTATTATCCAAGAATTGACTTCTCTTTGCCTCGAATATTGAAACACTCTAGTGTTTTATGCAGAACCTGTAAGGGTTCCCCTAAAGTGTGCACACTTGGGGAAAAAAGGGTTAAACCTTTTGTTTTTGTGAAGAGTCTTAGAAATAGCTGCCTTCATACTGAGAGGGCTCTAAGGTAGAAACATTTTAGGAAGCTAAGAACCCTTACATACTGTATCCAATGATCCATTGAAGATTTTTTTTTTTTTAATAGAGTACTATGATTGGAATCCTGATACTCAAAGCCGAGAGCTCTGGCCAACTAATGGATCATCCTCTATTTCACTTTAGGAAACTGATATACAGTTATCTATACCTGTTTAATCTACTTAAAATGTGTTAAGTGTGCATAAGTCGAGTCCACAGTCACTACCACTGTATTTGTAACCCTGTCTAGACCTGACATTTGACAAGAATGAATTGTGTTCGAACCTCTCCTGCTATAGATTTGCGATTGTGTCATCAGGACACCACAGTGAAGCAAACATGCAAGCAGAGCTTCTGATCACTATGAAAGGATGGATTTCAGCCATGATATCTCCAGATGGCAGTTTTTGATGTAGTTCTGTCATGGGTGGACAAGATAGTCGCTGTATCATACAGCTTTCCTACTGCTTATCTGTTAACAGCTTTTGCAGTACCCTGTGGAGAGATTCATTGTTGTTTTCCCAATGTCAACATTTTTCCGACATGCTTTACAAGGTACATAAAAATGTTTGTGATGTGAAACATTTAGTCCAAAATTCTGAGCAAATAAGTAAGTAAGTGAGAGTTGGATCTATGTATTTTATACAGTTAAATGGTGAAAATAAATCCATCCATCCATTTTCCATACCGCTTATCCTGCATAGAGTCACAGGGAGACTGCAGCCTATCACAGGGAGCTAGGGGCACAATCACACACATTCACAATTTGGAAATGCCAATCAGCATACAGTGCATGTCTTTGGACTGGCGGAGGAAACCCCCGAAGCACAGGGAAAACATGCAAACTTCGCCCACACAGGGTGGAGGCGGGATTCAAACCCCCAGTCCCAGAGGTTCGAGGCAAACGTGCTAACCACTAAACTGTGTTCCTCATGAAAATAGATAATAATCAATATTATGCAGGTGTAAAAGAATCAGGTGTTCTGAAAGAAAATGGTATATGTGTTGTTGTCTCACAGATCCAGGGTCCTTGGTTCGACCCTGAGTTCAGGTTACTGTCTGAGTGGAGTATCACATGTTCTCCCCATGTGTGGGTTTCCTATAGCTTTTCCGGTTTCCTCCCATGCCAATAGGTGGACTATGCTATAATTGCCCCTAGGTGTGAAAGAGTGTGTGACTGTTTATCCAGGGTGCCCTGGACCACCAGGATAGGCTCCGGATCCATTGTGACCCTGATGAAAATACCATATTAATTTAAACAAACACACTGTAACAATCCAGACAGGGTACAAATTATATTAATTTCATTAAGCAATGCCAAAACATTTTGGCAAGTCAGGAGCAGTGGACATTTGGCCTGATATGGATTAAGTGGCCATTTTAATTATATCTACATATAACTAAGTGGTGCTGTGACTCAGCAGGAGGAGGAGGAGGATCCCCGACAGTGTCTGCAATTTTGCTTACTATTCGTTTCAGTTGGGCGAGCTTTTGAGAGGCGGCTTTTCTCCGCTTGTTAAGATTTCTGTGAAGGCTGCTCTTATTAGCAGTCTGATTTTGGCACTCTAAATCGTTTGAACTTTCATACCGATCATGACATTGTGTCTTTATTAATGCTAAAGCTGTGGATAATGTATGTAATAGGTTACCTATCAGAGTTTATTATTTATTTTAAAATAATCAATGTTTAACCCAAATGGCTACTGGGAGAAAATTTTCAGAGAAGTCTAGTCAGTTCTTCAGACCTGCATAGTTTCTTTGCTTTATGTGCTCTTAGGTATTCAAACCGGCCAGAGAAATATGGTCTTTGCAGTAGCTCAGCCCATCAGTAGTCAGATGTACAGGTGTGAGAAGCAGCAGGCTATAGAGCCATGCTTCAATAAGAAAAGACTGTTATCTCAGCTGGATGTAGACTTCCCATGTTCTTTATCTATCCCCTCTTAGCAGTGTGCTGCTTTGGATCACAACACACATTTGTGCATATTGCACACTTTGTTCAGAAGCCACTGAGGTGAGCAATTAAAGTAATTCAGCTTTCTGTCTTCATGTACAGCTGCTTCTTAGAACATACAGTCCCTTCCAAAACTACTGGAATGGAAGGCCAATTCATTTGTTTATGCTATACACCAAAGACATTTGGGTTTAGGATTTCAGCTTTTGTTTCCTGCTATTTACATCTAGGTGTGTTAAACAACATAGAATATAGAACTCTTTATATCAGACCACCCAATTAGGTGAGCAAAATTATAGGAACAGACAAGTCTTGAAGTAAATGAAAGTAAAACACAATATTTGATTGCAAATGATTTGCTTCAATCCTGCAACTCACTGACATCACATTACTGGTTTCTTCTTTTGTGTTGCTTTTCCAAGCTTTTACCACAGCTTCTTTCAGTTGCTGTTTTGTCTCCTCTTCAGGAGGTGAAATGCTGCTCAACAGGGTTAAGGTCTGGTGATTGACTCAGCCAGTCTAAAACCTTCCACTTTTCCCCCCTGATAAAGTAAACAAATGCAGTCAGGTGAAACTGAAGGCTAAAACCAAGAGTATGTGTTTAGAGCTATTTATTCTTTAAACAATCAATCTAACAGGACACACTTGGGTAACAAGAAACAGCTGTCACTCACATGTTCCGACATTTTTGCTCGCCTACAAATTGGGTGGTCTGATACAAAATGTGCTATGTTCTATGTTGTTTAACACATCTACATTTAAATACCAGGAAATAAAGTCTGAAATTCTAAACTCTCTTCTCCTATTCATCTTTCGATCTCAAACCCAAATGTCTTCAGTCTACAGCGAAAACAA
This sequence comes from Cranoglanis bouderius, assembly GCA_023630585.1. Taxonomy (NCBI): domain Eukaryota; kingdom Metazoa; phylum Chordata; class Actinopteri; order Siluriformes; family Cranoglanididae; genus Cranoglanis; species Cranoglanis bouderius. The sequence goes on from CM042551.1 coordinate 16,395,675, forward strand.
TTGAATTGGCCTTGCCGTTCCAATAGTTTGGAGGGGACTGTATATTTGACAGTGTGCACTTAAATTATAGAAAAATGATTTGTAGATTAAAGTGGTGTGTTTGACAACCTCTTGACCTTCATAAAACCTTACACTGTATATGATATTTTTTGTTGGTTACATGTCCACTCAAGGTTTCTTTCAGAAGCATCTTATTATTATTTTTTGAGTCATTCAAGTGCAAATACTGAGTTAACGAGATTCCTCAGTTATGTCATCCTTTACTTTTACCAGGTTACACAATCTCATGAAACATATCAGTATGGTTTTAGAAATGCTCTTGAGACTCAAATAGTGTTGTGCTTAATTTATACCTTCAGTCCTGTACAAGAGAAAAGATTAAAGGACCCTAGGGACTTGGTGCATACTCAGACTGAATGGTATGCTGACAGTGGTGCTTGCATGTGCCGGATGTACAGTCCAAACCTCAAGTCACTCATTCACAACAGCATGACAGTTGTATACTTTAGAAGTATTCAGAGACCCTCAGTCATCATTAGACCCATAGCACAGTTTTACAAGACACCCACACCTGCTGCACAGCCATGAGTGGACCACTGATCTCCTCTCTCTTCTGTACAGTGCACAGATGTCAGGTTAGCTGGTCATTATCATTAGCGATTTGTTTCTATACTACAGTTCTACAGTCATTCTGTCTGTTTATCTGTCAGCGAGTCTACAGTCTGTTCATCTATCAACCAGTGAGCTTGAGAATTTCCTTTTTGGTGTATTAATTAACTAGTATAAAGGTGTGTGCCAACTTCTAGGGCTTTGTCCCAACAATGGCATCAATCAGCCCTTTCTGTGTTTCATTACCCTTCTGCTCCACATGTATAGGCTCTGTGAATTTCAGGTAAACATCATCAGTAGATACTATGATCTTCTCCCAGTAGAACATTTCTAACTGCACTGGGAAGATGCTTGGCTAGGTTGACACTACTAATTCAAATGGAAGCAACAGATTGTAATTAAATTATGATTTTATAATCTGTGATATTTAACCAGGCAGGACCTGAGCTACACTATATGGCCAAAGGTTTGTGGACATCTGACCACCACACCCATAGGGCAACGGTTAACCACACCAATAGGGCCGCCCATAGTTGCTCAATGGTTAAGGCTCTGGGTTACTGATCCAAAGGTTGGTGGTTCACTGCCAAGCTGTCACTTTTGGGCTCCTGAGCAAGGCCCTTGACCCTCTTTGCTCCAGGGGTGCCGCATCATGGCTGACCCTGTGCTCTGACCCCAGCTTCCTAACAAGTTGGAATATGTGGGGGAAAAAAAAGAATTGCAATGTGATGTAATGTATGAATGTAATGAAGGCAGTGGTAGCTCAGTGGTTAAGACGTTGGGCTACTGATCGGAAGGTCATGAGTTCAAGCTGCCACTGTTGGGCCCTTGAGCAAGGCCCTTAACCCTCAATTGCTCAGATGTATAAATGAGATAAATGTAAGTTGCTCTGGATAAGGGCGTCTGCCAAATGCCATGAATGTATATGTGACAAATAAAGACCTTTTCTTCTTCATATGCGGTTCTTCCCCTAACTGTTGCAACAAAGTTGGAAGCACACAGTTGTATAGAATGTATTTGTATGCTGTAGCATTACAATTTCCCTTCACTGGAACTCAAACCTGACAATGACAATGCCCCTGTGCACGAAGCGAGCTCCATGAAGACATGGGGTGGAAGAACTCGAGTGAACTGACCTCAACCCCACTGAACACCTATGAGACTGAAACTGAACTGGAACACTGACTGCACACCAAGCCTTCCTACTAGACATCAGTGCCTGACCTCACTAATGCTCTTGTAGCTGAATGAACACAGTCACAGCCACGCTCTCAAATCTAGTGGAAAGCCTTCCCAGAAGAGTGGAGGTTATTATAACAGCAAAGCGGGATCAACTTTGTGCTAATGCCCATGGTTCTGGAATGGGCACATAGTGTATGGGTGTGATAGTCAGGAATTCATACTGTATTTTTGGCCATATAGTGTTTGTACTTATTGTTTTCTCATTTAGTCCCAAAATATTCACATAAACTACCATTATAGCTTCTAACATGCCCACGTTAGCCTGTTCATACGTGTCCAGATAAGAATAAGGTTTTATACAACATACAGTAAGGTTATAATGAAGATGAGGGCTTAAACGGCGATCTGAAGTGTAAATGTGGATCGGGTTTGAAGCGCTGCTGAGCTCGTGCCACGGAGGCGGCAGTCATGTGACCGCGCTGCCTGTACAGCAGAAGTTTGGCGCGTCAGAGCGAGCGAGGATCCCGAGCAACACACACGCACGAAAACCTGTTCGCGGCGTTCGGGCAACGTGTAGCCTATATTCTCTGTAGAGTCACGTATACGACTGCTTAAATTTTGTTTTGTTTTTTTGTTTGTTTTTTCATATATATATGTAATTAGCGTTTATAATATTCATGCTAAATATATTTTTGGACCAGTGCGTCTCTGGTGGTAGCTTAAAAGCATTTAAGATTAAAAAAAATAAATAAATAAAAGAAGAAGAAGAAGAAGAAGAGGCAAATGGACTGCAAGGAGAAACGGAGCTTTTCCAGAAAGGATTCGCCTGCGCTCCACTGAAAGTGAAGGAGATGCTTATGGGAACGTCTGATTCCTTATCTATAAGGTACTTTTCATTTAAACTCCAACCCCCCCCACCCCAGGTTTAGAAGTTTAACATGTGCTATTACATTTTTTGTTGTTGTTGTTATTTCACAGTCTACACTGTCCGCGCGCTTCTCCTCTGCAGGCTGCTTTTTTCCGACGCGTCTTTGCGCATTATTTCTCTTCGCCTGAAACAATTCTGCATGTCCTTTAAATTCCCACTTAGTTATTAATAATTGACCTCCGTCACATGGCATGATCAGATAGTATAACGTGGCGTAAAAGTGGCGTCTAACGCGTGCAGTCTTGAACCGAGAGACATTTTTGCGCGTTGTTTTTTGCATTTGGCAAAAAAAAATATATATATCTGCAGCGTTGAACAAAGACTTACGTAAACATTGTATAGGTTAATTCAACACTGTTGTACAACTGATGGTGTTGGACTTTTTTTTAAAGGACATCTCTGGCAGACGCTCCATCATGACCGATGGCGAAGGGAGAGAGCGCTTTCAATACCTGGAGAGTGGCGAGGTGAGAGTTCCGGTGGCGGTCTTGTACCGGGCGCACGGTCATGGCCAAGCTGTTGAGGATGAGGACAAAGGCAGCACATGGGGCCCGGATGGCTCTGAAGGCTCTAACAGCTCTGAAACTCGGGGCTCGGGTGATGGTGGTGGTGGTGGTAGTGGTGATGTCCCTGCTCCGGATGGTGCGTCTGAGGAGCAGGAGCAGCAGCCGTACCCTGCGCTCGCGCCTGTCGTCTTTTTCTGCATCAAACAGACCACGCGGCCGCGGAGCTGGTGCCTCCGGGTGGTTTGTAACCCATATCCTTTAGGTTTTCCTGCAGGAAATCGTTTGCACTTAAGATTCTTTAATGCTGAAAACGCTAGTGGTGAGTCGTTTGTCTCTAAACTTCCACTTAGATGAAATCATCACTGCCCATAAAATCTACAGGCTACATATTAAATTTGTGTAGAAGGTTGCCATTTATAAAGCACTTTAAATGACACATGGTGACAATTATGGGCTGATTATGCTATTCTGAGATTCCATATACTGTATTTAGAAGAGCATTCACAAAATCCCATATAGCTAGTGTGCTATAAATAGGCTACTATAGGACTGAACACCTGGGATTTCGCTATTTGTTGTTTTGATCAGCTTTGATCTCAGTCACATAGTATTTCTTTAAAGTTGTTCATTTTAGGTTGTAAGGAGAGGGAACAAATGACAGCCCAGTTGTCAATTATAGTTTGTGGGTGTGTTTTGACAGGAAACTTCAACCGATAAGGTCTGAAGTTTTCTCTCACAGTGAGATTTATTTCCCACAGATTACCCTCTTGGCAATGTTGCAGTTAAGTGGCTCACTTTATAAATAGGCTAGCTTAATTATCTGTAGGGGAAAATGGGAAATGAGCTACAAAGCATGTTTTTTCCTCTCTTTGTGCTTTATGATCTAAAAGTAAATACTTTTACCCCTCATACTCTGCACTTATGAATGATTGTTTTGGTAATTCGATGAGTACTGGGATTTGCCCGTCTCTTTTGGAAGTCCTGTAAAGACTCCTCCATTTTTATAGCTATTCAGAAGAAAGGCATATCCATTCCCACATGACTGCCGTACAGCTGACACAACATGCTGAGTGACATCTTTGAGCAGTGCAATTATAGGGGAAATTTATGCACCTATCTCTAACGAATTTACTGTTGCTGTCATTATCTACTGAGGGCATACACAACACCATGTGGAACACTAGCAGGAGCTGTAGTGCTCAGAGAAATTTTTTTCTTATGAGAGCTTTTTCCCCCTAGTAGTCTTTTGTCTTGAGTTATTTATAATTCACTGCATACACACGAATGCTGTTTTTGATCGTTTCAATTTGCTGTTCAGTCATTGCTATCATCATTTCGAGCTTTATGTGAACACAGAATCATTCTTTTCGGGAGCACTCAGGAAGATGCCACTCCGACAGTGTGTATTGCATGCATTGCATCATTCTACTAATATTGGAGCTGGTTACATTAGGAAGAAAAATGTGTATGACTCCTAATTTTTCAGCCTACATCAGTAATAAAAGACAATATTGAATTCTGAAAATTATCTCGTTCAGTTACCTAGTCCAACATTATTCAGCAGACAGAGATCACTCATATTCTCCATTTTCTCTCACCATGTTTGGTCTCAAATTTGGAAATTTCATTTTGGCACCTTATATGGAAATTATTTTTGCCTGATAAGACGTTATTGATGTGAACTGTGCCTTAGAGGATGAATTCAAGAGCCTCTACAGGGAACAAACAATTTAGCCATACCATTATATTTGATATTTGTAATATTGCAGTATTTACATACTCTTCTATTTGATATTTGTTTATAATATATAATTAAATATCAGCCATGTGAGAAAATGTGTCATCCAAATGTTAACATCAGTCATCCATAAACTCTCCTGTCTTGTTAATAGACCTTACTTACTTACTTACTATCATTGATGCTAAATAATTTATGTTCTGACATGTTATATATCAGTGATAGAGCTGGAATTATGCATGGGTCATGATGATGCATGTCAAAACATATTTCAAAGAATGCCAAGAGGGATTTAATTAATTAAACATATCTATTTGTATATCTATTTGTACTGTGGCTAATATGGCTTTATAGTAGAGAATCATGTATCATGGTTTATTGATCACAGTATATGCTCTTGTAGAGTAGACAAATATGGATAGTGCATTCCCTCTAGAGATTAGCCTTTGTGGAAATGCATTTTGTGTGTAAATAGATTGTGTACAGATGGTGCTTATGTGCCTTGTGTACGGGTGGCGTTATGGTGCAAGCTCTGTGACCCTGTGGAGACTTCCTCTTGGCCCACAATGACAGCATTCTGCTTGTTGAGTACAGGCATGCTGCTTGGCCTATGTCAAGTCGTTTTATACCTGCATTGCTATTTTGAAAAAGAATTGTCTTAAATAATGGAGAGTGTTCGGGTTGGTTGCATTTCTGTGAATTTACCCCCCGCTATTGTTTGTGGAAATACATCATAAGATTTTGGGTTAGAAAGAGCACAATTGTGGCCAAGTATCATTCTTCTGCTTCCCTCTCTAGTAATGATGTCATCCCACTGGCACAAAGCTAGCTTTACTTAACAGTAGGATGCATCTTCTCTGCTGTTTGCTGTAAATTCTGGTCATTTCATGGTGAGCATGTCTTTGGAGAATATATGAGCTGATTTTTGCAGTGGCAGAGATCTGGTATTGTGTTCTGGGTCATGGGCTGAGCATAGCTACAGAAACAAAGAGTGCGCTCTGGCAGAATGCACTCAGGCGCCATGAGCGAGCAGTCTGCGAAATCTCAGCAGGCGCGCACTTCTGAGCGCTCACACAGGGCACACCACAGAGGAACAAATGTGCACTGGTCTCATTTTTAAGAATCTAAACAAACCATACTTTATGGTTCTGGATTAGGATGTCTGGTTGTCTGAGTAGTGTGGACAATCAAGCTCCTAGTTTGGTTATTAAAGAGAAAGAATCATGTAGTTCTTTTTAGAATGAAAAGCTATGGGTAGTTTAATGGTTGTAGCCTTTTGTAAAGATAGAACCAATAATGTTAGATATTTGTTAAATGATTTTTGTGCGAAAACACATAACTAACAAGGCCTGTACAAATATCCAGTGTCTCTCTTGCAGCCCTCTCGATGGCATTTTAATGACTTCAGATGTGAGGGTGTGATAACGGCATTGGTGCCACTTACAGAGGCTTCAAAGGACAGTCTGTATACATGAGAGCAAATGAAAATTTTAATATGAAATGCAAATGCAGGACGGTCATAGACAGAAACACCCTATGGGTCTGCTAATTTTTATATAATTCAGAAAATCTCAAAAGAGGAGCTCTGGGTGTATTTTAAATGGCATTTATATGATATGGTGTTCAAATCTGTAGTTAGTGACCCTTTGGATTTCATGAAGTGCCACATTCATGGAAGGGATTTGACCCCCCTCACAGAGATCTCTTGAATAACAACTATTAAATGCTACAGTAGGTGGCAGTCTGATAGCCAGAGACACCTGCATGACTTTCTGGGGGATAAAATCACCAACCACTTCAGACCATTCTGAATGTCTGAATTGCTGTTTTTGGTGTTTCAGTTTAGTCAGGTAATTTCAAATAATTATTAAACTGGCTGGTTTGCTGATAAAGTCTAATATTTGAAAAACACAGTCATTTTAAGATGCTCTTTTAGGTTTACTTATGTTGGTTCCCATAGGTTTGCTGTCAGTAAAAAACAAAACAAAAACAGCACTTCTGTCAAGCCATATCTCTGCACACCCTCGGTATTACTCTTTTTGCTGGCCAGAGGTGACACATTTCCTATATGTCATGACCTCCATGCTGCCGTGGGTCTCAGTGGATATTGATTTGGTAGCATAAGGTGTGGTGGAATAGACTTCAGCGAAACAGATTTATTCTCAACTGAAGGTTATAAACAAGAGACGCAGAAGCAAAGCACATAATGGAAAAAGCCAAGTGGCTGCTGATTTTTAGGGTTGGCATGGACAAAACCTTCCGGTGAACCTCATATCCAGCTGGCCTTTTGAACTATGTGGGGCATGAGCAAAAAAGATGGCATTTGTGCTGCAAGCATGAGGTCACAATAGGGCTCCCTAAGGGGATGAGGGCTAGCAGGAATGGAAGGAGATTGCGTGATAAGACTAACAGGAATCCAAGCTATATTTTCCGGCACAATTCCTTTACTCTGCAGTAAACATGAAGCTGGCTGGTTAAAAGCAGTGGGGTCCTTCATACCTGCAGAGAGCACTATATTCATGCACTAAAGCACACTTTGGAGAGTTTGCTGAAAGAGAATAATTTTTGTTTGAAAATCCATAGCATAAAAAAAAAAAAATCTCCTGCTCTCCTAGAACCATAACACTAAAAAGAGTTTCACATAAATGAGAAGAGCATTTATCTGTGTCTGAAACTCAGACATGAAACCTGACATCAAAGCCATGCTGCAAGCTCCAACAGATGACAGGGGTCGTGTTTCTGAGATGCCTTGTCACTGTGTTGATTCAGCTGTTGTCTCGCATGTGTTAGTTCGGATGGCGTGCAGATGCCTGCTTTACTGCTGATGATTAGGTGTTAAGATCAGACTGACAGAGTGAGTTACTTTTTCAGTGTGTTGTCATCAGAGTTTCCTTCTATTTTACGTCTTTTTCTGAAGTAAGGAAGGTTATTACATGTAATAACTATTATGGCAGCATGAATTGGATTGTTAATTGTAGTTTTTGTAAAAAAATTAAAAAAAAATAGAGATGGCACTAATCTGAAACCCAATATCGGCATCAGGCCCAAAAAAAAAGGAAGAAAATATCAGATGTCATATCCTGTAACAAATGGCAAAGAGTAGAAATGGATTTGGAAATGAGGTTTATTTTTGGAACTGGAAATATAAACTGGACATATTGAGACTTGACTGTTTTTTTCTTTTGTTTGGATTGATTTTATCATCACTTTATTACATTTATAATATTTACAGCGTACGTGATTTTTGTGTGAAAGAGTTTAACTTTGTAGTACTTTGGTTAAAAAAACATTTTAAAGCTCTGAAGTTATTGAATTATCCAATTGGTATCGGTATCAACTGATACTCAAGGTTTCAGTATCGGTATCAAAAAAAGAAAAAGTAGTATCTCTTTAGTGATATGCTCAATCCCAGGTCAGAGCATCTAGAAAGGACTTATTTCCAGTGTCAGTTGCTCTTTTCTCCGTTAAAATGAACTGAAATCACATGTTATTGAATTCACATTGAACTGGTTGATCAACACCAACTTTATTCTCTTCAGCTTGTTTCTGTACTTTTTGGTTGCTTTTAAAGATTTTTTTTTTTTTTCACGCAGTTTCTTCCAAGATAAAAGAGAACATCACTTGTCAGGCATATACAGTACCATGGACTTTCAGAGTCAAGGTTCCAGGCTCATCTTGAATCATGCTGGGGGATAAATATTTAAAGATGTTTTTTCTCCTGCTGGCATCAAAAGAACCGTGGAACGCTGCACTCAGTCTGTTACAAGTCCATGATGTGAACAGTATGCACTATGAAATATAGTGCAAATGTCTGAGAAGTTAGATGTTCATGTTCTCAAACCCGACTTAAAGGGCGATGATTGCTTCATTGCTGTTTTGCATAGAGTCTATGAGCAGAACTAATATTTAGTCAAATACATCTTTCGGTGAGGGGATGAATTTCAATGCATTTCTGATTTAAAGACGCATTAGCCACTGAATTATAGAGATACTTTTTTCCACTTCTTTGTACAAATTCATTATATTACCTTATAGTTATAACATAGACTCTTCTTATGATTAGGCTTGTTTGTGCAATGAGATTTGTCTGTAAAACCACATTCTGTGTGTGTGTGTGTGTGTGTGTGTGTGTGTGTGTGTGTGTGTGTGTGTGTGTGTTATTGGCACATGATCTCATAATTGCATGTCCCTAGCTCAGTCTCTTCTGGACCTTCATGTATAGGAAAGCTCCAACTTGAAAGCAACACTGAAAGCTTAAACTGATGAATAAATAAAAACCACATTGGAAAATGGGTACTAACAGCAAGGTCTTTGTCAGCCGTAGTGAGGGGTTGTCATGGCAATGCGCATGGAGCGTTTGTGTAGAGCTTGTGAGGAGGGTTCTCTGCAAAGGCTGCACACTTTGCAGTGTTACTGCAGTGTTACCACTTATATTCAACTCACACTGCAGGGGTTCAGGGGTCTATGTGGTGAATCAGAAACACAATTTCATGAATTTAATGTTGCCTGAGTATTTGCTCTTCACAAAAACAAACAAACAAACAAACAAACAAACAAAAAAATGTCTCCAGGTAAAATCCACTTGGGTTATTCTGGTCATAAATCTGACCAGAATAAATAAAAAGCTCATCAAATATCAGGGTTGGATGTAAACATATTGTGATATAAGGTATCGTGGGTATTGTCAATACTTTTATAACTCTGTTATTACTTGCTGTAACAAGCAACTTATGTGACTGGATGCTTAGATGTTTTGTAGTTTTCCCACTTTATCCTTGTTAAGCAGTTTAATTTTTGTGAATTAATAATGAGTCTTCACACTTTTGTTGGTGCTTTCTTGGCAAAACCTGATGCATACCCAGATGCATATTGTGTCTCGTGAAGTATCATTTAGATCTAATTAATATATAGATATAAAAAAAATATAAGATATCATTTTTGTGCCATATCGGCCAAACCTTATTTGCCCATTCGCCCATTCTTGCTTGTTGTGTTGTTGTGGAGCGAGATCTTGTTACTGCTATTATTATAATCCCATTACCATAAAAGTTGGGATTTTTTCTAAAATGCAATAAAAACAAAAATCTGTGATTTGTCAAGTCTCTTGAAACTTTAATTAACTGACAAATGTACAAAGAAAAGATATTCAATGTTTTCACTGACCAACTTAATTGTATTTTGTAAATATAAAAAAAAATAGAATTTGATGCCTTCAACACACTCAAAAAAAGTTGGGACAGAGGCATGTTTACCACTGTGTTACATCACCCTTCCTTTTAATTACACTTTTTAATCGTTTTGGAACTGAGGATACTAATTGTTGCAGTTTTGCAAATGGAATGTTTGCCCATTCTTGCTCGATACAAGACTTCAGCTGCTCAACAGTCCTTGGTCGCCATTGTCTGATTCTCCTCTTCATGATGCACCATAGGAGACAGAACTGGCAGGCCAGTCAAGCACACGCACTCTGTGTCTACGAAGCCAAGCTGTTGTAGCACGTGCAGAATGAGGCCTGGCATTGTCCTGCTGAAATAACCATGGACATCCTGGGAAAAGACGTTGCCTCTCTAAAAATCCCAATATATGCCTCCGCGTCAATGGTACTTTCACACATACGCAAGTCACCCATTCCGTGGGCACTGATGCACTGCCATACCATCACAGATGCTGGCTTTTGCATCTTTAGCTTATAACAGTCTAGTTGGTCTTTTTCATCTTTGGCATAGAGAACTCAACATCCGTTTTTCCCGAAAACAAGCTGAAATGTGGACTCATCTAACCACAGCACACACTGCATTTCAGTCCATCTGAGATGAGCTCGGACCCAGAGAACTCTCCTGCGTTTCTGCATAAAGTTGATGTGTGGCTTCCTCCTTGTGTAATAGAGTTTCGGGTTGCATTTCTGGATGTAGTGGCGGACTGTGTTAAGTGACCACGGTTTTCCAAAGTACTCCCGAGCCCATGTGGTTATATTTATAACAGTAGCTGAGGGCTTAAAGGTCACGTACATTCAACAGTGGTTTCCGGCCTTGCCCTTTACGCAATGAGATTTCTCTGGATTCCCTGAATCTTTTCACAATATTATGCACTGTAGATGGTGAAAGACCTAAATTCTTTGCAATCTTGCATTGAGCAATGTTCTTTTTGAATTGACTGACAAGTCTCTCATGAAGTTTGGCACAAAGTGGTGACCCACGACCCATCCTTGCTTGCAAAGTCTGAGCTTTTGGGGGATGCTCCTTTTATACCCAATCCTGATACCCACCCCTGTTACCAATTAACCTGATCCTCCAAAATGGTGTTACTTGAATATGCTATAAACTTTTCAGTCTTATTTTGCCCCGTCCCAACTTTTTTTGAGTGTGTTGAATGCATCAAATTTTAAATTTGTTTATATTTACAAAATACAATTAAGCTCGTCAGTGAAAACATTGAATAACTTTTCTTTGTACATTTGTCAGGTCATTTAAAGTTTCAAGAGACTTGACAAATCACATATTTTTGTTTTTATTGCATTTTAGAAAAAATCCCAACTTTTCTGGAAATGGGTTGGTAGTAGTATAGGCTGATGAAGCTTTGTGTGTAAAGCATGCTGCATACCTCTCAAATAGACAGTTGGTACTTAGACAGGTCTTTGGCCCAGAGGCCCAGGCAGCATTAAATGATGGCAGCAGAGCAAAACATGTGACACAACAGACTGCCCTTAGGCTCTTTTCTGTACCAGCATATTATTACTGTGGATTGAAGGAGCTACATAGGATGCAGAAGGGACCACACTGGTGCCACAGAGGCAGCCCTGAACACAAAGGCAGTTTCATGGCAGAACAGGGTGCAATCAAGCTTCTAAAGCTGATGATTTACAGAAACTCCCATGGGATCCTGGTATTCTGAAATCAGTGGCTACTGAACTCACAGGGTCCACAGAGTATTGTTTACAGATTGCAGGGGTCCACCCTACAGAGATGCAAGAGCCAAGCCAATTAGGTCAATTACTGGCTGTGAAAATGCAGTCACTACTAGAAAAAAAACAGGAATTTTAGTTCAGAGAGACTTAGATGTCTTCTTCCATGGAACTGCTGTTCCATATCATATACAATAAATACCAGATGTGATGAGAGCAGTGAACAAACATGATTGGTTTGTAACCAGAGAACTGAAGGATGCGTATTTCAACATTTACTCAGGAGCACAGACAAATCCTCTGCTTCCATGTAAGTGGAGTGACACATTAGTTTATGTGGAAAAACCTGAATGTGAAAGTAAGATGGAAAAAATGAGGATCAACGCCAGCTTATCAACATCCTCAAAAGCTCTGAAAGCTATGTGGCTAGTATTGCAACATTTTCAGTAACCCCTAAATGGAACCCTAACAACAAAGTGGTGTTTTATAGTTACATTTATATTTATGACATTTGGCAGACGTCCTTATCCAGAGTGACTAATAGAACAGTGCTTTGAAGTCTCTATACATGCATCCTGATACTGGTTCACTAGGTCATAGAAACAGGGGGGAGCAAAATTTCAAATGATACTGAAGACGTCAAACAAGCTCTGGAATCAGAAAGCAGTTGCACTGTCTTGTAACAAGCCTATAAATCACTAAACATTTTATAGGTTGACATGGAAACCTGACAAAAAAGAAAGCTTTGGCTCTGACATGCGATCTGCTGGTGTTGCTTTTAATCCTACGGATGTACATGAGATATGCAGGTAAATATGTGAGCAACGTGGTAGCATTGCCGCTGCATCCGCACATGTAGTCATGCATCAAGTATAAACCAGACCTTAGTCACCTGCTGTATGAAAAGCTGTGCTGAGCAGGGAATTCTGACCCATCCTCCTTGATGTGGAGAGAGACAGGTGGATAGTCATGTAAAAAAGCTTTTTAATCAATATAGATTTAATATCAGTAATTAATATTAAGTTCATATTCATATTAAGGTCTTGCACATGTGCTTCAAAAGACCAAAACACTCACACTGTAGTGTCCTATGCAACCCAATTCGGAGGATATAAAATTTTACTCTTTATATCATTGCTATGTTGGTACTTTTCTTCAAACTGCAAAAAACACTAACAAATCATTCAGTATGCCTATAATCTTCATGTTTATGTAACCAGAGAAGCCCATCACCTGTCCATGTCGAGGTTTTTGGTGAATTATAGGATGAGGGGATTTCTCTGAACAACAGTACTTACTAGGAATTACCTGGTTGCCAAGCAACAGACGTGGGCATGCCTAATGCTATAAAAGAGAGAGACAGACGATAACTCATCTGCTAACATGTGCTCTGCTGACTCAATGTCATTCATTATTCATGTACTATGCTATGACAAGGTGCAGAATAAGGGGTTAAAGGAAACTGGGCGGTTGGGGTGCCGGGTTCGGTACAAAGGACATATAAGATGACCCAGATCTGCTCATTAGTAGCAGATCTGGGTCATTTTCTCAAAGCTATTAATAGTGAATTATTTTGTATGGTTACACTATGGTCACCTGAGCACTTTAATAGGATTTGGAGAATCTAGATCTTAACTGGAACTATTTTTATGGACCCTAAAATTATGAAAAACATTTACTTAAAGTGAGTTGTAAGTGTAGAAGATGAGTGCTTGGTCAGCTTTAAACGGTGGTCATATTTTCTTTATAGAAGAATTTGTGGCACACTATTACCTCTCAGCACACAATATTAAAAAAATGCCAAATAATAGGATGCGCTGGATCAAGTGCTATTTTATAAGCTGTTGAATAATATGAGTGGACATTTATACTATATACACTGTGATCTATTTGAGTAAAAAATTAGTAAAAAAATTTGTAGTGGCATAAACTGTATTGAAGGTCTAGAACTAAAATACAAAACACATTACTGATAAACAACAGCAAATCCACTTGCCTTTATGGTAAAAATACTTGTCAGAGAGTAGTAGAGAGTATTGCTTGGGGATGCACACCACACAGCATAGTTTCCTTCAAAAACAAATCCTCATGCTAGTGCAAATTGGTCAAGATCTAAGACTACTAAAACCCTGTTAGAGAGGACTTAGTTCAATATAGTATGTTTTTGTATGAAACTAGTAAGCAGCTAAACCCATAAGGTTATTAACATCAAATAATTACCATGGAAGAAGGAGCTTTACTAAATTAGCTAGGTTCTCTATCCATCCATTTTCCATACCGCTTATCCTACACTTGGTTGCAGGGAGCCTGGAGCCTGGGAAGTCGGGGCACAATCACACACGTTCACACACTACAGACAATTTGGAAATGCCAATCAGCCTACAACACATGTCTTTGGATTTGGGGAGGAAACCCCGAAGCACAAGGAGTGCATGCAAACTCCATGCACACAGGGCAGAGGCAGATTTGAACCCCCAACACTTAAGGTGCAAGGCAAATGTGCTAACCACTAAGCCACCATGCCCCCCAGCTAGATCCTTTCCCTCTTGCCCTCTTATTTTGACCAGCCTTGACCCTGAACTCTATCAATAATAGCTATAAAAAAAAAAAAATTAATGGAACAAAATTATACAGGGATGACTGCCACTTGGTGGGGCCCTTAAGTATGACCTATGTGTGAGAAACAGTGCATGACTGATCCTGATTTCTGCCTTAAATGAGCTTTGATCGTTTGACATTCAACCCTGAAGTGCTCCCTGTGCAGATAGCATTAATAATCTGTGTTTAAAAAAAGAAGCTGTTCTTCTCTCTCTTCCCCTTTACATTGTATATATGGCTTATTGAATTTATGTGCTTACTTATGGGAGGCAGAACTAAAGTGAAGTAATTCACACAGAAATAGCAGTTTTGCTCAACTGGGCTACTGTGATGGGAGTCTGTGTCAGCTGCCCACGCTGGAGCTATCCATCACCATAAATAAACACATTCACATACGCAGGGATCCCAGTATAGAGTTCTTATATAATGGTTCTAATGAAATATCACAGCTATTCTGGACATACAGAGGCTGTTTGATTTAAGACGACAGGGTGTTAAGTGGGGGAGACACAGGAAAGCGATGTGGGACCACACAGATTGTTGAAAGGCTGTGTGGAACCCCTGCTGCATTTGCAGTATATATTTATACACTGGTGTTTGTTGTTTTTGTTGAGGACGTCCATGTGTTTGTGCGACCGGCTGGGCTCTTGCTTCCTAATTTAGGTAAATTTTTAAGGAGCTGACGTGTTCAAAACTCATAACTGCGAGATATCAGGATAATAAATCTCTGCCTTAGTTTAAACCCTGCATTCCTTAGTCGGCACATGTTACTGTTCACACTCGTTCTGCTGTTGAACGATCTAAACACAGATGTGCATGCCAGAAGGAATGTGATAAAGGAACTGTTTAAAACAGTTTCTGCACACACACACACACACACACACACACACACACACACACACACACACACACACACGCACGCACACACACACACACAGGATTTGCACTCCATTGGTGACTTTTTGGTGTACACCCAGGTTAGGGACTCCTTTGTGAAGTGCACTCTGAAGATTTGGTGAGCATGTCATGCAAGTTTTTGGCTTCTGTGATGTAGAGGAGTTAATTGAGGGTCAGCGCATAAAACTTGTGTATAATTGTATACTTGTGCATATTAGAATTGTACATCCAACAGTGCAGTGAATGTGATTTCTTTGGAAGGGTTTGTGTTTTGGATAGTTCAATATAAATAAAACGTTCAATACACATGTAATAGTGTTTGATGTTTTTACATTATTTTAGGTTTTTATGCCAAACATAATGTAAAATTATATGCATTATAATTATAATGTTTAGTATAATTACATTAAATAAATTAAATCAATTTTCTTCCTTTTTCTGTGCTTCTTAACAGTTTGTGTGCCTTGTGGTGCTATGCACCAAAATTTAAGTGATTCTTCTTCTCAGCGGTCAAAGACGATAGGCCGATCAGCTGAATAGTGAGTTGCGCCACCTAGTGTGCAGGTTAAAAGGCATTCTCGGTCAGCGCCACCTATCGTGCAGGCGTGAATTAGCCGAAGGCGATCAATCGTTTCGCGTTTGGTGTGAAAACACCATTCGTCTGCGATTCGCTTTGCTTTATCGCGTCGCGCTCAGTGTGAAAGGGTCTTAAGAAAGACAGGTACATTACCGTTGTGTTTATGTATGTTGTGAATTACAGAATTACAGGTATTCGTCTTCAAAGGAGAACGATTTCTCTGTCAGAGCCAAGCAGCTATGATCATCTTGCACAAACCTAACTTAAATGATGCCCTCTGAAATTAGCCTTAGTTGCAGTTTGATTACCTTGTAATGGAAACACGTTACAAGTGTGAGAACCTCAACTGATTGTTTGTAGTTGTAATGACACTTGGCTCTTAGCCCAGAACTGCATGCTGGTATTTCTTGCACTGCTCTAAACCGGGATTTATGGTTTAGGTCATTATACGTATCTGAGACAGCAGTCTTTCCCCATGGAAAAAGGTGAAAAATCTGAATTTCAGGAATGTCTGTGTATCTTGTTATGTGTGTCAGGTCTCTGTATCATTAGTTTAGATGGGGCGAGTTCTGAGTCAGATCAAAGTCTACAGTGGATGGGGAAAAACATCCCACATCTTACAATTTTAAAATAGACTGGGAGCTAGAACTTCAAAAAGGATTTTTTCCCCCTCGCAAATATACTCGAATGAGACGCCTGATGAAAACTGAAGAAAACAACATATTCTGTGATGACTTGTATTTTTTAAAATAGCGCAAAGCTCTTTTTGTACATCAAAAGCCTGTAGATACGTTCCTCACTCACGCTATCTTTGAGTCATCTCAGAAGGTTTAATGTTCTGTTGTGAAGGAGACTATTACATCCATCAGTGGAAAGGAACCAGCATAAGACCAACACTAGCCAAATATCATTTGATGGTGGACCATTCTCAGTAAAGCCATGACATTGACATGATAGTGACATGGTAGTGAATGTGTGTGTGTGTGTGTGTGTGTGTGTGTGTGTGTGTGTGTGTGTGTGTGTGTGTGTGTGTGTGTGTGTGTGGCATTGGTATGAGTGTATCAGGCAGAGCAGCAATGCTGAATCCCCGCTGAATAATCTCCCAACTGAAAATATCAAGCCAGTGTGGTCCAGTGGTCAGAAACCGATCAGCAATAATGGGCTAGAGAACAGTCAACACAAAATATGCATGAGAAAAGATGAGATAATCACCTATACTAGGTATCAAGAAGGAATGTGTGTAATAAAATGGCTAGTTAAGTCTAAAATCAAGCAACTGTTTTTTTAGTGTGTTGGTCTGTATTGAATGCACACACTGATGTGTCTATAATTTTAGTTTTTAAAAAACCTACTGTGTAGTTTTTAATTGTACATGTGTGTGTCTTTCTGTCCAGTGAAATGAAAGTGTACTTGCAGAGCATAAACATTCACATGCTCTTTGTTTAAATCTGCACTACATGCCATTTGATGTGTCACAAATGTGTCACTTTAAGCAACTTGCAGAAAAACATGTTGTAACGTTTGTTGTGTTGTGCATCCCTCATTCTCATGGGTTAATCTGATAGTTATGAAATCAGTACACATTCAAGTAGTGGTCATGTAAAGCCTGTGGTTGTGGCATGATGTCTGTGATGATGTAACACCCATAAGTCTGAAAATCTTTCATATCTTCCAGTCTGCCAAAATCTGACTCGACAGCTCTCACTTAGAATTATTATTTTTGGCTTTCCCGGGTGACTCGCTGCAGTGCAAGAACATCATGTTTCAGTGGTAGGGTGTCCAGTCCTATCCACAAAGGGCTACAGATTTTCATTCTGGACAAAAAATGAGCTCCACCTGATTTCACTTTTTTAATCAAATGACCTTGACTATTAGGTGTGACTCAAATTTGGCTGGAATGTACATAGTCAGAAACATACATGTCTTTCACAGATACAATTAACATGGAGCATTTTCCCCCTACAATTTCTGTTTTAACAAAAAAAGTGGCTGTGTACTGTAGCTTTAATGGACCGAGTTAGAAAGATGTACAGAGATGTACATTTGTCTCACCTGCAATGTTCCAGTAATTAAGAATCCAGACAATTGCCATTGTCTGTGCTCTCTCAGCGCTGTTTCATGCTCAGATAGTGAGAAGTGTTTATTTCACTCGTTTGTAGTGTGAGTACCTCATATAATTTGACTTTGAAAAGTTTGTAATTTCAAATAAAAAAAATCATGTGTCTTTCCTTATGAATTGTTTGTGTGTATCGAATCCTTGAACATCCCTTAAAGCAAAAATACGGGGCTACTGTGCTACCCATTTCACACTTATATTTCACAGCTGTTGCCAGTACAAAGTAAATCTTTTTTTTTGTGTGTGCTTGTTTAATCTTGGCAGTGTTCTTGCAGCCTTTCCAGTAATTCAAACCAGCACATTGGTATTATATTAATGAATTCCAGAAGCCCAGTTCTACAGTAGCAGGCAAGAACTTTATAGAGCATCTTCAGAAATAAGAACAGGAATTATGGTGGAAATCAGGTGGTGACTTTTTAAAAATTTTTTATTATTGATTGGAGACATTGTTAACTCTTAATTTATTAAAGCATCTATCACTCTATCATGTGTAAGAAGTGTAAGGCTGATTTAGAATGTGCTATAGCTGGTAACGGTGTACTTATGTAATACTCTTGGCCCTTGATTTATCAAAATCCCAGATAACAAGTGCTAATTTGCATGTGCTATCAGATAAATTGCATGCAGAGTTAGTGGATGTGATGTGGGTAATTTACAAGAAGAACTGAGTGAAGGACGTCACGTGAAAAGTAGGGATAGCAAGCAATATGCAAATTAGGTTTTTTCATGTGCTAATTGTTCTCAATTCCCTCTGTGAGTTAAGATCTCAAAGAGAATCTCAGAGGAGTAAAACACCGATCAAAGAGTGAGATGTGTCAAAAAACTGTTTCAAATTCAATATGACCATAAAGTGAAAGTGTTTAGATAACAGTTTGGATTTTCCATACTGCTTATCCTGCACAGGGTTGTGGGGGAGCCTGGAGCCTATCCCAGGGAACTGGGGGCACAAGACAGGGTACACCCTGGGCAACACATTGCACAATCACACGCTACAGACAGTTTGGAAATGCCAATCAGCATGCAACACATCTCTGGATTGGGGAAGGAAACCAGAGTACCCAGAGGAAGCCCTGGAAGCCCAGAGGAACGATAACATGCAAACTCAATGCACCCAATGCAGAGGCAGGATTCGAACCTCCAACACTGGTTGGAGGTGCAAGGCAAGTGTGCTAACCTCTAAGCCACCGTGTCCCCTGGATTATGTTCAATGAAAAGCTTTTCAAAGACACTGTGTAAATGCTGTCAGCATCGGAGGTGTGAACGTGTGGAAATAATATGTAAACTTTACAGCTAAGTAATCGTTATAGCATAAAATCTGTTTTGACACCCTGAACATCCAAAATTATGAATGTTGATCTACCACTTTTTATGAATATAAAACCCTTTATAAGTTTCTTAATGCACTCAAATGTTGTAGTCGCTTAAAAGTTATAGTTAAGGCATACTGCTTAAAATAATGCTCCTCTAGTGGCTAGTAAAGATGCAACAACAAAATCAGTTCATAATTCGAGTGTTTTGCATGTTTAACATCTGTCTTTTCAGCATATACCCGATGTTGTGTATATTCTCTGCCCATCTTCATTAGCAAGATATATATATATATATATATATATATATATATATATATATATATATATATATATATATATATATATATATATATATATATATATAAAAACACAAAAACAAAAACCATTATGTTCAAATCACACTCATTGAGTCTTTTCAAGCTGAGGGCATGAAATTTGTTTTCTTTATCCGTGCACTCAACTGGCATGTGCAATTTGTTTTGCCTATAGGCAAAATATAATGTCAGCTTAGTGTGAGTTCATTTAAATGTAGCACTGAATGTATTGAACATTGTAGAATCAAATCATTTAACATGTTGTAGTGTTGAAAAAGATATTTGAAAAGATATTTGATATTTGATTGTGTCCAAAATGGTTTGACAATTGCTGCCATTTTATATCATATCAAGCACATATGCATTATATTTGGTATTTGTAATACTATTTGCAGTGTTTATGTTGGTTGACAAGGATGTTAGTTAGGATGTTAGGATGATTACGTATCATGTTTTTCAATCTGGTATGCTTTATACCTTTATTTTCTGTATGCGTGCTGTCTTTCATGATTGTAGCTCTATATCGACAGTGTGCTGCTTCAACAGATCTGTCAGGATGTCTAGGAGGTTCTGATGATATTCAGGGTGGGTACTTCACATTAATTGGACCCCAAGTGAATGCAGTCTGAGATAGCTCCATTCAAACAGCTCTAAGCTGGTATCGCAGTCTACAAAGCTTGTAACCAAGGCAACAGTTGGCTGGGGGGGGAGCCAGTGCTAGAGCATTCACGCCAACTCACATGCAATCACAGAAGCTCAACTTCTGGCTTTGAAAGTTAGAAGGGCCCTGTCTGTGTTTGTGTTGGAGTCAGGGATAGTGTATTAAGCTTACTCTTGGAGCTTGTTGAGCAAGATCATCACGCTGGAGAGCAGGTTGTGGACTGAGCAAGCGGGCCGAGGGAACATGCCAGAAATGACCAGATTGTGCTGCAGCCTGTGCATGAGTAGGCACAGAACTCAGATTACCTCCATTACACATACTTCTTGTACTCTGGGGCCTGAGCCCAGCTATGTGGCAGGCCTGTTTGCTGTGGAAGTGCTTACAACGTGCATGTAAAACAGTTTAAAGACTCTTGCTTCAGCCTCCACTTGGACGACATCTCTTGGCTTTGTGTCCTGTGGAGTGCAGCACTTCTTAAACACCCTCTAAACCGTTTCCTTTTTCTTTCTAGCCTGTAACAAATCAGCGTGCTAAGCCGTAGGGAATCCTGCTGCCATCCTTCAAGTGTCTGATTTGGTGTAATCCACCTAATGATGG
Organism: Cranoglanis bouderius; assembly: GCA_023630585.1. Classification (NCBI taxonomy): domain Eukaryota; kingdom Metazoa; phylum Chordata; class Actinopteri; order Siluriformes; family Cranoglanididae; genus Cranoglanis; species Cranoglanis bouderius. The sequence continues at coordinate 16,416,609 of CM042551.1, forward strand.
TGTAAAAGATCACAGCTGTATGAGAAAAGATTGATCTACAGCTGTGTTGCTACAAACCACGACATAAACACAATCATGTAAAAGTTTCCACAGCCCAGGGTTTAGCATATTTATAATCAGCATAAACATTATATATTACCTTAATTGATGTATGAGCACAGGCCTCTGCATTATTCCATGCAACGTTATTACATTAAGCCTGCAGCACTCTGCGTGAGCTGTAGTCTGTTTGCTTTTTCTACATTAGGCATTCATGGATGCAGTGTATACTGTATATTGTATGGCTTGAAGGAAGACACAGTCAAACGCAGACATGCGAAAACAATTGCTCCTGTTGTAAGTTGTTAAGCAAAGGGTCCGGCTGTGCTGTGCAACAAATTTGTTTTATTTCTTGAGGGGGTTGTTTGAGGTCTACTCTGCCATCATAGGTCTGAGAAAAAAAAGAGTGCACTGAATTAGAAATGTAATTACTGATGTCAAATGACATGCTTTGTGTTCTTGGCTGCCGCATCATTACACTAAAATGATTACGTATCAGCATGGTGGTAACAAGAAACAAGTGTAGTGATCTGCCGGGAAATGGCGAGGATATTTATTACAATTTTTGTGTGTGTGTGTGTGTGTGTGTGTGTGTGTGTGTGTGTGTGTGTGTGTGTGTGCGTGTGTGTGTGTGAGGAAGGAAGCAAGCGACTAATTATTTTAATAACAGGCTATATGGAACAAGTCTGACATGGCTGACCTTTTGCTGATATTTTTGCGATAAGGTTGAGTTTGAATGAGAAGTGAAAATTAAATGACATAAGGCTAGAAAATGGAAGGTAAGTAACTCTATCAGAATATGTATGTGAACTTCAGCTTTGGAGGCACAGTAACACCATTCTTCTGAGTTGTGCTGCTCACAGCACCATAGCACCTGTAATAAGCACATCGATAATGTCTCACTCCAGCCAAAAATGGCATATAGTGTGATGGCCTCCTGCGTCTTCGGTCATCGTGCTGTTGGAATCGAGACAGCTTAGCGAGGTTAATGCGTATACGTATACATGTGAAAGCGGCAAGCCTAGTGTGTTGTGCTCTGTAGTTGAGCAGCGGGATGGATAAGTGGGCCAGTTTCTCGGCAGGTGAGCGGCTCTGAGTCACCGGTGCTGTCCAAGGTGCTGCAGAGTGTGGAGGTGGATGCTGGCACTGCAGCTCGGCCACACACCCATAATTAGCTTTGAAAAGCACATGACTGAACTTACTATTAAAGTGTGGGGTTTTTTTAGAAGCCATGACAACTCCAGATTCCCATTCAACTCTATTTAAGATTTATTTTTAGAGCGGTGACCGCACGCTACTGACTGATTTTATTATATGAAGTATAAGATATAATCTCTCTTGGTGCCTCTTTAACTCAAAGTGAATATATTTTACAAATCAGCAGCAACTAGAATGAAAATGAGAAGTTCTTTGGAAAACAGATCAGAAGAACCTTCTTTGTGGCACCAGTTCCCTTCTCTCTCTCTCTCTCTCTCTCTCTCTCTCTCTCTCTCTCTCTCTCTCTCTCTCTCTCTCTCTCTCTGTTATTTGAAAGTTTATGTAAGGGAGTGAAAAATGCTGGTGTGAAAGGTCCTGCTCATACAAATTGTGATTATTCATTAAGACAGTCTGGAAAAGCCGCTGTGACATGCACTGGACCCTGGAGCTCTGTCAATAATAATATCTGCAGAACACAGCCAGAGGAAGGCCTGTCCATCTGAATACAGGACAACGTCTGTCTCTGCATTCAGCTGCAGAGATCTGACACTCTTGTTTGCCTGGCTTCCATCACCCATAGGCAGATGTGACAGTTCAGAGACAAAAACACAATGCACAGACACACACACACACATATACAATACATGCATGCAAGCACACATCCACACACTCCGTCACCCTCGTGAGTGTCGATCTGTTGTCTAAGACAGATTGTATGTACAACATTTAGCTATAGATTGGGACGGAACAAATGAATCATGATCATGAGCTACAGTTATTTGTTTATCTCTGAATTCACAAAATGTGAGCTCACGTTTTGGGTCCAATTCACGTGTTTGGTTCCTAGACGTATCGCATTTATTAGACTCCTGCAATAAGTAAAGGATAACTTATAGCTAGTTTATCACTTCGAAAAAGTGTCCTTTGTTAATACTGTACATAGCAGAGTAGAGAGCTGCGTAGCAGCATAAACAGTTGTAAAGCAGTTGTAGACCTTATTTAGGTCTTGATTTACTAAACATTTGTGTGTAAAAAAAAACATACAAACTTGATAACACTCAGCAACCATGCAAACCTACCAGGAGCTAGACTGTCAAGAGGATTGTGTCTTTCAAATGAACAAAATTGTCTGTTTTGTGCATTTTCCTTAATGAATATGCAATTTGGTGGGTTTCTGTCAAGTGATGCAATATACATCATATAATTACTTCATATAATATCTGAAGGACAGGTATTAAATTGCAGAAATGTTTTCTGCCACTTAAAAAAAAAAAAAAAAAAAAAAAAAAAAACAAGTACTATGTCTTAATAATGGGAAAGTTTACTGAAATTATGCCTTAGTAAAATAACTGTGGTGACACTGGTTTTATATCAGATATCCACTGAATGTTTGCATCTCTATGTACTCAACATTCATTCATTCATTCATTTATCTTCAGTAACTGCTTTAAGGGACATGCACACATACAGTGGTTTTATCACTGCAAATCACCAGTTGCTGTATTATGAAGTCGCCAGTAGGCGTTCCTACTACTGGTTGCCATAGTAACATTTATCAGTGGGTGGCACAACTAGCATTCCACTTTTGACCACAAACCAGTTTTCTTGGCGTTACAATTAAACATTCTGGAAGGAGAGCGTTTGTGTATAAAATTCACCAGTGTATATATGCATCATATCCTACGGGATGAAGGAGGAGCAGCGTGAGCTCTTTGCCACTGCGGCCATCTATCTGCAGTGAAATCACAAGCGCCCGACTGTCTGGGTCCATGAAACAATCTGGACTCGCAGGCAGCATGGCGGATCACGTGCACTCTACTATCCTCACTCCCATTGGTAGTCGCTGCACCAAGTCGTTCCATAAATTCATAAATGTTAGACTTTTCGCGTTGCTGGACACGCCCACATCTATTCATCAGCAGTCACTGTCTGTACTGTAATTTGTAATTTTGGTATATCAGGGCATTAGTTTCGGTGTTAAACTGAACAATTCCATTTACTGTAAAATAAGACATGGTAAATATGAATTCTTATCAAGTGATATGTATGTTGAGTAACAGTAGGAGTACTGCAATAAATTTGTCACAAATCCCCTCAGAGCACTTATTGTGACATTCTGTATTTTCATTTCCTGGTCATGGTTCCACCTGATACCTGTTTAGTTTCCTGATTAGTCTGTGTATTTATTCCCTCTTGTTTCTCACTGTCTTGGCAAAGTTTCATTCCAGGTCTGTATGTTACCAAGCCCTTCTTTCCTTTTATTCAGCCTTTCCTTTATTTCCGCTTCCTAGTTCCCTAGTTGATTGATTGACTTCCCGGTTTTGACCTTGTGTCTTTTTATCATGATTGGATATAGATTATCCTTTTATGATGCTGCCTGCCTGTTTCTTGACCTCTGCCATGGACTGTTATACTGCTTATTGGTTTATAAACATGTTGATTTGACACACTTGCATCCTGCTTCTTAACTCTCAACCCATGTTACACAATTACACAGATTCATTGGTCTGTTATTTCTAAATATGTCAAATATTGAATACTGATAAATACCTTACTTGACCAATCATAATCAAATATTCCACAGAGCCATGTATTAACCTGCATTAAAGCATTTAAGCAAAGAAACACAGGGGTACAGCACATCCTTCCATGATGCACAGCAGGCTGCTTGAGTGCAAATATTTGATAAGGCACATAAGTTATTCATTATACTTGTTTCACGGTTCCCTTGAACCGGAGCCGTGCTCCTCCCTATTAAATCAAGGCTGTGCTGTTACAGAGCTGCTGCCATAGAGACGGGAGAAAACTCAGCACCGGCTCTCTACCTCCACCCCATGCTCATGACAAATCATACTACCTAAAAAACATGAGGATGTACACGAACATGCTTTTTAAGGAATCTGTATGGCTCTTGGCAGAGGGGACAGGCAATGAGGGAGGTGTCTGCTTTTCATCAGCGCTGCTTGAAACGCAAACTCGCAGCAGGTGTCTTTCTCACCCGTTTAGTTCATTGATCCTCAAAGGGTAATAGTGATGGGTGACAGTTTGAAAACCCACGCAGGTTACTGTGCTTTCTCTCCTTCTCTCTTTCCCTCCTGTGTAGCTGGCAGCTGGAGGGGAGTGCAGAAAAGTCATTAATCCTGACAGTCATAAAAGGGCAACGGTGAGACCCTCCTCCTTGGGACATCAAGCCAGGACTTGATGGAGAAGGTCAGCTGTGTAACAGCTGTACAACTGCATCCTCCCTTTATTTCTAACAGTAGTATCTCATAATGTTAATTACTGTAAGTGCATCTGTTGTTTAGTTGTTGATATGTGTACATGCGTCTGAATGCATGTCAGGGTTTGTTGCCTAATAGCAGAATTATATCAACTCCAGAATGAGTACAGATGCATAAAAAGGTTATGAAAAAATGCCTTTGTATTTAATTAGGTCTGAAAATATAAAATATATAATAATAAACCTAATCTTGAATTAAACTGAATTTGTTCTAAGAAAGTTTCTAAAAGATATCATGTTTATTTATTTATTTAACAAACCCACATGAATCACAATTATTGGCACTACAAAATGTCTTACTTTGTACAGTACAATCTCCCCTTTTCAGCCTAACAGCACTGAATCTTCTTCTATAATGCTGGATGAGTTTGGGGAATACAGAGCAAGGAATCTGAGAGCACTCAGAATCTGTCCAGATCCTCCAGAGTCCTACGATGTATATATATATATATTACCAATCTTTTGGCACCTAAGGGTGCCAATAATTCTGGAGCTGATTGTGTATGACTTCACAGTATATATAGTTTTGCTGCTAGGTCAGAGGCTCAGGCAGTGCATTAGGGAGAGTGGATAATCACAAATTACTCTCCAAAAGATTTACTGCAAAGGGGGAATGAAGGAGAAACTGCTGGTGCACCTGACAGGCAATCTTTCATTCGCTTTAAGAGGCGATAGATTGGGAATCCATTAAGAGGCAAAAACAGTTGGAGAGTTTGGGCGACTGTTGATATGACAGCACCTGTCAAACACACCTCCTGGGGAAATGGAGGATGTGTTCACAGAATGGAAGAGGAATTCTATGCTATGCCTGTTGATTAATACAATCTGAGCCATCTCAGGCAGGAAGTCTTTTATCCCCAAGGGACCACTGAAGTATGTGTGTGTTGATTCCCTCACAAATATCAGAAGATTTTGGGCCACATGATGTTGAGACTAGGGACACAAGGGTCATTTAAAGGCCAAACATGGCACACTTGTAAACAGCCACATTTATGGTTTTGGGAACTAGGCTAAAAGTGGCCTAAAGACAACCACATCTGATGTTTGTGTGGCATTTCAGTTTTAGTCCAGAGTGTGCTCTGGTCCATATCACACCTGAGATTCATGAGCAGGTGATAGGGAAAGAAAATGGTTTTGTTGATTGTGAGTAACGCGGCTGAGCAAGAGCATACCCCTGTGGCACAGGCTCAGTGGGCGTGGTGCCAAAACATGCGCAGGACCTGTGGAGCAGCTCCACCGATCCGTGGGTGTCTCTGGGCCTGTGGAAAGTGGCATTTCTCATTCAAGCAGATGCACAGCTACAAATTGCCATGGCAACCAGGGCTCATGCTAATTGCGTCTCTATGTGTTTCCCATCCGCCGCACTAGCGATAGTGGGAGAACGGTTCTCCTCTGATCGAAGCCAGCAGAGAGAATGCAGCAGGCGGAGGGAGGTGCTCGCAGGAGTGTGGAGGAAATGTTTACAAGAGAAAGCTGTTTGTAAATCTGCTTTTGTCATACTGAAATGCGCATTAATATCACGTGATAAATCTGTATCAATAGAAGGAATCTAATGAAGCCAGAGGTTAGATGAAATCTGAATTTGCACTGTAAACCTGTTAGACTTGTCATAGGAATCTCACATACCGAAGGGCATAAACACAATGATGCTTCCATAAACATTCTCCTTTGTAACCCTGTCACGACCTGTAGTTTGGTGCTTGTACTTTAATGGCCCGTCCCAAGTGTTAAAAAGTTTGATAAGATTTTCTTTAAATATTATTGATATGTAGTCACACTGATCAGCCATAACATTAAAACCACCTGCATAATATTATTTAGTTCCCCCTGTGCTGCTAAAACAGCTCTGACCCATCAAGGCATGGACTCACAAGACCTCTGAAGGTATGCTGTGGTATCCGGTGCCAAGATGTTAGCAGCAGATCCTTTAAGTCCTGTAAGTTGCGAGGTGGGGCCTCCATGGATCGGACTTGTTTGTCCAGCATATCCCAAACATGCTCGATCAGATCGAGATCCGGAGAATTTGGAGGCCAAGTCACTCTTTGTCATGTTCCTCAAACCATTTCTGAACAAATTTTTCCAGTGTGGCAGGGCACATTATGCTGCTGAAAGAAGCCACTGCCATTAGGGAATACTGTTGAGAACTGACTGTTCACTTGCTGCCTAATATATCTCACCCCTTGACAGGTGCCACTGTAACGAGATGATCAATGTTATTCACTTCACCTATCAGTGGTTTTAATGTTAAGGCCGATCGGTGTATCTAATACATAATATCCATATGGACCCCTTTGGGTCATTAGATATGATAAATACGTCACAGTAATTTGACAGTGGAGTTTCTGAACACGCTTGAATATATTAGCATTGTACATTCACTGCACTCCCCACCCCAATCATTTATAATTGTGTTCCTGAAATGCTAATTTCCCAGCACTTACCATGCAAGACATTTGTTGAAATACTGTTTATTGTGTGCAGAGGAGAACAGAAATCTAGTGTACTCATCTCCCACAGCGATGTTCTCCATATAATCATTCTACTTTATCACTCTGTCTCTCGCACTCTCACCGTGTACTAGTTGCTAAGCAGGGGGCATGTGGTAAGCAATAAATCAGAGAATATTCCACCCAAGATTCAAACTGAGTTGAAAAATAATTCATTCTGGCTATTTTACATAGATTTGTTTTCACTAAATTGGATTGTTTGGCGCTTAAAAAGAACTTAAATGGCTTTTTCAGTATTGCCATATGGTGTAGTATTGCCCCTTTTTGTGTCATTTCCATCAACTCTAGTGAATTGTGTTGGTTTGTGATAAGAACATTAATAGACAATAATAGTGTGAAAGACACTTTCAAGTGCTGCACAAGATTATAGACTAGTTACAGAAAATTATAGCTTTTGCCAACATCAAGCACTATTTGTTTATAAAATTGTATTGATGTAAATTGTTGATTAATTATGAATGTGAGACCTGCTGCTTAGTTCTGTGAGGACAATAATGCAGTAGTTAGTATGTGGAGCTCTGCCAGCAGGACTGATGTGTGTCATCCATCACTGATCATCGACATTTAGGCTTGCATTAGGCAAACAACAGTGCTATTTTCCTTCTTCGAGATCAGTGTGAATGATCACAGGGAGGACAGTGTTTCCTGATCTCGACTCTTTACTTCATGTTGTTGCTGTAATACATACTGGTGTTTTTTGCAACCCATATGTTCTCCTGCTCCAGGTTAAAGGTTAAATCTGGCAAGCTAAGGGTTAACATTAAATCTTAAGACACCAAATATACAGTACTGTGCAAAAGTTTTAGGCACATGCAAATAAATGCTGTAGAGCAAAGATGCCTTCAAAATAATTCAAAATGAAATGTTTCTACATTAAAAAAAAAAAAAAATTCAAAATACCGTAAAGAGCAGTAAACAGTAGTAAATGAAACAAAGTCAATATGTGATGTGACAAAAAAATTAAAATAAAAATAAAAATAGTAGTCTCCAGTACAATTTGTGCAGTTTTATAATTAAATGAGCTGGTAAGTTTTATTGAGCATCTTGCAGAACCAGACACAGTTCTTCTGGAGACTTTGACTTTCCCACTCGCATCTTCATTGTGTTTTTTTGTCTGAAAAGTGTCTCTTACGTAATATGCTGCTTTCTTTAATGACATACAAACATTTTTCTGTAACATTTAATTTTGGGATAGGAAACTAATGTTTGGGAGTCTAAAATGTTTTTTGTACTGACTTGATAATGTAGAAGTCATAAAATAAAATATCTATAACAAAGTTTGTGCAAAAAAAAAATAGGGTGCCTAAAACCTTTGCACAGTACTGTATATATATTCCTTCAAAATAAAAAGAAGATGCATGTGGCTTTTTGGGGATTAGGTTTAGGTTTAGGGTTACAGATAACTTGTTCCAACAGAGCAAGAGACATTCTTCACCATGGGAGAGCACAACACTCAAATCACCAGGCCATTCGAAGTATTACAGAATAGCTCTGTGGATGCATAGCCATGATTGCCAAAGGAAATGCATGAATGTGTGAAGTCTGAGCTGTGATTCTGTTTCATTCCATGTGGTCTCTTAGTATGTCTCTTGATGCTGGTGTCATTAAAGCTCTTTGAGTTCTTTGACCAGATTGAGCAAAGAAACAGTATCGTTTTTTTTTTTAATGTGTAAACCCAATCTGCTGATTGCTCAAAGTAGGATTCTGTCATAAAAATCTGTAAATCTTTAGATCTGCTCATCCAAATAAGTAAAAACACAATAAGACAATAAGAACATTTTATGGGTTTCATAAGGTCTACCTTGTACATTTCTAATTTGAAAATGCTATAATTTCTGCAGTAGTACAAAACACATTGGATGATGATAATAATAATAATAATAATAATAATAATAATAATAATAATAATAATAATAATAATAATAATAATAATAAATACTGATAGTGTTTTAAATGGGATTTGGCATTCACCATGGGTGCATAGTGGCTTAGTGGTTATCACATTTGCCTCACACCTCTGGGGATGGGGGTTTGAATCCCTCCTCCACCCTGTGTTGTGTGCATGGAGTTTGCATGTTCTCCCCGTGCTTCAGGGGTTTCCTCTGCGTACTCCAGTTTCCTCCCCCAGTCCAAAGACATGTGTTGTAGGCTGATTGGCATCTCTAAATTGTGTGTGGCGTGTGAATGTGTGTGTAATTGTACCCTGTGATGGATTGGCACCCTGTCCAGCGTGTCCCCTGCCTTGTGCCCCAAGTTCCCTGGGATAGGCTCCAGGCTCCCCGCAACCCTGCGTAGGATAAGCGGTATAGATGGATGGATGGTATTCACTATTTGGTATTCAACTCAGTATTTCCTGAAATTCAGCCTTGACCACAAATTTTGGTCTCTTCTGAGAAAAATTGTATATATTTTGCTATATATTGGCAGAGGGATTTCAGCTATGTTTGAGCAGTTTTCTTCTTTCTTTTTTGTGCTAGGCTTTATTTCTATAAGCTAATATTATGCAGTGTGTGGGGAGAAGTAGGAGCAGCTAAAAGATTTAGATGGGTTCCTTAGGGACAGTGTTCCTATGGAGACAACCTAACTGATATTCAATTTGATTATTCTCTTTCTCTCTCTCTCTCTCTCTCTCTCTCTCTCTCTCTCTCTCTCTCTCTCTCTCTCTCACACACACACACACACACACACACACACACACACACACACACACACATAGTTTCAAAATAAAATATAATATCAAATTCTAAATAATAGATGAAACCTTAGGGAATATATAAAATATCCTCATACTAAATGATTACTAAAACAAAATAAACTTGAATGTTCACCATGTGTGGCCTCAATATGTCACATTCAATTTTTAAAAAAATATTTTAAAGTTCATTAAAATGTATTATTACAATAACCAGATAACAGATGCTGTTAACTATATGATGCTTTGGGCAAACTGGATCCTGACTCATTGTTTAAAAAATTTTATGACTTTTTATTTGTACTTGAATTTCTGACCTATTTAAAAATGTGATTATTATTATGTGTTGAGTGATACAGCCTTGAGTCATGTTAAAATTTGAATTCTGAAGCTGTTAAGATCCTATTCAATTTGATGTTGCACTTAGAAGTCACTGAGCAGCATCGTTTGTTTAGCGTTGTCACAATATTGGCCTTTTGCAATGCTGATATATCAGAAGTACATTGTGAAAATAAGACCACTAATAAACAACAGTTTGTTATTGCACTCAGTAAGCATTCTGACAGTTTCCAAGTAGGTTTTCTGTGGGTGTGTTTATAAGAGGCTGATCCTTAACTGTGACACATCATAACTTTACTAGTTTGTATTAATATAAACCTACTGCAAGGCATATTGCAATGTGTAGCAATATAATTGCAACAGGTTATTTTTGTGCAATCCTGGGTAGGATTATTGCAATGACAAGTAAAAATTAAAAAAAGGAAAATTATATAAAATGGTAAAAACCCAGATAGTCTAAATGAGAGTACAGCAAAATAAAAGAGAAATACAAACGGCAAAAAAAGAGACAAAACTTTACAAACATGAGTTCAGTCATGCCCTCATAGTGGTGAGTTAATCTAATATAATGAATCCCATCTATTATTGTATTAGTTTTTCATTTTATTTGTTTATTTTTAAATTGTCTCATTGTTTTATGTTATATACTGTAATACTGTGGTTGGCTGCATCTTCACTCTGCATTTTTATCCTCCAATTTTTTTTTAACAGCAAGTACTTGTCTTTAAAGACAGTGGTCTAGATGTTACTGAAAAACAGACGGTATGAGTAGTCACTAAAATAGTGTCTTAGATACTACAGTGTATATAAAAATTCTACACACCCCTGTTAAAATGGCAGGTTTTAAGATAAATCATGTCAGAACTTTTTCCACCCTCAGTGTGAAATTACAATGTATACAAATTAAGTGAAAAACAATCAGAAACATTTTAGGGAAAAAACTTACAATAACCTTGTTGCATAAGTGTGCGCACCCTTTTATAATTGGGGACATGGCTGTGTTATTCTGAACCTCTAATAAAGACCAGCTGTTTCTATAGGATTTTCTTCACATCTTCTTGGTTTCATCTGACTGCTGAAGCCATGGTCCTCAAAGAGCTTATGGTATTTCAAGATATCGACCAGGAGAGAGGTATAAAAGAACTTCCAAAACATTGTATGCACCATGGAACACCATGAAGGCCATCATCAACAAATAGAGAAAATGGGGCACCACAGTGACATCACCAAGAACAGGACGTCTGTCCAAAGTTTACAAAAGGACAAGACAAAATCTTACCAGGGAGGCTGACATGAGACCTACAACAACATTAAACGAGCTGCAGAAATATCTGACAAGTACTGATTACTCTCTGCATGTGACAACAATCTCTCATATTCTTCACATGTCAGGGCTATGGGGTAGAGAGGCTAGACGGAAGCCCTTTCTCATAAAAAAAACATCCGAGCCCAAATAAATTACTCCAAACCATGTGGCAAAATGTGCTATGGTCTGATGAGATCACTTCCAAAAACTATAATAATTCCATAACTCCAAAAGGTATGTTTGGTGCAAAAAAAACAAAACAAACAAACAAACAAAAAAACCCCACCACCAAAAGAACACCCAAGGTACCCGAGGTGAAGTATGGTGGTGGCAGCACACACTGACTCTTACCCAAAAAAAGACTGACTGGTGTAATAAAATCAAAAGGTGCTTCAACAAAGTATTAGTTTAGGGGTGTGCACACTTATGCAATTAGGTTATCATAACTTTTTTTATTTTTCCTTTTTTTACTTTGTTTTTCACTTAATTCTTGTATGTTGTAATTTCACACTGAGGGTGGAAAAAGTTCTGATTTATCTTGGTTTCATTTTTTTTTTTTTTTTTTTTTACATCACAAAAACCTGACATTTCAACAGTGGTGTGTACACTTTTTATATCCATTGTAACTATGTGTTTGTTAATTACATAAAAAAGAATAACAGTCAACATGGTAATCCTAATCCTAATTTCCTGTGTGGTTAAAAACAAAGGAAACAAAGTCTCTGAAGTGAGACTGACGATGAATGGGTTGGATTCTAATAAAACACAAAAACATTATGTTTTTCTGCATGTTGATATCTAAGAAAGTGTGCTATCAGCATTTTCACTGCTGTGATTTGGGAATTTATTTATTTATTACACTGCTCAGTTAGCAACTTTGAATTAACTTATTGCCTCAGTGATCTTGTTAGACTTTGCATCCTTCTCTTATGCTCTTTCTCTCTCACTCAGACAAAATGCATTAGTAATCATATTTACATGTTACAAGATAAGCTAAGATCACAACTAGAAATTATTGTGTTAGGACATCACAGTGATGGGTCAGATGATTCATGCAAGGCCCGAGTAAAGGTCTAAGTGATGGCAAATGACCAAATCAGCTCTAAAGCCTTGTTGCTTTTCATAATTTAGTGTTAAGGTCAACTGTCCAACTGGATGAATTGAAGGAAAAAATAGCTAACAAGCTAAGTATATTTTATGACTGTTTAAATTTCTGCTTTTCAAACAGTTCACCAGTGTGTAAATTTTGGTGAACCTGTTGATTTGTGGATTTCTCATGAGCTTGGACGGACTTGTATGTTTTTAATTGCTTGAGAAATAAACTCGTAAAATATAATGGAACAAACAATAGGAATGGTGGTAGCCCTATAGGTAATTAACATATATACGTAATTAGACTGATTCTCCAAAATATTGCATTTTTCCATTATATTTGATTGTTTATTATTTCCTTTCTTTCTTTTTGTCTTAAAAAAAAACAAAACTGTTTGCTGCTAAGTCGTGTAGCAATATCTGTCACAACCGAACCAAAAGACATGTTTGCATTGTCTGCTTCAAATTGACCTTAGATGTAAATAACTCAAGCAAACAATATGGCAGTTCATTCCTTCAAAATGCTGAATGTCATGATGTCAGACCTACAGTATAAAGCCTAGTGGTGATGAGTGAAAATTGAAAAAAGAACAATAGAAAGGTAACTGTAATGATAGTGCAGTATTCGGTTGACGATGACCTCTGGTGACAGATGTCAGGACTTTCAGGAGCCGCTGTGACATTGGTGACCTCAGTAATAACGGCCCGCTATTATTCTCAGACACCAGAATTCATATACAGATAAAGTTGTTTAAATGGGACATGCAACTTTATGGTTATGCAAGTATTCAGAATTTCAAAATTGTTTGAATTAATGCTAAGTTATTTTCAGACAAGGCTTTGTTGGAATAAAGTGCACTAAATAAAGCGACTAAAGCACCTTTGCAGGAATCTAGATGCAGACCCCTAATGCACAAGCCATAAAATTCAACCTAGAACACTTGTGGCATACATAAGATGGATACATAAACAAAGACAAATCGATACAGCCATAGTTACGGTTAGATTGTGTGTGTTTCAGCCCTGTTATCTCAAACTACCGTCTATTGAGTGCAGTAAGTAAACAATAGCTGTTGTGTAGTGCCCTAGCTTTCTGCGTGACTTATTATCAGTGGCACCTGCTTTTATTAAATGACGCGTGTTGGCCACATTCATCAGCGTTCTGCCAGAGCAGATCTGTCTGATGTGCACACCTCAGGTAGTTTCAGTGATGGAGTGTTAATCTGTGTTTTCACTTCATTTTCACCTCACTGGTCTTTCTCACTGGAGCTGTGTCCCAATGCAGGCAGTTGGTCTAAATCACCTGCTGTCCTTCCTGATACTGAGAAACAAGAAATGTGTACAACTATGTCAGCGGTACTGCATGAGCAGTGTAATCAGTGTAATCAAGAAAAAGTACATTCAGTTTTGTTCTTGTCTCTATGTCAAACGTCCCTTTTAAACAGCAGCTACAGCTTGTTTTTATTTGTTGTCACATGTGTGTTTCAGTTTCTAGTAAATATTCAAAACAGGATGGTGTTTATGCTAGTGCTAAAAAAATTTGCAGTTTTTTAATTTTTTTTATTTCGGTGTAAAAATGTTTATGGCCACCTGCATAATCCAGACACCTGTATACACAGCTGGCTCGGCCTGCAAGTGAAAGAACTGTAGTGCAGCTCAAGGACACAGTGGTGCTCCATCACACAGAGCTTGTTTAATTGCCTGTGTGTGTCCTCTGAAAACACAGTCTTAGGTAGAGCAAAGAAAATAGCTAACCTGAAACCTGCGGCATCTCCAGGGCCCACACCTCTTTATGTTTTACTATTCATCCAATGACAAGTCCACACGATGCGTCCATACTGTACACTAAGCTGGCATATTAATGCCAGTCATCTCTTTGGATTGTTAGTATACACTGGGTTCATCATATTTTTCCAAGATAAATTTTGTTATAACATAAGTAATGGGCTGAACTCCATATGTTCAGCTGAAAGTAATATTTCCTGAACTTGCTTTGATTTATTACATAAAAGATCAAACTGCTTTTCCATGACCATCACTGCTCACATTATCAATGGTTTTTTTTCTGAAATCAATTATCCACATCTGTTAAGATGTTAGGAAACCTTCTTTATAACGCAATAGCTAACTATGCCACGGGGGGCACGGTGGCGTAGTGGTTAGCACATTTACCTCGCACTTCTGGAGTTTGAATCCCGCCTTCGCCGTGTGTGTGTGCGGAGTTTGCATGTTCTCCCCATGCTTCGGGGGTTTCCTCCGGGTAGTCCGGTTTCCTCCCCCAGTTTGCAGACATACATTGTGGGTTGATTGGCATTTCCAAATTGTCCGTAGTGTGTGAATGTGTGTGCGATTGTGCCCTACAATGGATTGGCACCCTGTCCAGAGTGTCCCCTTCCTTGTGCCCCGAGCTCCCTGGGATAGGCTCCTGGCTCCCCCGAGATCCTGTATAGGATCAGCGGTACAGAAAATCGATGGATGGATGGAAGTTTTGTTACAACATAAGGAACGGGATGAACTCCATATGTTCAGCTGAAAGTAATATTTCCTGAACTTGCTTTGATTAATTGCATAAGAGATTGAACTGCTTTTCCATGAAGGATGTCACTGCTCACGTAATCACTTAACTCAATTATCCAAAAAATGGATTTTGAGCATCGTTTGAGAATTGATTAGGGGCCAATTATCCACATCTGTTAAGACGTTAGGAAACCATCTTGTTAACACCATAGCTAACTGTGCCAAACTATGCCATGTTTTTTTTATTTTATTTTATTTTTTTAAACAATTTTTATATTGTTGAAATATAACTGATATTTTAATAATCCATCCATTTTCCATTACACAGGGTTGTGGGTAGCCAGGAGCCTATCCCAGGGAGCTTGGGGCACAAGGTGGGGGACACCCTGGGCATACATTCACACACTACAGACAATTTGGAAATGTCAATCAGTCTACACTGCATGTCTTTGGACTGGGGGAGGAAACCCCCAAAGTGCAGGGAGAAAATACAAACTCTGTGCACACAGGGCAGAAGGTGGGATTCAAACCCCCAGCCCCAGAGATGTGCGGCAATCATGCTAACCACTAAGCCACCATGCCACAAGTAATAGTAGTAATGTTTTAGGTATATCTTTCTTATGTCCTTTCTTAGTGAAGCTTAGATTCTTAGGTTTTATTCAGTCCTGTTTTTGTAGACATTTTTAACATTAACCAGAATCCTGCACAATGTTAGGCTTTTAAGTGTTCTGAGTGGAAGGCAGTCGAATAAGCTAGAAAGCTACTGTAAATTCCAAACATCTTGACTTTCTTGACACAAGGAAAGACTTTGTAAGCAAATTGTCTTGTCTGTGGTCCTAAGAAACCTCTCACAGCAGTGTCAGCTGTTGCAGTATCCTGTGCAGTGTGTCCTTAAGTGTCTGTCCTCCTTCCATCCATGGAGGTGACAGAAAATTCCAGCTCTTACAATGGTTTTTTTCTTTTGTCATGCCCTGCTGATTAAGAGGAGCAATTATGGTTTTGATATTGCCAGTCAGTTTTCCTGTGGCATAGCTGACCTAGATATCCTGAATCTGTTATGTGCAGAGGTTAGTAATGCACCTGACAAAGAGAAATGGCTGTTCTAGTGCTGATCCATTGCATAATGCTTGCGTATTTACACTACAGATTCATTATTGGCTCAGCTCAGCTAAATTGTTGGTTTACAGTATGACTGTGCTGCTTGTCTGTTATTGTTGCTCTGTCCTGGCTGTATCCACTGATATATTAGTTGACATTTGTTGCAGGCAACATTTGTTGGTGGTCTATGACTCACAGTTGGCATCGAGTGGAAACACAGTGAGGTTAAACATCCTTCCACATTTGCGTAAATGATCTTTTAATGCCGTGAAAGGTTGCTAAGTGATTTTAAGGTGACATTAATTAAAGGTGTAGGCAACACTTCTTGGAAAAGTACCCAGAAAATTAGGATAGACCTGACATTACATTATTTTTCATGCAATTAACAGATGGCAAAACAAAAATAAAGATGGCATCTGGCAGCTCATTCCTCCATGGAGGAAGCAGAGCCTTGTCGTAGCCGGACACCACGGCCGAATAGGGATGAAAGACATGAAGATCTGGGAAATGAGGAACACTGAGAATGAAGATGAGACAGCAGACTGATGCTGTTTGATGAGTATTCACTGTGATCTCACCATAGACTGCTAGCAGGGGCAGTGGCTGAGACATCTCTCTTGTTGGCTGCCATTAGAAGCCTTCAGGCTGGAGCCCTGTGCTGACAGGGGAGGTTTATAGCCATGGGCACAGTCCTAACTTAAGCCCAACTGTTCCCTGCTCCTCCATGTTGATGATGCCCTCCATGTTGATGATGCCTCCATGTTGATGATGAATGGAGTGCATTCATCCTCTGTGACCTTGTCAGAGAATGTTAGTCATGAACTTTATTGAATTTGCCTGCTAATGAAATGGAAAGGAGCACTGCACGGCTTTAAGCAATGCTATGACTTTATAATGAGTTACATACATTATAAGACCCAGTCACACTCGCAACTATCCCTGATTCTGCCTCAAAAACACTGTTAGGCTAGTAATCTTATCTGACACAACCCATGAGGCCAAAGCATGTACCTACAGTCAGGGGCGTTAGCTGGACTGTTAATCATCCTGGGCTGAGCTCAGATTCTTCTCCATCAAAAAACCTCACTGTTTGCAGGACTACCAGTAGATAAAATATAGAACGTTTTGGCTATCTAACATGAGACTAGGCTAGTTTTGTGTCGCTAGCCAAGGGGAAGCACAACTAAGCTATCATTGTATGGGTTTAGCTGCTACAATGCCATGCAAACTACATTAGCTGTCCTTACGCTCTGCTCATATCATGTTCACGTAACTTGGAACTCATATAAACATTTACACACCTTGTTTTCCTGCTCAACATGAGAGGATGTTAGTGTTTCAGTTTTAATCCCTTTACTGGTAAAAAAAAAAAAAAAAAAATGGTGTTAGTATTTGCACATATTTTCCTGTTAATCCTGTCTGATTGGTCTTACTTCTGTTCACTGAAGATACAAAACTACAGCACTGCCATTTTCTTTTACTGACGTTCAGTTACCTAGTGACAAACCGCTCCACATCTGTGTGGGTCCTAATGCCCCAGATGAGACGTTAAACCGAGGTCCTGACTCTCTGTGGTCATTAAAAATCCCGAAATATCAGAATTCCTCTATTGGGACTTATCCATCATGGCCCCCTAATAATCTCCATCCCTGAATTGGCTACATCTCTCTCCTCTCCTCTCCACCAATTGCTGGTGTGGTGGGCGTTCTGGCACACTATGGCTGCTGTCGCAACATCCAGGTGGATGCCACACACCGGTGGTGGTTGAGGAGATTTCCCACCCCATACTATGTAAAGCACTTTGAGTGTCTAGAAAAGCGCTATATAAATGTAACTAATTATTATTATTATTATTATTATTATTATTATTATTATTATTATTATTCAGGACTAAAGAAAAAATCTTTGAGGCTACAGACCCAAATGCCCAGGCCAAGTTACGCCCCTGCCTAAAGTAAGCTGTAGCTCAAGATATGTTCACTGTGGGATTCATATGCAGTTATGTATTTCTAAAGCCAACATGTTACATACAGCCAATAATTGAAAAGCTAGTTAAAATTTAAACTGTTCTACCAAAACCTCATACTGGCCCCTACCATGCATACATTTACTCCACTAACAATTAGCTAATACCTTATTTTCATGTCATGAAGCCAACTGAAAAAAAAAAACCCAGAATAACATTGATGTTACAACATTATTGCTTTAACATGAGTCAAGCATTAGCATGTTAGTCATTACCTCTTGAACAGAGAGGCTGACGCTGTGCAGAAAGGTTTGTGCTGACACAAAAACACATTTCCAGATTCAGCCATATGGCAGATGTTCAAAGGACAGCAAGATACAGAAGACAGCCTGCTGGATTCAGCTCCCACTTCATTGCCAGAGTGATTCCTTTAAGGACAGACAATTTTACTTCAGATACAATGTACTTTACAGCTATCAAAATCAACTCCCTTGTGCAGCCATTTTCTGTGACTTGACCCTGACAGAAGAAAGAATGGGAGGTTGTTGTCAAGGTGCACATATACACACAAATATATACATACAAAGCCTACTCCCCCTTCCCTACACACACAGACCACAGCAAGCCGATGTGTTAAGGCAGCTATGCCGCAGTACAGAGAGGAAAACATGATTTCTATTTTGGCCAAAGCTCGCTGAAGTTGTGGACATCTATGTCCTGCATTATACAGGGTGTCCCAAAAGTCTCCATACATATGGGGAAATTAATACTTTTTAGCAAAATGTAAGTTTATTTACAAAACATCCTCTACATCAGTGGTCACCAAGCAAGTCCCTTGCAACCTGTGTACTGTGCAAAAGTTTTAGGCACCCTATTTTTTTAGTACAAACTTTGTTATAGATTTTTTTATTTTATGACTTCTACATGACCAAGTCAGTACAAAAAAACATTTTAGATTCCCAAACATTAGTTTTCTAGCACAAAATTAAATGTTACAGAAAAATGTTTGCATGTCATTAAAGAAAGCAGTATATTACGACACTTTTCAGACAAAAAACACAATGAAGGCTGCTGGGTTTCGCTGCAAAAATAAGAAGCGAGTGCAAAAGTCAAAGTCTCCAGAAGAACTGTGTCTGGTTCTGCAAGATGCTCAATAAAACTTACCAACTCATTTCCTTATAAAACTGCACACACTGTACCAGAGACTACTATTTTTATTTTTATTTAAAAAATTTTGTCACACTAAATATTGACTTTGTTTCAGTTACTACTGTTTACTGCTCTTTATGGTATTTTTTTTTAAATGTAGAAACATTTAATTTAATTATTTTGAAGGCATCTTTGCTCTACAGCATTTCTTTGCACGTGCCTAAAACTTTTGCACAGTGAACCCTTAAAAACTTTGGAGCCATGTTTCCCAGTTTCATTATTTGCAAAGTTAAGGCCGTATTCAGAGTTGCCAACTTAAGTTCAAAAGTTTGATCAGTATTTTTCTGGAGAAAGTTCTCTGTATTCTGTCAGCTTATGCAGGTCAAAATTCTTGGTGGCCCATTCAGTGTATAAAAAAGTGTAGAGATGACTGAGATGGGGGTTTCCATAACGTATAGACCACTGTCTTTAAAGACAAGCTACTGTCTTTTTTTTCTTTTCTTTTCACTGTCAACAGTATCAGTATTTAACAACCCTGCTGGAAAACAACAACAATGGAAACCATCACAGAAATTCTAATATTTTCCACTACAAATACCATTACAAACCATCAGCTGACCATTAAAACCATTACCATATTTGGTCCATTAATTGTATCCACTAGACATAACATACCACCAATAGAAGGTAACAAATGACCAGTAGAGACCCACAGTGACCATTACAGTTTCCATTAAAAACAATACAATTCCCATTAAATCCATTAAAACTATTACAAATTCTATGAGGATTTCTATTGTTTTTTTTGTTTTTTTTTCCAGCAGGGAAGGATTTAACAAAATGAATAGTACAGTGGTTTACCTACAAAAAATCTCATTAGTCATAGTGGTCCTGTTATGTTAAGATGAAATTTGTCTTAATTTAACAATATGGCTTCTACCGTAATTTTTCAGCAGCTTATTAAAAAACAACTTGAACCAGATATACAGTGGCAGAAAGCATGAAGCTGGGGTGGCAGGAACAGAAAAAGCTGTATCTGCTGTTGAAAATTGCATCATCTTTCACTGCACAGGCAATGAAAGATACTTGTTTTATTTTTTATATTGTATATTTTGATTTCTCAGATTAATAAAACAATGCCAGTGTTTTGGTTAATTTGATGTGCTCTCCTGCAAAGCTCCAAGCACTCATCTGCTACAGTTACACTCTACTGTGTAGTTCATAATTTTATCCATGTAAAATTTGGTCCTAGAGATCTCTGTTTAAGATGCTATCTCCTCTGATCTCATCTATGTGGGAAAAAAAGATCTGTGGACTTTAAACGAATGGTACATTTAATTAATCAATTATATAATTATATTATATTTATGTATTTAATGTTGCCCTCACATATCATTACATAGTTTTTAGTGTATTTACAATAACCAAAACATTAATTTCAGGGTGACATATGGTTACATCAAACTGTCAGACAATGGTGCTGGACTTAATACTGCTCCTCACTCGAGCACAGTTTTGGTATGAACTCTTAACTACACGCAATACACAAGTCTGAATATGACCCTTAGCCATCATCAGGCAGAAATGTAACAATTTTTTAGTTACCTTTTGACTACTTGTATTGTCTGTCTAATAACAGAACTCAGCATTCCCCATTCTTCGCATCATACCTTTTTCTTTGTATTCATTCAATGTGGCTTTTACTCGTCTGTTCATTTTAATGTAACATGAACATGTGGGATGGTGATTGAGATTGGAATGAGGCGAAGAAAGAAGAAAACAAGGAACAAGAACAAATATGGAGAATAGATTTTCCTCTGAGTTGGATAAGCTGGGTGAGACAGTGCTTGGGAAAGTCTTATTTTGGCAGTACTTCATTCTTGGTAGCCTTTTAAGGAGATGAGGATCAGACAGTGGGAAATGGGCTCTTATTATAAAAGAAAAAAATGTCTTCCAACACAGTGACACATCATCAGTCTAAGCAACTCTGACTGCTGTTTGTCTGTGAGACTTCCTTAAAATGTGTTCAGTATCATCAAGGGAACCAGGCTACAATGCCTGCCCTTTACTTCTGTTAACCTTTGTCCCTTTGTCATGATTTATTTATTGAACAGAAACGGCATTTATCTGCTTGCTCTGGAGAGAATATAATAGGGTAGTATATGAAGTGCAATAGGGGAAACTGGGCTGGTTGTTTGGTGTGTGTGTGTGTATGTGTGTGTGTGTGTGTGGTAGAGTGTTCAGCCCTCATCCTAGGCCTCACAGACACTTCCAAGGACAGCCTTTATCTCAATACCTTATTCAGAATACTGCAGGGTGTCCCAAATGTCTCCATACACAGGGGACTATGTTTGCCAGTCACACGTTGGTTGTGCCTTCATCAGTGGATGTTCTTGGTTGGTCCGCAACACTTCCAGTTTTTTTGAATTTGTTAATAAGTTTGGCAACAGTGTTGTGTGTGATGTAGTTGCCTTCTCATCAGTAGCTGATTTCAGTTATACAGCACTGAGACCTTCCCAGTCTCAGGCATGGCTCATGGAAATTAGTCTGACAGCCCTTTTCGGATTTTTTCTCTGCATGTAGCATAGCAAATACCATGATGTGCTCCACTTAGAAGAGCAGGTCTGCATTAAACATGAGATCGGGGCTGGCATTTCAGCCTTTAGAAAGCTGATTGCCTCCTTGGAGGGTTCTGGCGCTGATGTTTTCAAGAATCTGGAGTGTTGTGGAATGAGAAGATGCTCTGTGTACAAGTGGATTTGTGAATGTATTTATGTTTAACCATGCTCAGTCATACAACCGTATGTGTATCATTGTGAATTACCTGACGATATTTGCGATTGCTTGTTAGTTCTGATTATCTCAGTGATCTTCCTGCTGTATTGTTGTATTGTTATGACAAGATCAGACTTGAGTTTGCAGGTTATACACACTAGCCAAATCATTAGTGGCCTGTTTTGGTGCTAATGCTTCCTGTTTTGGTGCTAATGCTTCCATTTCAAACAACCAAAGAAACCATAGTCATGCTAATGAAAATGACAAGATGCACTTTGCCCTGGACAAATCAAAAATTTATTAGATAGCCTACGGGCCAAGTGAGTTGTGTTTTTTTTTTTTTTTTTTTCTATTTGCACTGTGCATAAAAGATGATATTTGGATATGGCTATGTCTTTATTTTTCAATATACATACTATTAGCAGGGTTGCATGACTGTGGTGTGCTGCACAGTTCTGTATTTTTCTTTGTTTTGTCACTGTTTCCACATTGCTGTTGGTTACTGATTTGTAAAAAAAAAAAAAAAAAAAAAAAAAAAAGTAGCATATGCTAGTAGTGTAATATATAAAATAGCTGGAGCATGCAATACATTTAAACATACATTTAAAAACAAGTCTAAGAAGTCAATATGGTATTTTTTTTCTTTTCCTGGTTGGTGAATGGAAGAAAAAGAATACATGCTGGTAACTGCTATGTCAGCAGCCTAACAAACTTACTTGTCCATTGGGCAACTACAAATAAAAACTAATAGTCCCAGTACTATGTAATGTGCTAGCCTTTTTAGCCACCCCATGTAAGAACATTTGTTGTGCTGTTTTGAACAATATTGAAAATCACAACTATTTTGTCATTTTAAATTTACACGGTGGCTTAGGGGTTAGCAAGTTTGCCTAGCACCTCCAGGGTTGGAGGTTCGAATCCCACCTCCGCTCTGTGTGCGTGGAGTTTGCATGTTCTCCCCGTGCTTTTGGGATTTCCTCTGGGTATTCCGGTTTCCTCCCCCAGTCAAAGACATGAGCTGCAGGCTGATCGGCATTTCCAAATTGTCCATAGCGTGTGAATGTGTGTATGCGATTGTTCCCTGCGATGGGTTTTCACCCCTTCCAGTATGTCCCTTGCTTTGTGCCCCGAGTTCCCTGGGATAGGCTCCAGGCTCCCCTGTGACCCTGTGTAGGATAAGCGGTATGGAGAATGGATGGATAGATGGAATTTAGAAAAAAGGACTTTCTGTCACATTTTATATTATAAGCCTATAATATTATAAGAAGAGCAGGTCTGCATTAAACTCAGACCTGAATTAAAAATAGAAAGTTAATTTGTCACAGTCATTGAGTAGATCATATTAAATCATTATTGAAACAAAATAAAACTCAAAACTAAAAAAATAAAAAATTTATTCATTCAGTAACCACTTTGTTCCTGGTCAGGGTCATGGTGGATCTGGAGTCTATCCCAGAAACACTGGGCAAGAGGTGGATATACACCGTGGATGGGACATCAGTTCACTGCAGGGCCAAAATAAACATGCCAGTACAAACCGATATCTAGCAACACTTCAGCTCAGCTCACCAGTATCACCATCAGTTATGTTTATTTAATTGTAGAAGCCAGAACTTTGTGATCAAGATTAAAATATAAATCGTGCAGCTCTACAGGTCTACGTGTCTTCGGTCTGATTACATATTATTGAAAGAATAAATTAGGCACTTTTATTTAAATTATGTCTGCATACTAACTAAAACCCAGACGAAGTGAAGCATAATAAAATTTCTAATTTCCATTTAGTGAACAATTTCCCCCCACTAATTAATAAGTGCTTTAGAAATTTTGTAATTAAGATTATAGCACAAGGGAGAAACACAGCAAGTTCACTGCAACCAAACATTCACACTGAGATGAAATGTGTCTGCTGAAGTTTTTCCATATTAATTTGATTGCAATCTTGATCTTAAGAGAGTAATTTGTCTTGTAACAAAGCTTGTAAGGTAACTTGTAATTAAACATTGTGTAAGTTTCCTTTCCTTGACTCATGGTCACCTGGTTCGAGCATGTGAGCATGCTGGTTATACTTCTGAACTGTGTGACCCTGGGCATGTTCCAGCCCTGTGAGGACGTCACGTGCCAGTCTGAGTGGTGTGTCATCCTCCAAGTAAGCACTGATCTTTTCATGGACTTTTAATATTGGTGAGCACATGGTTGCAGGGTTTATTCTCATTTGTGCTGCATATAATGTACTATTTATTGCTCCAAAAATCTATATATCTCTCCGTTTCTAATGTTTCTTGAATGCAGCCACTATAATTTATCAAGCTCTAGCTATCATCCCAGATCCTGTTGCCAACAGGGTTTGAAGGAGGAGTGGACGCTTGCCCAAATGTCATTTCCGAAAGGCATGTTGTTAGTGTAACTCTGTGATTCCCCATGGCCCTGACAACACCCCCATTAGGCCTCCAGGGGAATCATGTGTCTGTGGGAATGGTGCTGGTTTGGCACATTCAGACAGTGGTATCAGTAGGATTTAGTCAGAAGACACCTAACAAGAAGTAGCACATTAGCCATAACTTCCCCACTCTTTCTCTCAGGACTGGCATGTTGTTCAATGCCTCCTGCTGTTCTGATACATTCGGGCTGATAAAGAATGTGTAAGGAATGATTGATGACGGGCCGTTAATTATTAGAAAGTAATGCACAACCCGAGCTGGTAATAATAATGGCCGTTACACCTTGGGTGTGCATTATTTTTTAATAATTCAACGGACCGGAGTAAATTATTCCGCTTATACCACAGTTACCACACCTGAAGATATTGTTCAGATGTTTTATTTCAAGACATTTGTCAGGTTTTTGTCATTAAAATGCTCTTGTGTGTGGAACTAATTTATTACACATCCCATCTCAAGCCTCCGTTGCTAATTCCAAAACGTCATTTTAGAGCTAGTAACGGAGGCTTGAGCCATTGATATGCAGTTATTGGAGAGAGAGAGAGAGAGAGAGAGAGAGAGAGAGAGAGAGAGAGAGAGAGAGAGTTCACAGTTGTTGTTTTTTTTTTCATTTCAAGCTGAAAATAGAAAAATAGAACAAACAAATAAATGAATATCAATAAGCCTACTTGTTCACAGGACTTTTCATTTTTTATTACTGCAGAAAAATACAACGAATAAATAAATATTGATACTTGTTCACCGGGTTATCACACGTACTCTTTCGTGCTCTCTCTTTTTTTTCTTGCTCTCTCTCCCTCTCTCTCCAGTAACTGCATGTCAATGGCTCAAGCCTCCGCTTTGCCTTGTGGAACCATTATCGCCTCGGGTGTGCATTATTTTTCTAATAATTCAACGGCTCGTCATCAATTATTCCTTACAAATTTCTGGAAAAGTTTGTTGTTAGGTCTGTGTGGTGTGTGGACAGTAGGCTAACTTTTCCGTTATTTCAGTTAACTTGGCGAAGTGATACGGAACTGTAATGCGGTCAAGACCTGACTGGAACTACTTTAGCTTTGCATTTACTGAAAAATAATTGCACACCTCAGAACGTCTGTCAGCCAATCAGAATCGAGAATTCAACAGCACTGTGGTATAAAAATGATTATTTTTTTTGACTTAAAATAATAATTTTGTTGCGGTTACTGCCTGGTTTAGACCCTTTGAGTGATGTACTCCTGGTAAAGTGCCGAATAACAGCTTCGTGTTTTGCTTTGTCCCACTGGTCACTGGTAATTACAGTGTTACTGTGTCCTCAGGCATTTGATGACTGCATCTTTGCCTTTTTCGCTGTGGAGATGGTTATCAAGATGATCGCTCTGGGGATTTTTGGATCTAAGTGTTACCTTGGAGACACATGGAACCGCCTGGACTTCTTCATTGTCATGGCTGGGTGAGAGATCCATCACTGTAAAACCAGTTTTACTACAGTCTTTCTTTTAAGGGCTCAGATTCAGTTAACTTCTTGGATGTTATTGGTAAAAGGTGGTCAGAGTAAGCAGAGGCAGACTTGGAACAAAAACCAGCAGGGGGGTTTGCTTTAAAGTGGCCCCCAAATGTCCAGAGTAACATAAATAAAAGTACATCAACTAGTATTAGTTGTATGACATAGGATTTGTCTATTTTAAGATTTCACATAAACAGCAGCAATTAAATAGTCTATTTGAATAAATACTAATCAAACCTATTCAGCTCATTTTTGTATACCTCCTTTAAAATCATTGACTTTCAGAAAATTCAGAAGCGCTCAACAAAGTGTTTGAGGCACCAATATACAGTATGCACTCTGTTAGCAGTACATGTGCCACAGCGTGAAGCCACAAAGGTGAGTTTTTATAAATGTGGCCTATAGCTAGCTAATATTAAGGTTTTTTTTGTTCTCTTTAAGGACTGTTGTTAGCGAGTCATTTCTTGCCAGCCAACATTTCCTTAGCTCACTAGATTTTCTTAGATACAATGAAAGTTGGGATTCTAGCATAACAAGAAAACAGTTTTAAGTAAAGGTTGATATAAAAGCAAAAGCCTAATTTAGATAATTAGTAGGGATGTAACCGATTATGAATATCTTATTTAGAATGAACTGAATGATATACGGGACACACACTTTTTTTGTTTTTTTGTTTTTTGTCAGCTTCAGTAACCTGATCTAAGCACTGCTTTACTGAGCTCCAAAATAAACCCATATTTCTACCATATTTCTATACAAACTGGCCCAAAATTTACAAAAAAATAGTATGCTTTTATTTAATAGAGCCGCAACTCTGTATAGCCCACACGCTGTGCACAGGGCAGTATATCTCTCCTGTGGTCTCTAAAAGATAATAATTCAGTTAATTTATCAAAATAAGTTACACATTAATTGCATGTTTTTTCATCATTGTTAAATAAAGATTCTCCAAAGTTATTACAATAAAATCTTCCTGAAAAAGTAATTATATTGCCACTTAAAAACAAGAACCCAAGTTTGACTCTAAGCAGCAGGGCGTCGAAGTGCAGTGAACTTTTCTCATCTTTCTGGAATGTAACAAACCCCAAAACTAAAGTAAGTCTTATAAAATATTATAGATGGCTATAGATTGCTACGATCGATAGCTCCCTGATTTGGGAGCTTGTTATATTTTGTATATAATTTTAAAAAATATAAAAATTTCAGTCTAGTCCATGGCCCACAACAGTTCCCAGATGTTTGCGGCACTAAACAGATACGCTACTACCTACTACCTAGCCTATGACACTGAGTATGTGCCTTCTCAAAGGCTCCTGGCCCCATCATGAACATTAACAAGTAGATTTGGAATTGAAAATTTAATTTATTATTTTTTTCTCATGCATTCTTTGCGCTGCCTTTCCACTTTACCTCTATCCTTGTCTAGTCTACATGGAAAGTTGATAAGTGAAACTTAATGGACTGAACAAATCTCAAGTACGGTCTCTCAGTAGCAGTGGTGGCTTGCTGCACTGCATGGTGTGTTTTCCTGGTGTATGTGTTCACCAAGAGAGCTCAAGATCAAGAGTTGTATTTGATCAGGCACACAGCACATATACACTGCTGTGAAAAAGTATTTGCCCATCCTGATTTCTTCTGTTTTTGTGTATATCTCATACTAACTATTTTTAGATCGTCAAATGGAATACAACATAAAACAAAGGCAACCCCAGTAAACACACAATACAATTTTTATTTATTTGTTTACTTTATTGAAGCAAAAAAAAAAAAAAGTTACCTAGCACCTATCACCCATGTGAAAAACTAATTGCCCCCTTAAACTTAAAATCTGGTTGTGCCACCTTTAGCAGAAATAACTGCAACCAAACGCTTCCGATAACTGGAGATCAGTCTTTCACTTACTTCTAGGATTAGGACTTACTCCTATGCTTTGGATCATTGTCTTGCTGCATAATCCAGTTACACTTAAGTTTCAACTTATGGACTGAAGACTGGACATTCTCCTTTAGGATTTTCTGGTAGAGAGCAGAATTCATGTGTCCCACTGCATGTTGCCCAGGCCCTGAAGCAGCAAAGCATCCCCACACCATCACACTTCCATGACCATGCTTGACTGTAGGTATGACGTTCTTTTTGTGGAATCCTGTGTTTGGTTTACACCAGATGTAACGGGACCCCTGTCTTCCAAACAGTTCCACTTTTGACTCATCAATCCACAGAACATTCTCCCAAAAGGTTTGAGGATCATCAAGGTGTGTTTTGGCAAAACTCAGACGAGCCTTAATGTTCTTCTGGGTTAGCAGTGGTTTTCAACTCGCCACACTTCCATGGATGCCATTTTTGCCCAGTGTCTTTCTGATAGTGGAATCATGAACAGTGACCTTTATTGATGCAAGAGAGGCCTGTAGGTCCTTTGATGTTGTCTTGGCTCTTTTGTGACTTGCTGGATGAGTAGTTGCTGTGCTCTTGGAATTTTGGAAGGTCGGCCACTTCTGGGAAGGTTCACTAATGTGGAGATAATGGCTCTCACTGTGGTTCTTTGGAGTCCCAGAGCCTTTCAAATAGCTTTGTAACCCTTCACAGACTGATGTATTTCAATCACCTTCTTCCTGATCATTTCTGGAATTTGTTTCTATTGGTGCATAGTGTTTCTATTTGTTTCTATTTGTGCGCACTATTTGTGCATAGTGTGTTATTAAGTAAGACCTTTTAACCAACTTCATGCTGTTGAAAATGTTCTATTTAAGTGTTGATTTGATTGAACAGGGTTTGCAGTAATCAGACCTGGTTGTGTCTAGTCCAGCTGAACCCCATTATTAATTCAGTCTCATAGATTTGTGGAATTTGAAACTATGGGGGCAAATACATTTTCACACAGACCCAGTTGGTATTTGATAACTTTGCTTTAATAAATAACATTACCATTTAAAAACCGTATTTTGTGTTTACTCAGTTTGTCTTTGTTTTATCTTAGATTTTGTTTTAATTTCTGAAATAATTTAGTATGAGATATACACAAAAACTGAAGAAATCAGAATGGGGGCAAATACTTTTTCACAGCACTGTAATTAGTAATTAGTAGGTGTAAACACAATCTGTAGAGCAAGTCATCAACAGCATGTACACATCGGACTTGTATTAGGAGCCATAGGATTCAACATCATTATTGCCATAGAATACAACATCATTAAATTTTTAATTAGAAAATTATTGAAAAGAATCCTGTGCGATTGATAAAAATGCCCGCAGTCGACATAGTTACGTAGGTCCTTAAATATAATTTACTGTAAAACAGGTTGACATTAGAGACTCCACATACTGTATATCTATTTCTTGTCCTGCACATTATTGCTTACAAGTGATTTTCACACATAGAGCTACACTGAATCCACCAATAGCATTTCATGGCAGAACAAGTCTTGAGTTTTGTTTAATATAAAATAAACAAATAATTCAAATGAAATAAAAAAAATTCACTGTCTACCTAGTCTGCTAATGCATGAGACTGCATGTATACAATTTTTCAGTCCAGGGCTAAGTCAAATTATTTGTTACTGAAAAACAGGTTGGGTGGTGTAAATGGGGTCTGCCTCTGGTTATGGAAATTGACTGAGTTCTGTTTCTCTGAAGGATGATGGAGTACTCACTGGACGGCCACAATGCCAGCCTGTCAGCCATCCGGACTGTGCGTGTGCTCAGGCCTCTACGAGCCATCAACAGAGTCCCTAGTAAGTAACTCTGTAGTCTAAAGTTAATGCTGTGTGATATACAGAGATAAACTGATTTCACAGAAACATGAGAAGGCAATATATGAAAGACCACTTATGGAGCAACTAGTGGTTTATATAGACGCACCACCACTTTAATAGGAATACCCCTGATCATTCATGCAATTATCCAATCAGCCAGTCAGGTGGCAGCAGCACAATGCATAAAATCATGCAGATACAGTTCAAGAGCTTCAGTTAATGTTCACAAAAGCATCTGGTGAGGTTAGGTCTGAGGGAAGAATGTGGAGGATGTGGTAGCTCAGTGGTTAAGACATTGGACTTCTGACTCCTGCCAAGCTGCCACTACTGGGTCCTTGAGCAAGGCTTCAACACTCAACTGCTCAAATGTATAAATGAGATGAATGTAAGTCGCTCTGGATAAGGGAGACTGCCAAATGCTATCAATGGAAATGTAAATGGAAGAAAAACAGTACAGGTGAGCCTGTGAACGTATTTAAGTAATAGCAGGCAAGAGTGGGTGTGTTATCATGAATAACATCACAGCCTTCGATCATCCCGGCCGTGATGTTACTTTGCACTGATAAACAACTTTGAGGGATGTACGTTAATAATGTTGTATGTTATCTTTACTGATACATCCATTTTTAATTTTTGCATTTGTAGAACTATGGACAATGATTCGAAACAGCTTGCAGTAACATGATTATTTCTGTTACTTATCAACCTGTGATCAGCAGAAAGATACTGTTATGAGAATAGCTATAACAGCCACAGCTAGAACACTTGCATGTTATAGATAGCATACTGGACACAAGAGTATGTGGAGTCCTTGGACAAGATTTTATTGCTATACAGTTTACAGTATGTACATGATTTCAACATGATTAGACTGTAATTTATAATAATTAAGCTACAATTTAAAAATTCACCCATTTAAGTACTTTTCAATAACACAACAATAATGCAAGCTTCAAGGACAGAATCCTGGACCCTGTGATGAAACAACACTATTTCTTGTACTTACAATGGCAACCCTTTAAGGCCAAGGAATCACTATGACAAACTAGTAAGTTAAAATAATAGCATGCCTATGTTTTCTGAAGAATACAAAAAATACGTATGACATTTGTAACACAAGTTGAAGGTCAGAAATTATAGCTACTTACTGTAAAATCCAACATTTTGATCAGCCTGATGTCCCTGAATACAAAGTTTTTGAAAGCAATCTATTGTTTTTAAGGAAACAGTAGTTTAGTGCAAAATTTTTTGTATATTTACATACATTTCTTTCAGTGATTGTCTTTCTTATTGGTTTCACTGTAGTTACCGAATACTTTGTCTTAAGATGACTAATGATAACTAAACAATAAAAGGGTTAAGCAAGCACAGATTCTGGAACTCTTCCTGCATTTTGTGTTACAAACCTATGTGTTGGAGAACAGATGGGTTTGTTTCCTTTTTTTTTTTTTGGATCATGTTTTCACTGTGAAGCAGGTTGTAAATTTAGTGCTAAGTTAAGCCTCTCCCTACTGCTTCAGTATTAATGATTCCACTGTAATGATAGTGATGTGATAGTGTGATTTATCTGTCTGAGTCCCAGGGTGCTACTAAGGTGGAATCACAAATTATTTTATCACTTGGTAAAAGTATGTGTGTGTGTATGTGAGTGTGTACAGTTATTTGCTTGACCCTAGCTGTTCATACCTGTCTTTGTACTTGAATCTAGTCATCACTCTTTTCACAGACAGTGTATTGCTCTGTCAGCATTAGTGTGTGGGAGTGTATGTGCTTGTGCTGGTCTTCTCATTTTTCTCCACTATGTGACCAAGCACTCCTCCAGGGAGCTCATTACCCTGGCCATGCTGTGCCGAGGCCTCTTCTCAGATGGCTCTGTGCTGTCTAATGTGGGAGGCATGGACAGGCCACATAGAGGATGTTCCATCTCCACTCAAGCACGTCCATTTAAGGCCCTCTCCTCTCCACATAATTCACTCACATTACAGCAGCCATATATACTCACACATACCCAGACTTATTAGTTAAGCATTTCCGTTATATATGCCCCATAATTCAGATAGTTGTTTCCTTTTGTAATCTTCTTGTTTTTTCCTATATACAGGCTTGAAATCAGGAACTCAGACTCATATAAAATCCCAGCATTCGCGTAGCACACTTTTTACAATGGTGTATAAATTAACTTTTGGTAGTTGACCTCTCCATTAAACTCTTCTTTCACTGAAGACACTGACAGTTCATAGCAAAATATGCAGTTATTGATGTATGACCCTAATTAAAACCTGCTAGTATCATCTGTCAGCCTCTGCTATCTTCCTTCAGGTGCTTTGAGAAAGCAATGGCAGTTTTAGACAGGAAGTATTCATTTGTTTTTTGTACGCAAAGCATGTTTTTGTGTAACAGGGCATCAGTTCTACATGACGAAGTTCTACCTGGCATATCTGTCACTTATATACTCCTCGAGCAACTCAAATGGCTTGTCATTGAACTTCCATGTCTTACTTGCTGTACGACTGCAATCATGTGATCAGATTTCTCCTCAGTTTTTCTTCACTTCCAATAGCAGTAGAAAAGGAATAACAGGTTCTATTTTAATGCAGTCACAAGAGTAACTTAGTGGTATATCATGAGCATATTTTAATTAGGTTGGATATAAGCCAAATTTCCTTGTTTTCTCCTGATTTGGGTGGAGTGACGGGGGGGGTGTGACATACAGAAATTGTCAGCACAATGCTTAATTCCAACCAGTGTATTTCTTTTACTGTCTGCTGAAACCCTCTCTTAGTGCAAACGCAAGAGAAAGGTGATGTGTCCTTAAACATCCTGTTACATGTCCTACAACCCAGGTTTGTGTATGAATACTATTAATGTCACTCCATTGTAATACAAATGGACGAGTGGACTACTTCACACAACAACTAACTAAATACAACTGAGTGACACATTTTGTCAGAACTAATTATATACCACATTTGTCCAATTGTTTTATATTTTCCATCAAACAGAAAAGGCATTAGCTATTATAAGCAACATGTACACTAAGAGCAAAAAAGAGCACCAGAAGACAGAATTAGAAGACAGAAACAGATAGAGTTATGTTAACCAGATGGTTATTTCTAACACCAATAACAAAACAATTGTTGTATAATATATCATGTCAATTGGTTATGCACCTAGATGAATGTTAGACATTGTCAATGGCCAGACTCTGGGAAAGTTTGACTGCCTTGAAAAATCTCCTGACCTTATTCCCATAGGAAACTTGTCAGATTATTTGGAACAGCAGGTGAAATCTGAAATAGGCCACAAACTTGAGCTGACTTGCACCCAGTTTTTGGAGAAGTGAGCTAAAATTGACAGGAGCAAGACTCTCTAAGGCCAATTATTAGGAAATTACACCTGCACCTATTTTTTTTTGTTTGAGGAGTGTGAAAGTGAAATGTTCATAATCATTATGAACCTCCACCACACTGTACATACAGAGGAGAAAGGGACCCAACCACACCATTTGGTAGACTATGCCACAATTAGTTTACTTACTAAGTTGTGGAAGCATTAGGTTTTTGAGTTGTCCATGCGTCTGTCTGTCCGAGATTCTCTTTAGTGCGATATCTCAAGAGTGAATGGTTGAATGTTTATAGAATTAATATGGAATTAATATGTTTATAGAATTAATATATACAGTAACTGATTAGATTTTGGAATTCATTCAATCAGGATCAACAAATAGTTTTTCTTGAATTGTATTACTTCCTGTTTGAAGTGTATTTAAGGGTATTTGGGGCAGTAACAATAAGGAGCAACACTTTTGGTAGTGGAGGCAGGGTTTGCTGGTGGTGTATATTAGCAGTGGATTGTATTTCTTGCATGTTTACAATCTAAAATTCTGATTGCAATAGTCAGACAGGCCCTGTGGTCTACAGTGTGATTAGTTAGGCACAAAGATCTATTAAGAGTTATAACCTGTGTGTAATGCTGGGCTTTTTTGATGCTCAGAAGTTTGCCATTGAATATTGTGTAACATCTATACAAAGTTCATTCCTCCCCATAAGCTAATGCCCTGCAGATACTTTAAGTCTCCCAGTGTTCAGTCATGTTCATCAAACAAGTCACAGATAGACCTGGCGAACTGAGATGATATGATGCTGCCAAAAAATATGTCTATTCTTTGGCAAAATAAAATGTCACTGTTTATTATGTCTCGTCAAATTCATAAAAGTTTGATAGAAAATGACTTGCAAATGCATATGTTTCTCTGTCTCTCTCTGCTCCCTTGTCTGTGCAGGTATGAGGATACTGGTGACTCTGCTCCTAGATACTCTGCCTATGTTAGGCAATGTCCTCCTGCTGTGCTTTTTTGTGTTCTTTATATTCGGCATTGTTGGGGTGCAGCTTTGGGCTGGTCTTCTAAGGAACAGGTGTTTCCTGGACAAAAACGCGAAGGAGTAAGTGCTTTTACCTTTTGTTCTCTTCTTGCTTTCCTTCCTGCTTTGTACCCGTCTCTCCAGGAGTGCGTCAGAGTTTCAGATGTGATCCAAAGCGACAGTTAGCTCTTGCCATCAGCAATGGCATTTCAGTTGCTGACAGTCCTGTAAACTGAACATCACACCCTGGTGTAAAATCGGTGTTGAGAAACAGCCCCTGAGCAATGAAGATGCATATACCGCTAATATAAACAAATACAAATGTACTTCAAGCCAGAGCAGGTTTTGATGTAATGGAACAAATTAGCACTCTCTGCATGTTTTGTCAGCTCTGTTTATCCCCAAAAGCTGATTCTGAGCTATTGATCTTTGTTACGTAACACAAACGGGGACTGGATCCAAGTGCAGGGGAAAGTCACTTTAATAGGAACAACTCAAAAGTAAAGGAACACAAAAGCCTGGGTATAACACAAGACAAAGGCAGGGTTCAAAAACAAACAATAATCCACCAAAAGGGCAAGACTGTGATTCACAAAATGGTCAGGCATAAATGCTCAAAAGGCTAGGCAATACTTCCACAAAAATGGCAAAGTAGGAATCCGCTGAGAGGCAAGGCATAAATCCACAGTCCAGTCCAATTCAGATACAATTCATTACTTACATTCACATTCCAACACATTCATTCATTCATTCACTTACTTACTTACTTACTTACTTACTTAGTACTCCGCATCGAGACGGTGAAACCAAAAGGTTTAAATAAGGAGAGAAAACAAGAGGTAAACATAAAACACCTGAAACTCATAATTACACAATGAACGAAAAACCAATGAACAAAAGGAG
The DNA here is from genome assembly GCA_023630585.1 of Cranoglanis bouderius. NCBI lineage: Eukaryota > Metazoa > Chordata > Actinopteri > Siluriformes > Cranoglanididae > Cranoglanis > Cranoglanis bouderius. The sequence continues at coordinate 16,451,506 of CM042551.1, forward strand.
GTGGAGACATGACGTGAACCAAAAGCAAAGAACCAATGAACAAACGGGGGCAGAGACATGACGTCAAATAAAAACAAAAGAGCACATGGCAGAGGTAAACAAACTGATAGTCTTCAACGGCGGTGCAGAGAATGGAATGCGGAAGTGTTCGCGCAGCGAACGACTCTGGGAGCGACTCCGCGTGCGAGGGGTTCTCTAACAAACTTCATTGTTTGATCTCTAAGGAGGTGCTGGGGAGACTTGGTAACAAACTTGTCTCTATTTCTAACAATGTATAGTGTAAGATGATTGCAGAACTACTGTGTCAAGGCATCGCATTGCGGCTTTTATTCACAAATAGTTACTAATCTCCTTTTTTTCTTGTCTATAGCTACTTATTGTCATATGGTCTATTTACATCTATCCATTTTTATATGCCCATTGGTCTTTCTTATCTATGTAATGAGTGATTAAGGAAATTCCCTTTATTCTCTCAACAGTCTGTATAATCTGTCCTTCATGAGTCCATATTACATGCATGAGGATGGGGAGGAGAGCCCATTTATCTGCTCCACTATAATTAATGGCATGCTCAAGTGCACCGACGTACCCCATTACAAGGAGGGTGAGATGGAGTGCAATCTAAGTGCATCCCTTGGACACACCTTGTCTGGCCCTGATACCAGGAGTGGTTGCGTGAACTGGAACCAGTACTACAGTGTGTGTCAGCCCGGGGAGCTCAACCCTCACAAAGGGGCTGTGAACTTTGACAATATTGGATATGCTTGGATTGCTATTTTCCAGGTAAGTGTATACTGATCACTGCACAGTGCAATGGTTACAATTGTTTATTAATAACAGATTCTTCCGAAGATGGTAAATACCTTTTTACTGGCTAAATAATGCTGTTCCTTCAGGAAAAAACGGTGTTGTATTAGACTCCTGCTGCACTAAAAAAATTAAACACCTTCTGAGCAAATGTGATCTTTTAGTCATCGTTGTCCGGTTCCATAACACAGCTCTACAATGATTACCCTCATTTTTTTTGGATCACTAAGATTTTGAACATTGTTGGCCATCTGTGTCTGTGGAATTGAAATTCTTCCCAGAATGTCATAAAATGGCAGTGCATCTACTCATATATAAATTCATCATCCTTTCAATCTGGCCTGCTGACCCTCGGCTCACGTCACAAAGAATGTTTCAAGCAATCCCAAAGAAGACTGAATATGCATGGCCACGCTCTTTAATGGGGTGTGAATCAGCTCTCTGTTCTCTGTTAATGAGTGTCTGACACCTGCAGATCACTCTCATTAGTTTGGGTTTGCGGGTCAGTCATTTGCCCACTTCATTGACTGGGTTACCAGTAAATCATGACATTCTATAATAGAGCAGGAGGGACTGCCACTGTGTAAACATGGCAACATGACAGGACCTTTAGTCACGCTCTGGACCTCCATTAGCCGAAGAAGAGGAGAGGACAAGCAACAACCAGCTGAGAAGTGTCCCACAGCTAATAACATACGTAGGAAGTGTAGAGATTTGGCTCTGCCTAACACAAATGTAATCTTGTACAGACTGTTAGAAAACAGCTGACTGCCTTTTAACTTAACTTGATTCATATCTATTTTGAAATTTGCTGTACACTTAAAAAGCATTCAGTCCCTGGAAAGTGGTCTATTATAACTGCATTATTAGCACACTGTATTAAATGACATAAATAGAGAACACCCAGGAGTGCTGTCCCACATAATTTAAGTTTGTAGATGCAAAGTGCCATGGTCCACAAAACTGTCGTATTCACTGATACTGTCGTATTCAAAGATACTCCAAACACCTCATGTCAGGTGTCCTTTAGATTATATTCTCATCTGGAAAGAATGTGTAAACTATTGTAGCATAAAGACTTTGTTGTAAAGGTTAAGATGATACACAAACAGGATGTGTCAGACAAAAGTCTTTCACAAGCTGAACAAGAAAATTGCTTCTGAAGGTGAAACCATTACATATTAGAAATGGTTGACTTTGTTATTATGTCTTAGTTTTCCTAATAATCCCCATATGATCTTGCCCAGAGAAGTTAGGCACTGACTGTTTTCTGTTTCTTTTCTTTACAGGTTATCACTTTGGAGGGATGGGTAGACATCATGTATTATGTTATGGATGCCCATTCCTTTTACAATTTTATATATTTTATATTGCTTATTATAGTAGGTCCACTTCTTTTTTATCTACATTTTTCTCAATAAGCTGATTTGTGTACCGTCTGTTTTAAGGCTAAGAAAGCTAATATGTTGTGCATTCTCCAGGTGGGTTCTTTCTTCATGATCAATTTGTGCCTGGTTGTGATTGCAACCCAGTTCTCGGAAACTAAGCAGCGAGAGAACCAACTGATGCAGGAGCAGCGTGCGCGCTACATGTCCAATGACAGCACACTGGCCAGCTACTCAGAGCCTGGCAGCTGTTATGAGGAGATGCTCAGGTACATCAGCCACCTGTACCGCAAAGTGAAGCGCCGCACATACCGGATCTACAGCAGCTGGCAGAGCAAGCGCAGGAAGAAGGTCAACCCCAACAGCGGCGCCTTGCCAGGGGGTGGAGGGGCCAACGGGCATGGCAGGCAAAAGAGTGGTGGGCACTGGGCGCGTTCTGTCCACAACCTTGTCCAGCACCACCAGCACCACCACTGTCACCTCAGCAATGGCAGCCCAAGCCCTCAGGCCATAGCTGAGAGCACCGATGTTCTGGAGATGAGGTTTATCACGTCAGGAGTACAGCTGACGGTGCCCTCACAGTCACCTGCTGGGCTTTCACCAGGACACCAGTCAGTGCATAGCATCTTTCAAGGTGACTTTCACGAAGCCCCGCAGATTTGCACAGGCACCACAGCTGGTATGACTCCTCTGGGGAGACTTAATGGGGGCATGAACTATCCTACCATTTTGCCATCCTTCATCTGCAGCTATACAGGCAGCAACATCACAACCAAAGGTAGAATCGAGGCCAACAACAGCACAGCAGATATGGTGGATCCGTTTGAGAAACTACAGCATCTCACAGGAGAGCACAGTAAGAGCTCTTTTTTTGCTCACTCCGCAGCAGCCTGCATCATGTTTCACTGCCCCCGCATGAGCATGCAGCTCACAGTCACAGAATCTGTCAGGCAGCATTTATTTTATAGCTATGACAGAAAACCCATGCCTCAAATGTTAATCATTATCCAAAGTGAGGTATCCGTAACTGTGTATATATATATATATATATATATATATATATATATATATATATATATATATATATATATATATATATATATATATATATATATATATATATATATATATATATATATATATATATATATATATAGTATCACTGAATCTTTCAGCATAAGTCATAAAGTCTATGCAAATGTCTATACAAGTACATTGGATCTAAAAGCCTACACACCACTGTTAATGAAATAAAAATTAAACCAAGATAAATCAGAACTTTTTCTACCTTTATTGTAAAATTTTAACCTATTAATTAGAGTAAATATCAAGAATCATTTTAGGGGAAAATAAAAAATAAAAATAAAAAATGAACAATAACCTGGTTGCATAAGTGTACACACAAACTAATACTTATCTGAGGCACCATTAGATTTTATCACAGCATTAAATCTTTTTGTAAGAGTCAATCAGTTTGGCACATCTTGAATTAGCAATATTTTGCCATTCTTCCTTGCAAAAGCATTCTAACTCTGTCAAATTGGCTGGTCATCTCCTGTGCACAGCCCTCTTCAAGTCACCACACAGATTATTGTTTGGATTTAGGTCGGGACTCTGGCTGAGCCATTTCAAAACCTTTATCTTGTTTTGGTGAATTCCTTTATTAATCTGGAGGTTTGCGTCAGGTTGTTGTCATGCTAAAAGGTGAAATTCGCTCTTCATCTTAAGTGTTTTAGCAGGAGACTTAAGGTTTTGTGCTAGAATTGACTGGTATTTGGAGCTATTAATTATTCCCTCCACCCTGATTAAAGACCAGCTGAAGAAATGCAGCCCCAAAGTATGATGCTGCCGCCTCCATGCTTCACTGTGGGAATGGTGTTCCTTTGGTGATGTGCTGTGTTTTTTTTTGTGCCAAACATATCTTTTGGTATTATGGCCAAAAAGTTCAACATTGGTCCCATCAGACCATAACACATTATTCCACATGGTTTTGGGAGATTGGATGGTTATTTATTTATTATTTTTTGGTTAAAAAAGGCTTCCCCCATAGCCCAGACATATAAAGAATTCAGGAGATTGTTGTCACATGTAGGGAATAACCAGTACTTGCCAGAAATTGCTGCAATTGTTTTAATGAGGCTGTAGGCTTCTTGGCAGCCTGCTTGACCACTTTTTCCTGATCTTCTCATCAATTTTAGAGGGATGTCCTGTTCTTAGTAGTGTCACTGTCGTGCCATATTTTCTCCACTTGTTGATTATTGTCTTTACAGAGTTCCATTGGTATATCCAATGCTATGGAAAAAATTTTGTAACCCTGTCCTGACTGATATTTTTTTAACAATGAGATCCTGTACCTGCTTTGTAAGCCCTTTGACTTACTGGTAACATTCCAGTTGGATGTTACCAAGATGATGTCAGGAAAATCCTATAGGAACAGCTGTACTTAATTTGGGGGTAATATGTCACTTTAATTGATGGCAGGTGTATACTAATTACTATTAGTATTTAAAATGAGTTTAAATGTGATTGGTTCAGTCTGAACACTGTCACATTCCTAATTATAAAAGGGTGTGCACACTTATGCAACCAGCTTATTGTACATTTTTTATTTTTTTATTTTCTCCCCCTAAAATGATTCTTATTGTCTTTCACTTTATTAATAAGATAAATTTTTTACAATAAATGTACTGTAGAAAAGGTTCTGACATGATTTATGTTGGTTTCATTTTTTTTTTATATTACAAAAACCTGCCAATTTAACAGGGGTATGTAGACTTTTTAGATCCACTGTATATTCACTTTATGGCCAAAAGTTTCATATGTGCTTTTTGAACATCGCATTCCAGATTTATTCCCCTTTGCTGTTATATTAACATCCACTCTTCTAGGAAGGATTTCCACTAGATTTTGGAGTGTGGCTATGGGCATTTATGTTCATTCAGCCACAAGAGCATTAGTGAGTTCAGATGAGGAGGCCTGGAGTGCAGTCAGTGTTCCAGTTCATCCCAAAGGTGTTCGGTGAGGTTGAGGTCAGGGCTCTGTGCAGGACACTCAAGTTCTTCCACTCCAACTTTTCGCAAACCATGTCTTCGTGGAGCTTGCTTTGTGCACAGGGGCATCGTCATGCTGGAACAGGTTTGGGCCTCTTAGTTCCAGTGAAGGGAAATTGTAAATCTACATCATACAAAGACATTCTATACAGTTGTATGCTTCAAATTTTGTGGCAACAGTTTTGGGAAGAACCACATTTGGGTGTGATGGTCAGGTGTCCACAAACTTTTGGCTATATAGTGTACATATGGCAAGATTTAACTTCTTGAGAAATGAAAAGTCCAACAAAAATGAGTGCAGTTCATTGAGTGGGGATAAAAGTATAAAACTAAAGTGCAATATAGAGTGTGATAATTGGCTTTCTTTTAAATATTGTGAAAGTATGAATGTTTTAAAATGGAAAGTATCCAAAAGCCTGCAAATTAACAATTGGAAGCAAAATCACCATTTTTGCCTCTGGTGCCTGGCTTTAAGCCTTAAATTATTTTTAGGGCCTGTTCATTCCTCATCAGGATAAAGTGATTCCAACATGCATACTGAACAATACAAGGTATTACCCTTTTATAAATATTTAGATTGCTTTGACTTAGTATTATCCAACACATTTGTTCCTGTGATAAAGTCATACTAAAGGCCTTACAAAGGATTTGTTTATTGAAGCCATGAGGTGAAACAGGATTTATTTCAGTTCCAAAATAATTCTAAACTCCACTTCACAGAATTGTGTTTAAAAAGCTTTCTTTGAATGAAGAGAACTAATATTTATGGAATTTCCCTGCCCTGCCCACAGTAACTTTACGTCAACCCAAAAGGTGCATGCACTCTGGTTGTAGTATTTATATGAAGTCATTAGACGAATGGCATTAAACAGAGGGACAGGAACAGGAATAGAACATCACGGGCAGATTTGTGTTCTCCATCACAGCTTATCTGTGTATGACTGCCAATCTCCATGTCTGAACAGCCCCTCGAGTATACCTGTTCCAACTTGATCGAGTACATTTTTGGTACTGTACAAGCCCAAGGGACCTATTGGAGTCTGTAATTGAAAATGGATTGCACACATGGTATCTACTGGAACAGTACATACAGTATACACATGAGGAAATAAGGAATAGTAGGAGAAATGGTTCTAAACTTAATGTTCATCATCAGTAACATTACAAATGTTGCGATATTTGAGAACGGAAATGAGCGACATTGCAAAAAAAACATTAATGATAATGACCCTAAATATATCTTACTGAGATTTATAAGAGGCTTTTCTCCTTCAGGTCACAGACGCTTGATGCTGCAGATGGCAGGCGTAGAGCCGACTTCCCTGCTCTTTGAGGTTCTCGGGTGCCCATACTGTGCCCAGGCTCTGGAGAACATTGACCTAGACTTGGCTGACTCTGAATGCTCCCAGTCTGAAGGCGAGGTGGTGCATGAGTTTTCCCACAGAGCAAGGTTTAGACTGGGACACTCGCATCACCACAAGAGACTTGAGGAGCGCAGCCGATTGATGCGGTGCTGGGAGGACTTCAGAGACAGGATGAAACGCATAGTGGATAGCAAGTACTTTAACCGTGGGATTATGATCGCCATCCTCATCAACACGTTGAGCATGGGAATAGAGTATCATGAGCAGGTGAGTGCCAGAACAGCTCCCTCAGCTTCTTTCTTGCCGGTGGCAGTCGTCCTGGAATCCCTCATGAGGGATCCAGAGGTGACTTTTGCAAACATTCTTCTCATCTGTTTCACATCATGAGTTGTCAGTGTAAGAACTTGAGATAGCACTAACATTACATAAGTAGCAATTTTGAAAAAGAAAAAGAAAAAGGTCAAGGGAATTAAGACCCTCACCTTCAGAAGTGAATTGGAACCATGCTATGTGTGTGTTTGGGTGTCTGGTTTCTATCAATGTATTTCACAAAGGTATGCATCTTACTGGTGTACACAGAGGGATTCGTTAGTTATTTCATCTTCATTCATAAACACTGGAGAGGGTTTCATAGCCTTATTGGGTTAAAAGCGTGTGTTGTTATGTAACCGTGCGCAGTGCTGCACTGCCTCTTCATGCTGCACCTCCTCTTGCTGTGCTATGGCCTCGTTGCTGGAGAGTGGGGATCTCTCTAACTGTGATGTTGGCAGCAGGCTGTGATATGAGATTCAACTGATCGGATCAAGGTCTCAAGAGAAGAGGTGTGTTTGGATGTTGGACATCTCACAGCCTAGTTACAAAATGTGATTTGTTGCAGCTGTTATTGTGTGGAAAGCTTAGCAGTGGAAACAAACACCATCGGCAAGTTTCAGAGAAAACATGAACTAGACTCACATTTCTTTCTCATATTTCAGCGACATTTAGAAAGTTTTTTCATTGTCATTTGTTATGCATCTGATGAGTCACAACTGGAACATGTGTGTTTGGTATACAGTAGTAGAATTACTGCTATGCTGAGAAAACGGTGGCCAGCTAAATAAACACCCTTCTACTGCATAATTTAAAAGGTCGGTCTGCAGTCGATGTGTGCATAACCCCTTTTAACTTAACTGCCTTTAATGCTCTCTGATTAACCTAGACCTATTGTTTTTATGGGATTTGCAAATGCTTTGGTCAGTGTCAGAGACTGAGATTAAGAAGGATTTTATACAGTGATTCACCACAGGCATCATGATTTACACCAAAGATTAATTCATGTGTAGGAAACCAGCCCTGGTTGCATTTATATTGGGATCTGTGCTCAATAGTCAGATTTGCCGCACTGAACAGGAGTCATAAGCTAAATTTGGAACAAAATTTTTTGGCACTCTCAAGCTAAAAGGTATAGTTTTGCTTTGGGCTGAGTATAAAACAAAACCTTAGTTGTGTATTGTAGACTGAATTTACACCTCTCTAATCACAGTGGGAGAGATATAATTGGAGTTGAGCTTTAGCGCTATACAAGTCTGTAATATAAATCCTGATGGTACGTAATAACATGCTGTGAGGCGAGGTCCGTCATCTATTGTTGTCTTTTGGAGCATCTACTCCACTGCATACAAAAGAAAACAATAATAGCTTGTGGTCATTTTATCACCCTGTTGGTGTATTACTGTCACTACTAAAGAATACTTGATTTTCATGTTAAAATAGAAACACTTGAAACTGAAACAAGAGAATCTAAAGTGCCTTCTGATGAAGAGAGATGGAATGTAAAGAAAAGTTTTCATCTATAAGGAACAGTTAATGGGCTCTAATATTTCCAGATATGTTTTGTGAACTGTATATTGTGTACTTTAGTGAGAGAACAGACCTTGCCTGTTTAGATAGAGTTTTGGAAGAGTTTTTGGAAGTTTGGAAGAAAAGCAAGCTTCTAATAAGGTTGTTCTTGCTTGTAGGCTAAGATGCATACAAACTTCAGAATTCTCTCCTCGTGACTACAGTCATGTTAAAAAATAAGTACACCCAATGGAAATTGTTGGCTTTATTGACATATTTGGACAAGCAAACATTTGATCCTCTTTGAAACAGTACCTATTAATGAAGTTGATATACAACCCCAATTCCAAAAAAGTTGGAACGTTGTGTAAAATGTAAATTAAAAACAGAATGCAATGATTTGCAAATCTCATAAACCCATATGTTATTCACAATAGAACATAGAAAACATATCAAATGTTTAAACTGAGGAAATATACCATTTTAAGAAAAAAAAAAAAGGTAATTTTGAATTTGATGGCTGCAACACATCTCAAAAAAGTTGGGACGGGGGCAACAAAAGGCTGGAAAAGTAAGTGTTACTAAAAAGAAACAGCTGGAGGAACATTTTGCAACTAATTAGGTTAATTGGCAACAGGTCAGTAACATGATTGGGTCTAAAAAAAGAGTATCTTAGAGAGGCAGAGTCTTTCAGAAGTAACGATGGGATGGAATCTGGATGGAAGCATATGCTGCTCTAAAAGTATATGTTGCTCTATTCTTTCAGTTGCAAGATGTTTGAGGGTTTTCTTGCATGTACTGCCCATTGCAAACACCCCCACACCATTTCAATGGGATTCAAATCCGGGCTTTGACTAGGCCATTCCATAACATTCCATTTCTTCTTTTTGAGCCATTCCTTGGTGGATTTGTAAGTGTGCTTAGGATGCATGAGCTGGATCATTATCCTGTTGAAAGGTCCATTTTCGGTTCAACTTCAACTTTTGGACAGATGGCCTCACATTATCTGCAAGCACTCATTGATATGAGTGTGAAGCAAAAATGGTGCATATATATTTTAAGTAAATCCAACACATCATTTTTTTCAGTGTAGTTAAGGTTGCAGTGGTTTAAATTAGGCTACTAGACTGGGAAACTACTAAATTTGTTAATGACAGATACAAACAAAACATCATAAGTGCATGAGCTGGATTAAAAACATTGTGTACATCTGTAGTTGAAACCAAAAATGAACTTGAATGATGAGTTTGAGTAACTGTGAGAGCCAGAATTCACAGAGCATGCTGGCAGTGCTTGCATTTCTACCTCTGGGTTTTTTCCCCTCCAGTACTCCCTGGTAGTGGTTCATTTTTTAATTTTTAAAAATGATTAAAATACATATACAGATACAGACATTTGGAACACTAAATGGTTACAGATATAGATAGTCTCATTGTGTTACGCCTCTAATTAATAGTAAATAAAGTAGCACATTTTATGCACATATAGTAAACATTTTACAAGGGAGATATTTTTGCTTTGTCCTGTACCTTTTCCTGCATTGTTATATTCTAGTGCTGAACAAACCCATCATTATGAAACAACAGAAATATGATTCTAATGATTGTCTAGATAAATAATTTACTTCAGTGTGACACTTTCTGTAGGCTGTCAGGGACAGACTTCTTTTGAGCATTGATGATCTATGTGGCACTTTCCTTTCCTCTCTCTAAAGGTAGGTGAATGGATGGCCACTCAACACAGCCCCAGTGCTGTAAAGTCAATCAGTCAGCTAATCATATTTACCCAGTGCCAGTGAGTGGATCATTCAGCGTCACAGCATTATAGCTGAAACTACATGCATTTGATTACCCAGTTGTGCACTGAACCAGCGAGTTTGTTTGTTTGCACTAAGCAAGACCACTCTCGTCTCTGCCAAATGTCAGGGACATTGTGAGCAAGCTTTATGAGCACAGCTCATGAATACAGCTGGCGTCTTGCAGGGAACACATAATGTCTCATGGCTTATTTTAGTCCAGCTAGAGATCAGTAACACATCTTTATCAGTGGTCTCTTTATGACTGCTGCTAAGCGTATTGCTGCATTATGTACTACAGAAGTTCTGTACCGTGTACCTGTATTTGCTCAGTGGAAAGCCGCATTAACATGCAGCCTCGCAGCAAAAGGCTTTTTCTGTCCCGTGATGATTTATGGCTTGCTTTGCGTAGGTCCATGCGATATGTGGTACATGTGCAGGGAAAAGTATGGTCCGTGTCTGACTCCCTCTAGAATCATCCCATACAAGTGTCAGCTCATAGTGTGTGCTTCTCTCTTCTCCCTGTCCTCCTCTCCTCTCTTTTCCACTCATCTCTTTCTCTTTCTTATCTGTCCCCTGTACTCTATCTTCCTCTCCTTTTCTCTTTGCTACTTATATGAGGATCTCTGGGAGCTCTAGCCTGCATTTTCATAGGCGTTGTTTTTCAATAACCGCCCCCCTTCTGTAGATCGAATGTGCCTGATGCGGCAACAGTGGGATTTTGCAGCTCTGCACTCAGTCAGCACAGACCAATTTGAGGAAATTGAGAATGTGCTTCGATTTGTGTGTGCTGTGTAAGAGGCAACACCTAGAGCTTAAAAGGAGGAAAGAGAGATATGGCACTGTGTGATTTTGTAAACAGGAAAACAATACAGAAACTTTCATCAGATGGAGTGCCTGTTAGTTTATAGTGCTGGATTTGGAGAATTGTCATATTCAAGCTTTGAAATATAGCTACACAAAAGCACTATACACTTATGTGCTAACATTTTGGCCAAGATATCATTAAATGCACACATAGCTGACCCTCACCTGATGTGAAAACAATTATTGCAAAAGAAATCTATGCGCACATCTTACTTCATTATATCAATAGAACTAAACATTAATTAATGCTGTCTAATAAGATATTATATTCATGTCCATGTCCATATAATGTTCCTGTCATGATTGCTGTCAGGTAATGGACAGTTGACTGCAGAGTGTATATTAAAGTACGCCATCAAATTCAGAAGTAACTCAAGCAGAAGGATCAAGTACCAGCAAACTGTGCAACATGTATATAATCCAGCAGAGCAGAAACAAGGTACAGGCTATGATTTGTACACTTAAGAGCTCAGGCAGCAGTAGTAAAGCTCAGTAATGGATAGTGACATAATGCCATAATCCATCATTGAGGTGTTTCCTGTGTCACCGTTTAGTGAAGTAGTGAATGTTGCTCCCTTGAAACACAAAGCTTGAGTAAGCACTTATATGTTGTTTTATGTTGTGATTACCCGCAAAAAGTTTTTGTATATATATGTTTTATTCTATTTATAAACCTATACACCCTGTCATGTGAATTTGTTTCCTTTAGAGAAACCTTTAAAATATCTTGATATTTAAAGACCTGCATTGAATGATCATTTACATTGCCCAAATAACAGTAAAAAATAAATAAATTAATAAATAAACAGTTATAACTCTTGGTCTATTTGTAGAGCTTCTCTGATTCCTCTTCCTTTTGGTCCCTTTCTACTTTTATTGTTTTTACATACAAATCAGACCCTATTACGTTTAATATGAAGATTTGACCTGAGATGATATAAGAAAAACTTTATTGTTCTACTGGGGTTTGAAAAATGATTGAAAAATCTACATTCTTTTGCAGGTCAGTCATAACAGTACACACATACATACACTCACCGTGTACACATGCTCATCATGCCAATCATGTGGCAGCACAATGCATAAAGTCATGCACATACAAGTCAAGAGCTTCAGTTAATGTTCACATCAAACATCAGAATGGGGATAAAATGTGATCTCTATGATTTTAATCCTGATATGGTTGTTGGTACGAGATTTCGTTTGAGTATTTCAGAGACTGCTGATCTCCTGGGATTTCACACACAACAGTCTCTAGAGGTTACACAGAATTAAAACAGTTAAAGTCACAGAGATCACACCTTTTCCCCATTCTAATGTTTGATGTGAATATTAACTGAAGCTCTTGACCTGTAACTGCATGATTGTGCTGCATTGTGCTGCTGATTGGATAACTGCATAAATGTGCAGGTGTACAAGTTGTTCCTATTAAATTGGACGGTGATTGTACATACATACAGTACATACTAGTTGCTGTATTCCAGGCCTCTAAATCATTTAACTGAAAGTTTGACCTTTTGTCACCTCTAATAATGTAGGCCTTACAGAAACTTGTTTTAAACTACAAATGAATATTTAAATGAAAAAAATGTACAGATTCTATATTATTCTTAGCTATAAATGCTAATCACGTAATTGATTAGACATGTGAATCAGAACAGAGAAATCCAGCACCAAATTTCCCAATCTCAAAGTTTTACTTTAACAAAGCTCCACTCTAATGTCCTCCCAAATAATGACTGTGTTAATTAAAAATAATCTGCAAATAAATTATAATCATGATTATGATAAATGGTAATGATAAAACACATGATTAACAATAATAGTTACAATATATATGCATAACAAAGGAAGATAAAGTACCAGAAAACAGTGACAGAAATCACTATTAAAATTGAAAGAAAAATGCCCTGTGTCACGTCAGCGTCCATGCCTGCCCTTTATATCATTTAAAGTAGACACTGTGACTTTTTCTACAAGTTGTTATTCAGTCGTGAGCTCAGGAGGGTTGAATCTTGTTGCTCTGTTGTTCACAGGGCCATTAGACTGGCAGGCAAATGAAGAATAATGCTGTTGTTTTCAGTTTAGAGATTTATGAACTGTCCTTGCCATTTTTCTGTGTCTGGTTTGAATTGTGTGGGTTTTTAATGAAATTAAAACAATGTCAGTGAATTATGAATATACAGGTGCATCTCAAAAAATTAGAATATCGTGGAAAAGTTCATTTTTTTCCGTAATTGAATTCAAAAAGTGGAACTTTGCAGTCATTACACATAAAGTGAAATATTTCAAGCCCTTTTGGTTTTAATCTTGATGATTATGGCGTACAGCTCATGGAAATGAGATACTGGAAATATCCAGTATCTCAAAAATATTAGAATAAAGAATTTATAATACAGCAATGTGGACCTGAGAAGAGCTCTAATCAGCTAATTAACTCAAAACACCTTTTTACTCAAAACACCGTTGCTCAGTGGTCCAAAGTCCTCTTTTCAGATGAAAGTAAATTTTGCATTTCATTCGGAAATCAAGGTCCCAGAGTCTGGAGGAAGAGTGGAGAGGCCATGTCATCTGCTGGTGTTGGTCAATGCAGTCATCTACCAGGAGATTTTAGAGCACTTCATGCTTCTATCTCCTGAAAAGCTTTATAGAGATGCTGATTTCCTTTTCCAGCAGGACTTGGCACCTGCCCACAGTGCCAAAACTACTAGTAACTGGTTTGCTGACCATGGTATTACTGTGCTTGATTGGCCAGCCAACTCACCTGACCTGAATTTTGTTAAGAGGAAGATGAGAGACACCAGACCCAACAATACAGACGAGCTGAAGGCCACTATCAAAGCAACCTGGGCTTCCATAAGACTTCAGCAGTGCCACAGGCTGATTGCCTCCATGCCACGCCTCATTGATGCAGTGATTCGTGCAAAAGGGGCCCCGACCAAGTACTGAGTGAATAAATTAACATACTTTTCAGAAGGTCGACATTTCTGTATTATAAATTCTTTATTCTAATATTTTGAGGTACTGGATTTTTTATTTCCATGCACTGTAAGCCATAATCATCAAGATCAAAACAAAAAAAAATATTTCTTGAAATATTTCACTTTGTGTGTACTGAATATATGAATAAAATATATGAAAGTTTCACTTTTTGAATTAAATTACGGACAAAAATGAACTTTTCCACGATATTCTAATTTTTTGAGATGCACCTGTATGTCAGTATGCCCTTCAGAAATGGAAGATACCCCTATGTGGCTTATTTACCCACTTCTGATATAAATCAAGCACTTGTGTGTTTCTAAACACAATTTAGAGATGTCCAGTTTCTATCAAGTTTTGGTGTTGTTTAAAATGTACATTCTGGTTCGCTCTGGTTTTGCTGAAGGAGGTGATTCTCATCTTCAATTTAGTGATGTCTCTGGTTCTAGACCACTGCATATATAATGCTATATAATGCTGAAAAAGTTTGCATTCTTCTATTATTACCTCACTAGCTAGCTTGGCTGCATAATAAATATTGGCTAGATACTGTAATACAGTATTTCTTGCTAGCTAAAGACGTACGTTAGACATCTTATTCTCAAATTCTTTCATTTATTTACTTTGTAATTTTTTACCAACCAGTCAGCAAATAGATGATAGAGTGATATTGTTTTAGTGGGGGAGGCTCTGGTACATCTGAATCACTCTGAACTTTTGAAGTTGCTGTTATTCTGACTGGAAAGATTTTGCAAGTAAAAATTGAGGTTCATTTTAGTCATTTTAGTGGAAATTTATATGTGGCTTCATAGTACCACAGAGACACTAGGACTACAGAGGTTTTCGTAAGTTGTGTTATTTCTAGCTCTGTCTGGTTTACTTTCCACAGTGACCATATATAGCCATCAGAAAATGTTCTGGAGATTCATTTTGTCAGTGCTTAGTTTAAGAAAAATGAATCATACAGATGAGTCTGTATTTTTAGAGAAATCTCATTTTTTGTCCAGAAAAAGAGCTTTTATACGACATATCATCAAGTGTATTTGCGTATACTAGCATTAACAAGTCAGAATTATCATGAGATGATAATCATATAATCAGCTAGAGAGTTAGGATAAATCTTGCCAGACATCTGTGCCAGACATTAATAGGATGCCTAGACTTTGGACGAAGTGAAAGTATGTTCTTGTTAAACAATGTGCTTTGCGTCAAGTTGGTACACAATGTTCTGTCCAAACAGTCCCATATGTTGGGTTAGCAGATCAGGCTAATGTTGCAGACTCAACAGCAAGTAGTGAGTGGTATATTGAGGAAAACCCACTCAACTGTGTTATCCACATATAGCCAGCTCGTCAGACTGTGGGGACTGTGGGACTGACCTGAAGCGTTGAGCGAGACCCAACATACGAGGCGAATGGAGGGAAACCAAAAATCACTATGGCTGTCCAGCTAACTTTGCAAGTTCACCAATGAGTATGGTCACTCAACTTCACTAGAGGAACGTGTGTGCAAAACATCCATACTGAGCAACAGAACACATTGTATATAACTCACTAGTAGGGTGGGAGTGATATTAAACCAGGGTAGCACGATAACGAGGAAACTCATTTCACACTAGCCACAGAGTTCCACATGGTCTCTGAAAAGTATGAACATAAACTCACCACAGCAGTGAAGAGCTGACAGGAGTCTATCGCCAACTTTGGAGGGTACCTGTAGCTCCAACTGTAGTTAGAATTTGTTATGCAGATTGTGTGTATGAGGAGTAACTGGGGTCCAATATGTGTATGAGATGTAAAAAGAAAGAGAACGATGGCTGTAAAAATTCAAGTGGCACCAAAGGATTGCAGCTTTATAAAAGTAGGAAGAGGTTCCCTGTGCCTATGGTAGCTGACATGCTGCAATGGCTGAGCTGGAACTACTGGAAGATTTAGCACATGTTGCACTTAGGAGGTGCTCTTTTCACTGTTTTGTCATTTAATCATCATTTTTGTTGTTCAGCTCTGTCTGTAAATCTGGGGGTGGGATTTTTATTTGTTTTGGCCTATGAATCTATACACCATGCTTATTGTGTTATAATTAGGACATTTCCCCTAACAGTTAAGATATGTACTCATAAGGGTTTATACCTTTGGGACCCAGCCCCAGACATGTCAGAGCTATTTTATAGTAATTATAGATCTAAGAGTAAACTTATATGCAGAGTTTATTTGCTTTTTGCAGTTTTACCATTTTTAGTTACGTGTGAATGATCTTACTGCTTGGAATTTGCCTAAAATGGAGTGAAATCTGAATCTGAACCTGATGGTAATCAGGTTCTTGGTAATGCTTGAAAAAAAGTTATTGAAAGTTTAAATGTGAACCTTATTTGAGTAAATGGTAAATGGTAAATGGTCTGCACTTATATAATGCCTATTAACCTTTGTGGTTCACAAAGCATTTTACACTGTGTCTCATTCACCCATTCATGCACACACTCATGCACACACACATACACACACAAAAGGCAGCAGAGCTACCATGCCAGGCACTTGCCTGCCATCGGGAGCAACTTGGGGTTCAGTGTCACAGTGGAGTACTGTGTATTGGTTCTGAATTCAACTATTTAAAATTCAGGTCTTGAAAATTTAGGTTGAAAACATGTTAAAAATTCAAGCTGTTGAAAATTGAGATTAAAATAATTTCGATATTCATAATTTTAAGTTAAAAATCTTTTGGTAGAAAAATATAGGTTTAAAATTTTTTCAAAAATGTTACAATTCAAAAATTTGAACGAGCATGGATCTAATCAAACTCAATCCTAGGCAAATCACTACTGAGGTCAGGGAGAGGGGCTTCTTTGTCACATTCCATGCCAATATAAGGTGTTTAGAGCTAATGTGTTAATGGATATGTTACTAATTTTGTTTATATGTACATCACATCTGTTCCAGTAGTCAGTTTTCAAATTGTAATTGTCTCATTCTTATGTGAACTGACTGTTGACTAATCGGTAGCAGCAGCATCCGGATGCATAACATTATATTAATATTCATATATAGTATTTATATTCATATTGTCACGAATGCAGACAAGGCCGCACGTGCAGGTAGACAGGTTTTTATTAATCCAGGTAATCAAAACAAGAATGAGATTCAAGGTCAGGGTCAAGGTGCAGGTAAAGGTCAGGTGAACAACAAACAGCATAAACAAGGCTAGGCAAGAGCAAGTCGAGGAAACCAGAAACAATGTCAGAAAACCCGAATAGCAAACAATAAATAAAGGCTTGGTAACGACTGGTGAAAATCAACACAGAGTTTATACTTCACAAGGAACAAAGAAACACAAGGGCTATAAATATACAGGCTAATCAAAGGGCAGACTGAGAACAGATGAGAGTGATCATGACACATGAAGTGAAGAAATTCAATGAAGCGCGGGTAAACGGCGGGAGTAACTATGACTCTCTTAAGGTAGCCAAATGCCTCGTCATCTAATTATTGACAACCAATGACAAGACCTGGGAGGAGAGGAGACATGAACCAAAACAAAAACACACATAGCAACCTAAACAAACACTTGACAATGCGCCATAGCGCTGCGAGATGCAATGCACACTGAGAGGCACGGCATTCAGTGCTCGGCACGAGGGGGAAATACGTGACACATATTTATATAAATATTCTTTGACAAAATATTGCATTTAGATAGATACACTATACTGTACAAATGCAGTGATACAATGTTTTTTCCATAAAGCAAAGACTGGATTTCACATTTTTAAGTCATTATGAAAGATGTGGTTATATTCACTGGGGGTTGTAACACCCCAGTTAGTACTGGTTTACAATTTAATAACAAGCTGTGTCTCTTTTTTTTTGGTCCCACAGCCTGACGAACTGACAGATATTCTGGAGATTAGCAATATTGTCTTCACCAGCATGTTTGTCCTTGAGATGATCTTCAAGCTGATGGCCTTTGGCATCTTCGGCTACATCAAAAACCCATATAATATCTTTGATGGGATCATTGTTATTATAAGGTAAAGAGCATTGTGCATTTTACTACACAGCCTTGCACCTTTGTGCCATGCTTCACTCAGGGCTCAGCCTAATTCTATAATAAAGTCCATATTTTAATTGAACCCACCATGTGCCATCATCCTGCATTTGTGTAATTTATGGAATGCGTGTGCTGATCCTGCTAACTCAGGGTATGTGTGTCCTTGCTAGTGTATGGGAGATTATTGGACAGGCAGATGGGGGTCTTTCCGTGCTCAGGACCTTCCGTCTCTTGCGTGTGCTCAAGCTGGTGCGCTTCCTACCGGCTCTGCGGAGACAGCTGGTGGTCCTGATGAAGACAATGGATAATGTGGCCACCTTCTGCATGCTGCTCATGCTCTTCATTTTCACCTTCAGGTGATAAGGGACTCGACTGTCCACATACACAAATATAAATCGAGTGAATTGAGTTGTATTAACCACTAAAAAAAAGGGCAGATGTCAACAGCTGTTATTTCAGATATTCTCTGAAGTTTTTACATCTAAATTTTCTGATAAGGATGGGCTCTTCATAATCTGACATCATGGTGTTCAAGTGTTATTAATCATAATCATCATGTATCAACAAATCTCAGTTAGTAAATTGAGTTTTACATTTAATGTCCCAAAATATGAAAACAGCTTGATTTGACAGATAGATATAAAAACATAGTATTGAATACAATATTATTAATTGAGCCTATAATTTTATTCTGCACACACACAAAACAAACAGTATCACCTTGGTGAAAATTGTGTTGCTTCCTTAGCAAAGTAAATCACAGAAATGTTTTGACAAATAATCTGTGTCAGATTCTTTTCATTTTTATTCACAGTAATGTTTTCATATTTCTGGTATTTAGCTAGAATTTACATTTTTTTGTCTACAGCATGACAGGTTATGTTCTTTGTAAATGGCTGACTAGCTAAATAATTGCATTTTGTAACCCCTTAAATACACAAATATTATCCAAATTTGAATAGTATTTAAATTGTAAATTGATTTTTAAGAGGCCTATACAGTAAGTCACACAAATACGTTCATCACAGATTATGCTAAAATAAAAAAGGTTTGTTGGCATAAAGCATACTGTATGGTTGAAGCACTGATTGACGTACCTTACTATTTATTGGCCGGAGGAATATATGCATGGAAAAAAAATGTATATGGTTGTGGAGTTCCTTGCCACTTCTCTAAATGGGTTGCAAGGTGGTGTATACAGTGTAACATCAACTAGTGTAGAGTGATGCTGAGACGTCATTTCAACATGTGAACAATTGGTATAAATCATTCAGTCAGTGAATAAAGATGCCTCTTCTAGGCTTGTCCATCTCATCTAGGCCAGTTCCAGGCAGTCCATCAAAAATGGTATTAATTCACACCGGTCAATCATCTCTGGTAAAATGTTATAATAATAATCTTTTGAATTGTCTGAACAATCTTTAGCTTGCTCTGTAATGCTTTACAGTATTCTTGGAATGCATCTGTTTGGCTGCAAATTCAGCCTGAAGTTGGAGAATGGAGACACCATCCCAGACAGGAAGAACTTTGACTCTTTGCTGTGGGCCATTGTCACTGTGTTTCAGGTTAGAGCGAGAACATTACTGTCTCAAATACACTTTGAAATGAGTGATGAATCAAAGGAGAAGGTGAATAAGGCACACGTTATCATTGGCACACAGGCTTGCACATAATCTAAAGCTATTAAGGCGGCTTTAGTCCTGTACACACAATTACATGAGAAATGTGGACTTTTTGTGCTTCTACCAAGGGACAAATAAAGGCATCCAGTAATTTAACAGTTTTATCTTATGCCATTATTGTTTTCACAACCGTATGGGGGAGAACAATCATTTTAAATGCTCTGAAATGATGTGCTTGTAGTGCTTGCTGAATCAGCAGAAAGACATGCTGCTATAGTGCTGAACCTGCAGTGTATCTGTATGGTGCACTGTATGGTGCACATTTAGAGGCATGCTTGCTACTGAAGAAATTTACTGATCTAGTAAATTTATGTGGTGGATTTCAGAGAAGATCCTCACTCACACAGATACACACAGACATACACACACAACTATATAACATATATAACTATATAATACATATATAAAACACATACAGTAAAACTACATAAATGGTCTATATAAATAGAAACGGAGCAAGTAGCAACACCAGCTTTTCATCTGTTATGATTTTTTTTTTTTTTTTTGGTCTCAGTTGTGCATTGTAGGCTTGTGTTTTTATTGCAGATACTAACTCAGGAGGACTGGAATGTGGTCCTCTATAATGGAATGGCTTCCACCTCTCCATTGGCTGCACTTTACTTTGTGGCCCTGATGAGCTTTGGGAATTACGTCCTATTTAACCTTCTAGTAGCCATCTTGGTGGAAGGCTTTCAAGCAGAGGTATGATAATATTCAATATTGAGCAATCTACTGTGTGTGTGTGTGTGTGTGTGTGTGTGTGTGTGTGTGTGTGTGTGTGTGTGTGTGTGTGTTCAATTTAATTCAATTCAATTTTATTTGTATAGCGCTTTTAACAATAGACATCATCACAAAGCAGCTTTACAGAGTGTGTGTGTGTGTGTGTGTGTGTGTGTGTGTGTGTGTGTGTGTGTGTGTGTGTGCGTGTGTGTGTGTGTGTGAAATGTTTGTAAAATGAATAAGGTAAAAGTGTACAATGCGTAGAAACTATTTACTGTTCCGACTTTTGAACGTTTCCTTGTGTAAAAGAGGAGCTATGGTATATTAACTGTCCGATCATTTGTTGTAACCACAAAATATCACCCTGAAATTCATAAATTCACACAAGAAAGCAGTAATAGTATTTGAAGGCAATACAAAACATAAGTGTTTTATCTACCATGCCCTAGTAACTTTAATAATGACTACAAGGAGCTTTGCATTGAAAGCGCAGAATGATATTAACAAACGTGTGAATGCTGTGCTTGCTAGAAATCATGTTGTAATTCATTATGTGAAAAATGTAACTTTACTGTTAGGATCTTCAACTGATAATTTTTTGACATATGAACAAGTTCTTGTTTAAAAGGGGATGATATTAAAAACTACACACAGGTCATTTCAATATTCTTTATGGGCTGCTTCTGGAAATCAAATTATGCACGTGCTTAGCATATATATGTTGATGTATCTTTTGACGTTAGTCTAAATCTAAATATGGCCCAATAAAAACACTGAATACTTTATATAGATTTTCCACTGTAGACATGGTTGGGCTCTTCTGATGTGCTGATGCAGGTTGTGTGAACCAGCATGTGTGTGTAAAAACTAGCATCACAGCACTTTCACAAAGAGACGTTGTTATCTCAGTTAACTGACCAAGACTGAGCTGAACACCGAGAGCTCTTGAAGCCATAAACTGCAGTTACTTGATACCTACAACCTAAAGGTCTAACATGGACAATTAAGACTAATAAGATTAGATTTTTTAATTAATGTTATCAGTATATGCTTGTAGTCATTTTCACATAACTAATCTCCAGTTATGTAGTAATACAGGTCTTTATGAATAAAGACCAATGTATAGTGAATAAACCTTTTGTACTAAGTGTCTACTTTGAGCTTTATTAAACAAATTGCAAGACATTAATTAACCCCTTTTATGCATGTGTTCCAAAAATAAAGTGCTACCCAGTGGTTTTATTGATGCCAAAGAGCCAGGCACTGGACCTCTAAAGAGCTTTGTCTTTAAAATGCGTCTTCTACATTCTAGGGAGATGCCACCAAGTCTGACGCAGATGAGGAGAAGAGGTCAGTTAATTTTGAAGAAGACGAGAAGATGGGAGAATTACGTGCCACAGGTTATTGTTTAAATTATTTTCTTACAATAAACACTAAAAAGACTTGGATGATCAAGGAAAATTAATTTCACTACTGTGGGTCCTGCATGAAAAATGTTTATTTATTATCTATTTAGTTTATCCAGTGGATTGTGGATGTACTTTGCATTGTACAATATGTCAGGGGATGGTTTGGCATTATATTTCTTGCTGTTTTCCTGAAATGGTTTGCTCTCTTGCAATTATCACTAGCAGAGTTGAAGATGTACTCTCTGATGATGTCTGCAAATGGGCATGTGGACTATCGTGGTAATGTGCCTCCACCGATCATCATGCGCACAGCTGCAACTCCTATGCCCACACCAAAGAGCTCTCTTGGCACAGACTCCATCTTCAGTTTAGAGGAATCAAGGCGCGGCAGTGGAATTTCCATCGATCCAATTGCTTACGATCAGAGATCATTAGTAAGTGGCTTTACTGAGTCAAAAGAGATGCTTCTCATCTATTTGTTTTGCATGATAAGCAGAACTGTTTATGAAAATATGAAAATATATTGATTTTTGTTTTTTTTCAGGCCAGCCCACACAAATCACCCTGCCACCCATGTAGTTCAAGCAGCAACTGGGGCAGCCGCAGGTCAAGCTGGAACGGCTTGAGTCGGGCACCAAGTCTAAAGAGGAAAGACACATCTGGCGAGAGGGAATCTCTGCTCTCGGGTGAGGGCAGAGGCAGCTTTGAGGATGAGGACCCAGAAGGAATCATGTTGGGAAAATCAGGAAGTGCCAGTGGTGGCTCTCTGCACCTCCCCAGTTCTCTGGACTTCCCTGAGCTGCCCACACTCCCCAGCCTGTGCCCATCAGGAGAGTACCATGACTGCAACGGCAGGGCATTACACCTGTCCACAGAGCTGCCCTCAGAGCTGAGCCGCGAGGACTCCACCACAGAGGAGGATCTAGATGATGTGAGCAAACACACAGCTGCAAAGACACACACACACACACACACACAATCCAGTACACATACAGTATGTAGAGTCATTCGTGCAATTGTGATAGTCAGAGCTAATACAGGTAGCAATACTTTTACTTTTTTATATCAAGTAGCTTGTAGGTAGTTTAACTGAAAGGTTACAAATGTTACCATGGCTTTTCAACTAAGTGGAGGAATGCCAGATTACCTTCTGGGTTAAAGGGGTATTCCCGTGAAATCATTTCCTGACCTGGTGCAAATAGCATAGCTGTCCCCTTGTTACCATGACCCGCTATGTCACATTTTTGCTCTGGCCATTCTCGCAAACCCAAGCGACCCACCCTTCCATTTAGTTGTAGAACCACAGTTACATATGTAACTTCTGTTCTTCTTCCTTATATTCCAGACCACCAATGTGGTTTCCATTGGAACTAGTAGATGCAATGAAACTAATTGATTTCATCACCAATGGAGAAACAGTTCATAATCAACCATCTGCTCAAAAATTGTTCATTGTCACTCATTCTGCAAGGCACACTTTGGGCACAGACACACACACACACACACACACACGCACACACACACACCAGTAAAAGCGTAGGAATGCATGGTTGAAAGTATGTGTCTTGAAAACTGCTTTTTTAATTAAGTTTACTTTTCTTTTTAAATCCCATTGTGTATATTGGAAGTGATATATACATATTTGAGCTCTGATTTTGTGTGTAAAATATATATATATATATATATATATATATATATATATATATATATATATATATATATATATATATATATATATATATATATGTTTATGTACATGTCTTGGGGGTTGTTGTTTTGTTTGGTTTTTTATCTGTAAGGATGTCTTCCCAAGGGTTTGACTTGCTACAAGACTAATTGTCACTAAAGGATGCAGCTGAGCACTTTGCAGGATGTAATTTATTTATTTATTTTGGTGGGTGGAAAGCAAGCTCTCCATGATCCAGTGTTATGGTACCTCAGCAGTCAAGAGGCTCTATATTGTAATTGAGTTTCAAGAGCAATAAAATATGGAAAACAACAAGCTGCTTCCAACCCTGTGTAAAAGGGAGAAATAGGAAAATGGAGAAATAACTTATCTTTTTATGCTAGCTTTAAGAAGCTTCCTTAGCTAGAGATCTGAATCCAGTCTGTTATTATGCTGCAGAGTTTCTGTTTTCGTCTGAAGAGGATACTGGATGCGTATAAACCCAAGTGGTGTAAAAGTCATGAGGACTGGTCTCTCTATATATTCTCTCCACGGAACAGGTGAGTAGTCTTCATCACTTCAAATCTAGTAACCATACTCTATATTCTTTAACCTCATTTGTGTTTCTGCTATGTAGGTTTCGCATGTTCTGCCAGAGGATCATCTCACACAAGCTGTTTGACCATGTGGTCTTAGTCTTTATCTTCCTTAACTGCATCACTATTGCTCTGGAGAGGCCACACATTCAGTCTGATAGCCCAGTAAGCTCAACTATTATATTGTTCTGAACCTTATGACCTCTGCTTTTAGTGAAAGCACTTTAATACATAGTAGTACAGTCAGCCCCAGAATTATTGGCACTGACTGCATGATTCTTAATGAAAAAGGAATAACTTTGGGTTTTTTTTGTTTGTTTGTTTGTTTTTTTACTTTTTGAGATCACAGTTCTCACAGACTATTCTTTGACTAATTTTCTTAGAAATAATATGTATATTTATTAAATTCTTATATAACTGTTGCAGACTATTCACTGCTTTTTTCACATGTAGTCATTATACTCTCATTACAGCTCTGGTAGTTAACTTAATTATTGCCCTAACAGTGGATATGGGCATTTTCAGGCACGTAGTTATTTTTAGAACCATTGCCTGTTTTATGAAAGTCAACATGATTTTGTCTCATGTGTCACCTCATATTTATTTCCCAGTAAAACAGGAAGTCATGGATGAGTTTCTAATCATGCAAGCGAACATAAAAAAATAAAATATAAACATGAACATGCTTCATTTACAATCTTTATGAGAATTTCTATGGGTAAAAGTTTACATTTCTCTCATATGTTCAGTGTGAGATTATACTAATTGACTACAAAGACATTTCTTTTCATATTTCATCTTTTTTTCCATCTTTACCAAGGGTGTCAATAGTTCTGGAGCTGACAGTATTTATATGCCTTTATGCCATTGTCATGCCATGATGATATCCTCTGCATGCTGTTCTTTTTGTTTTTCTAGGAGCGAGTGTTCCTCGGTATCTCCAATTATGTATTCACTGTGATATTTGTTGCTGAAATGACTGTGAAGGTACTAAGTTTCAGTCTGATACAGATATCTAAAGTAATATCGCGGTGTCCGTATAGCTCACTGAGTTGCCATTGCTGGTCTTGTAGGTTGTGGCTCTTGGCTTCTATTCAGGAAAGCATAGTTATTTGCAGAGCACCTGGAACGTGTTGGATGGAGTGTTGGTGTTTGTTTCACTCATTGACATCCTGGTGTCCCTGGCATCCACCGGTGGGAACAAGATCTTTGGCATTCTGAGGGTTCTACGTCTACTAAGGACGCTGAGGCCTTTAAGGTCAGGATCCTTGTTAAAGCGTTGTGTAACTGCTAGAGTTTGGGGTTACATTGGCTTTTCAGTATTAATTCTAAAGTATGTACTGCCATTTTTTAAAAAATATGTCAGCTATTCCCCATTATCCTGGAATACATTTAAATTATAATACATTGTGGCTATGTCTCAATCATAAGCATCATTCAGAAAACCTGCACTGTGCTGTGTAGATGCCGAGCATGAGGATAGTGTTTGTTTTTGTGTCGGCAGAGTGATCAGTCGTGCTCCTGGACTGAAGCTGGTGGTTGAAACTTTGATAACATCACTGAGGCCCATCGGGAACATAGTACTGATCTGCTGCGCTTTCTTCATTGTCTTTGGCATTCTTGGAGTTCAGGTGAAGACTTGTGAGAGTGTTGTCTATAAGAATGAAAAGTCTCTGTAAATGAAAACGCATGATGGTGTTTAGTATGTCGGTCATTAAACAACTCAAATAACAGATTTATTTGAATGTTTAGCTCTTCAAAGGCAAGTTTTACCACTGTGAAGGCTTGGACACAAGAAACATCACAAATAAATCAGATTGCCTACAAGCCAAATACAAATGGATTCGGAGGAAGTACAACTTTGATAATTTGGGGCAGGTAAGAGTCAGTGTGAAAACTTAAGTAATGCTTGTGTGGAGTTCAATATATGCATTGGAACTTCTATGTAATCGACTTTGCTTTGATAGCCCTGATAAATCATCCGAGAGTTTTAATGCAGTCCAATAATGGACAACTACATGCCCAATGAACTAATGATTGAATCAAAAATCGGAAGTCAATTAGACTTCCAAGAATCCATGAGTTGTCTGTAATTTCAATGCCCTTGTATTTCTATTTCTCAGGCTCTCATGTCGCTGTTTGTGCTGTCTTGTAAAGATGGCTGGGTGAATATTAT
This sequence comes from Cranoglanis bouderius, assembly GCA_023630585.1. NCBI lineage: Eukaryota > Metazoa > Chordata > Actinopteri > Siluriformes > Cranoglanididae > Cranoglanis > Cranoglanis bouderius. The sequence goes on from CM042551.1 coordinate 16,477,864, forward strand.
GTACGATGGCCTGGATGCTGTTGGTGTGGACCAACAGGTTTGTCATTTTGGAGGGTCATACTGATAAACAATAAAATCCCACTGTTTTGCTGTGTTGAATATTTGAAAGGCTACTCTTTTTCTCTTCCTTATCACTGAAAGCCGGTCCGTAACCACAACCCCTGGATGCTGCTTTATTTCATCTCTTTCCTGCTGATTGTGAGCTTCTTCGTGCTGAACATGTTCGTGGGTGTGGTGGTGGAGAACTTCCACAAGTGTCGGCAGGACCAGGAAGAAGAGGAGACACGCCTGCGTGAGGAGAAGAGGCAGCGATTGCTGGAGAAAAGGCGCAGGAGTAAGGAGAATTGTGGGTCTGGTCGGTAGTCTATTTTTCTGAGCACTGCCTGCCTCCAGAGCCTGAGAGAAAAAGAGAGACCTAGAGAAAGAGAGAGCAAAAAAAGAAGCGAATAATTACATAAAAAGACGAAAGCCTCTTAGATTTGTGTTGGTGGCCTTGAACTGTGATGGCCTGCAGCATGTTTGCCTTTGCATGTTCCCTCATCACTAAATACAGCATGACAGGTCTTCAAGGGCGATTTTCTTGACACACAGGGTCAGCTAGACCCTTATTCTGTGAATGCAGTGTGTGGCCAGTTGATTGTTATCTTTGAGTGAATGGGTAGGAGCAATAACATTTATCTTAGATTTCCTAATTCGGGCTCTGGCTTGTGTGAAGTTACACTGAGCCAAATTGCGCTACTGGAGAGATAATGAAAATTCCCCTTGGCTCCATAAACGTCTCAACCACAATGCCTTTGAATTATTGTGTGTAAAGAAAGTACAGGCAGACTTTCTTATCCAGACCACTCATGAGAGAATTAAAGACACTAAAAGTATTGGCTATGGTTGTACATGATGCAGTCAATAAGGGAAATGTGCTTACTGTATTATTTTATGCAAAAGCAACCATGCCGGCCATGGTAAAGCTACCTAAGTAATGATGTCTAGCGTGAAGCCAGACAGTTTTATTTTTTTCAGTTACACTCTTCCCATGGGCCATTACGCTACAGTCGGTGGATTAATAGTATTGCATCTGTGACTTGTAAAGTCCATATATCAGAGTTACTACAGAATTTCAGATTTAATCTAATCACAGTGTCCCTCTGAGGCACCTGCATGTCAAAGCCATTGTTTTTAAAGCAGTTCATCATTTAAGATGAACTTTAAAGATAAAACCTCTTGGCTCTAATGCTGACATTTGAATACTCAGTAGCCAGTAGCCTCAGGAATGTAGTCACTTCTCTGGCAAAGTGCATTTTTATGATAGATCTCAATGATGGGGCTTTAAAAAAAAAAAAAGAAAAGAAAAAAAGATGGAACTGTCCCTGAAATGGCGAGTGATTTATGTGCAGCTGTCAGCTTCATCTGACACAGCAACACATTTTAGGATGTACAAGAAGTTGGGCATGAGCTGCTTGGTGAGATGTTCCATGTCCTACTGCTGATTTATCATTTGGCCTGTCATCATAATTCATGTCAAACGACAGGAAAATTGATTTTGCTTGGCAGACCTTAAATAAAGCAACTGCATTTGGTTTGGATCTGTTTGGATTTGAAGATTAACTGTTCGTGTGTATCTGCATGTGCATCATTATATAAGTATACAGTAATTCCTGGCTTCTCTCTTGTCATTTGGTAAGTTAAACCGTAAACATGCAATGTATGGCAGACTCAGAAAGATGGATTCAAGCTGAAATTGAAAAATGAAATTTAATAGTGAAACCTAACACTACTAATAAATCAAGAATCATTCAGCAGTATTAAATATTGTACTCACCATGTAACAGTCACAGTCATTCACATGGATATGTTTACACACACATAGGCAACTGTCATGTTTACAAAGGCATGTTCCCAAATACAGCATGTTCACAAAGACATGATGCACGAGTGGGAGTCGAGTCCAGCAGGGGATATGAACTTTAATGTTTCAAACTTGATTCCACAGTGTATTAGCTTCAGCATTATAAAGATGTCCTACTCTGCTGCACTGTTCCTTTCGTGCTCATAACTTCCTGCCTGTGTCTTATTGAATTAGCTATACTGCATGTATCCTGCATAATGCTGAATATGCTGTTCTGCATATGTGTGTGTGTGTGTGTGTGTGTTTGTATGAAACAGAAGCACAGCAGCGGCCCTACTACGCAGATTACTCACCAGCCCGGCTCTACATCCACACACTGTGCACTAACCACTACCTGGACCTCTTTATCACCTTCATCATCTGCATCAACGTGGTCACCATGTCCATAGAGCACTACAACCAGCCCATGGTGAGTCAGAATCTCTGTTAAATGTACTCTTTAAGGTACTACACTTTGTTTGAAAAGTGTTTTTTTGTTTTGTTTGCAAATAGCCAAAAACAATTTTACATAAAACCTTTTCCCTACAGTATCTAGAGGAAGCGTTGAAGTACTGCAACTATGTCTTCACTGTCTTCTTCATCTTAGAGGCTCTTCTCAAACTCGTGGCTTTTGGCTTCCGAAGATTCTTCAAAGACAGGTATAGCATAAAACCTGGAAAGGAAGTACAATATTTCAGCAAGTACAATATTTCTGATACTACTGTCACACAAAAATTCAGAGATGGTGCTGGTAATGGGGAACATGCTTCAGGAATGAAAAACCCATTTGGACAGATTTAATTCAACAACCTGATCTGAAGATTTTTTTTTTTTCAGCAACAGTACCAGTGCAAATACATATGATTATACAATGCAACAATGGGAGAGAAGTTAACAAAGGGAGTAAACAGGTGGAAGAAATGGCTCAGAAATACAAAACACAAGACCTCACAAACAATGAAGTAGAATGTTCTGATTTGTGTATACTTAAGTCTGACAAGCAGAGAAATAGATTATCAGTATTTCAGAGGTGAGGTAGTTGCAACAAAGCAGGGAGAAGTCGAGACTGGTGCCTTATCTGCAGGAGATGGGACAACTACATACTAATGTGGTAAAAATCCATGATTAGGACCATGAGGCCCACTCCTAGACAGCTAAAGGAATATCAAGATATATTTCAGATTGTTTTATGAGGAGAGCAGGCTTTAGATATTCATTACTACCTCAAATCTACGTACTTTAATAATATTTTTAGAATGACCCATCTTGTCACATCTCTAAGGAATCATGTCAGCTTATAACCTATCTCTGGCATTTACCTTTACACTACTAAAGTTAGCATTGTATAGGCTTATGCTCTCAGATGTATTCATGCAGTGCATTAGTTTGCAGGTAAATCTTTACAGGGAAGATACAAGCTCAACCATATAAAAGTGGACCTAAAACCTTTACAAGTAATCTCATGCTATGCTACTGATACATTTTGTACACTTTTCTGGCCACAATCTTCAGGATCTTGAAGGATGCCATTTGATTGGCTTTCTTCACCTTCACTGGTACTCTGCGCGTCCAGTCAAAAAACTTCTGAACACTGTGACACAATAAGCTTTTCAGAGCAAATTATAGTCATTGGAATGAAGAGAATTAATGGGAGTTCTTAAAGAGTTTTGTTTGAAGCAGACGATGGTGAGCAAAAGAGATAATCGCACAGGTATGGCAACAGACTATGTGATAAGGTGTGTGGCTGGTCATCCATCATGTCAGTCAAACTGTCTCTTTTTGTGAAACAGGTGGCTCTTGACTATTTATTTGCACAATGTGCCAGACTCTCTAGTAAATGCTAGAAGGTTTGTGAATTTATGCAACTGGCAAAGCACATTCCCATATCTGCATCATGTATCATGTCTACACTTATTTAGACAAAAGGTAACAATCATATGTTTGTTCAAATTGTTCTACTAATCCGATTTCCATAAAAGTTGGGATTTTTTCTAAAATGCAATAAAAACAAAAATCTGTGATTTGTCAAGTCTCTTGAAACTTTAATTAACTGACAAATGTACAAAGAAAAGATATTCAGTGTTTTCACTGACCAACTTAATTGTATTTTGTAAATATAAATTTAGAATTTGATGCCTTCAACACACTCAAAAAAGTTGGGACAGAGGCATGTTTACCCCTGTGTTACATCAACCTTCCTTTTAATTACACTTTTTAATCGTTTGGGAACTGAGGATAATAACTGTTGCAGTTTTGCAAGTGGAATTTTTGCCCATTCTTGTTTGATACAAGACTTCAGCTGCTCAACAGTCCTTGGTCGCCATTGTGTGATTCTCCTCTTCATGATGCACCATAGGAGACAGATCTAGACTGCTGGCAGGCCAGTCAAGCACTCGCACTCTGTGTCTACAAAGCCACGCTGTTGTAGCACGTGCAGAATGAGGCCTGGCATTGTCCTGCTGAAATAACCATGGACTTCCTGGGAAAAGACGTTGCCTTGTTGGCAGCATATGTCTCTCTAAAATCCCAATATATGCCTCCACATTAGTGGTACCTTCACACATATGCAATTCACCCATGCCATGGGCACTGATGCACCCCCATACCATCACAGATGCTGGCTTTTGCACCTTTCGCTTATAACAGTCTGGTTGGTATTTTTCATCTTTGGCACGGAGAACTCGACGTCCGTTTTTCCCAAAAACAAGCTGGACTCATCTGAGCACAGCACACACTGCCTTTCAGTCCATCTGAGATGAGCTTGAGCCCAGCGAACTTGGCTGCGTTTCTGCATAGAGGGAGGACTGTGTTAAGTGACCACGGTTTTCCAAAGTACTCCCGAGCCCATGTGGTTATATTTATCACAGTAGCATGATGGCTCAGGCAATGTTTCCGGCCTTGCCCTTTACGCAATGAGATTTCTCCGGATTCCCTGAATCTTTTCACAATATTATGCACTGTAGATGGTGAAAGACCTAAATTCTTTGCAATCTTGCGTTGAGCAATGTTCTTTTGCAACTGACTAACAATTCTCTCATGAAGTTTGGCAAAAAGTGGTGAGCCATGACCCATCCTTGCTTGCAAAGACTGAGCTTTCGGTGGATGCTCCTTTTATGCCCAATCCTGATACCCTCCCCTGTTACCAATTAACCTGATCCTCCAAAATGGTGTTACTTGAATATTCTATAAACGTCTTATTTTGCCCCGTCCCAGCTTTTTTTTTGAGTGTGTTGAAGGCATCAAATTCTAAATTCTAAATTTATATTTTCAAAATACAATTAAGTTGGTCAGTGTAAACATTGAATACCTTTTCTTTGTACTTTTGTCAGTTACTTAAAGTTTCAAGAGACTTGACAAATCACAGATTTTTTTTATTGCATTTTAGAAAAAATCCCAACTTTTATGGAAATGGGGTTAGTATAATTAGGCTATAGTACAATGTGAAATGACCTGCTACCTATGCTAATCTTAAATGAATCGTTTGTTTCAATTATGCCAGGCCCCATGAATTAAGAGGAGTCAGGATTCTCCTGGTTTAGCATTTAATCTCACATTAGCCAAGATTAATGCAGCCATCCTAAACCTTTATAGAGTGGAATTATGTTCAGAAAGGTCTGATGTCCTGATATTGTTTCTCTGTATAGTGTAGTATAGTATGGTGTTCAATGCAAGCAATGTGACACTGTAGCTGTAAACACTGTGCTCTTCCTGACAGGTGGAACCAGTTAGATCTGGCCATTGTGCTTCTCTCCATCATGGGCATCACGCTGGAGGAGATCAAGATGAATGCTGCCCTTCCAATCAACCCCACTATCATCCGTATCATGAGGGTTTTGAGAATAGCTCGAGGTATTTTAGTACTTGCTTCTTCGCTCTCAGCAAATTTCTCTATATTTCTCTATATGGGCACATACTGACACTTTAGGGGCTCTTATTCACAGCATAATGAGCATGGTTATGTATCATAGGAGGAATGCTGACTGTGATTCATATTGTGTGCATATTTCCACAGTGCTGAAGCTTTTGAAGTTGGCTACAGGCATGAGAGCATTGCTGGACACTGTGATGCAGGCTCTACCACAGGTTCACTTCTTCTTCCATCATATACGAATATGACATGGAAAGCTGTATTAGTGTGATAGCAATATTTTGTGAGAAGGCAAGATAGAGAGCAGCAACCACAGAGCTGTTTGTGTGATTAATTATTTATTAAATGATTGTATAATACTGCGTTCTTTCTTTTTAGGTTGGAAATCTGGGCTTGCTGTTTATGCTTCTCTTCTTCATTTATGCTGCACTTGGCGTAGAGCTCTTTGGGAAATTGGGTCAGTGCTTCATTTCTTGACTGCACTCACACTTGAGTCTCACTGTCCCAGCATCAGTGTCAGCGCTCATCATTGCCTGCCATTTTTGATTTTTGGGTCGACGATGGTTGGAAATGATCCTAAGGGCAACTTTATTTGTAAATCTAGAGCTCTTTCTAAATTACTGTAGCTTACTGTTGGGTGTGTGTGCGTGTGTGTGGCGGGGCAGCTAAATTAGCTCTGTTATTCTTTGGAAAATTGCAGGAGCTTACTCTTGTCACAGCAGTTTTTTTTTAATTAGAGAAAGGTCTCCTCCTGTGTGAGGCTCCTCTAATCAGAAGAAGGGTAGTATTATGGTCTGTTTTGAAGGACTGATTGCATTTAAGTCATTTGACGTTAAAAATAATGCTAATTATTAAGTCTGGAACATTTGTGGGAAGATTTTTACTTCTTTTGACTTTTTTTTTTCCATTTTGCATTTCCCCCCACTTTTTACACCTCATTTCAGATATAATCAGTGCTTTAAAAATGATACACATCTGCTTGAGATATATTTAGCAGGCCTGTGCTTGACTGTTGCTATATGTTTTCATCCACTTATTTGTAGAATGCACTGACAATAACCCATGTGAAGGACTCAGTCGACATGCCACATTCGAGAACTTTGGAATGGCCTTTCTAACCCTCTTCAGAGTTTCAACTGGTGACAATTGGAACGGTATAATGAAGGTACATTATAAATGTTGAACATGAAAGCTGAATTTTAAGAAGCTGTCACTGTGGAATCCTCACATTATGTATAATTTTTCCCTAATGATATATTTTAAGTGCTTTCAATAAATATTCTATGTTGTGCAGGACACTTTAAGAGAGTGCACACGGGAAGATAAGCAATGCCTGAGCTACCTGCCCTTGGTATCCCCTATATATTTTGTCACCTTTGTACTGATGGCCCAGTTTGTGCTGGTGAACGTGGTGGTGGCTGTGTTAATGAAGCACCTGGAGGAGAGCAATAAGGAAGCCAAGGAGGATGCCGAGATGGATGCGGAGATTGAGATGGAGATGGAAATGGCCCGGCGTCTCAGTAACGTCTCAGCAATGAGCTCTGGTGGACCAGAGGGCAGGGGCACCTATATGGGGCCAAGGCCACATTCACCTGGAGAGGTATGTGACAATCTCACAATATCTGCTTGAATGATTCAGCATCGGCATGGAGACCACTAGAGGCACTAGAGGTTTGTGTCAATCAAAAACCATCAAACATTATGCTTGGCAGCAGTTGCACAGAGAACATGAAGAGCGTTTTATCCATGAATGATTAGCTATGGCCGAGTGCAGAACAGTCCTGTCTAGGTGGACCTTTAATGAATTCAGTGCTGAGTTGGCTACTGCGCGAAGAAAAAGTGCTGAAGGGTTACGGGGATTGAGTCTTTATAGTGGACTTGGACTATTTCCTGCTGCAGTCTCTGATCAGCTGCTCTGCCAGGCTGACACTATGCTTTGCAAAGGTTCCGAGCGATAAGAAATGTCTGTCACTTTTACCAATTTCAAGGAGATAAATTTGGATTGGTTGATAATTTTATATGGGTAAAAATGAAACAGGCACAAATAGTTTTAGTCAGTATCTCATTCAGTATTACTTGCTTAGAATTTCCTGATTTTGGTGGAATAATACTCTGTATCAAGTAATATCACATACACTAATTTGTAAATATCATGTGTATCAAATAAGTAAGCTTTTTTGTGATATAAATAAATGTGATGAAATTGCATACTGAGAAATGTAAATATTATATATATATATATATATATATATATATATATATATATATATATATATATATATATATATATATATATATATATTTTAAACCAGTTATCTCATTGATAATTTGTTGCATAATGACCATGTAATATCTGGAAAGTTCTAGTTCTAATAGTGTTTCGTTCCCTGGTTAAGAAACTGAGCTAGTTGTTGATGCAAAGCTGTTGATGCATAAGCAATATCTCATATAATATGTGGTGGACTCATGGTGCACTGAACTTATATTCTATAAATAGTATATGAGCTCATATATAATACTTGCTGTTTTCCAAACTGACAGCACATCTTGGATCACACTGCTGATAATCGCAGTATTTTATTTATTCATTTTTATATCCAGATCAAGAGAAAATGCTTCAAGCAGTCATTCTTGTGTTAATATAAAGCTGTAGCTATATATGTCAGGCCTATGTTAATATATATTAATATAAATGTGACATGCAAATATTTTGTTTATAAAGTTAACTCAGAGAAACTAATAGGGCTAAAGATTTGCATAATCTGTTTTTGCATTAATGAAAGATGAAACGCAAAAGCTCAATAAAAACTGACTCAAAAGATTTAGCTTCTGTCTTGATGGGCTTCACTATGTTGACCTTAAAGATAGAAAATTACCCACATTTGTGAAGTGAGTTGTTATAGCGCTTCGTAGCAGTAATGAATATGGTTTTTCTGTATAATATTTAAAGAGACACTGACATTATCAGTGCTTCAACACTGTAATTTACCAGTGAGCCAGTGATACATTAATGGCTTGCTTGGATTTTCTGGAGTGGGAAAGGGGAAATTGTAAGTATGTAACAGGCAGATTATAGAGGATTATGTTTCTCATACACAGGATGAGCGAATGCAGAGAACTCAGGAGAATTTGTTATCTCCACGAAAGATGTCAGTGTCCAGGATGCACTCTTTGCCTAATGACAGTTACATGTTTCGCCCGGTGAGGCCAGCCAGCGCACCATACCCTCTGCAGGAAGTGGAGCCAACTCAAGCATACCTCGAATTAGGTTCTTACTGTTTTTCAGTCACATGGTTTATTAACCTTGTTTTTATTTTTGTTTAAAATTTAACCAAAAATTTGGAGACTAAACAGTGGACTAACTTTCCATATAGGCTCAGTGACCTCGATCCACTCACAGCCATGTGAAGGTCATTCCTTGCTCCAGGTTCCTGGTGTTCATCCTCAGCCCCATATTAGTATTTGCATGCCTAGGATCCCCACTCCAAAGTCATCTCCCCTGCATGTTGTAGGCAGGCCTCTACGTAGACAGGTACCGTTTAATATCGCTAAATATCGCTTTCAAATCTTTATTATTACACTTTCCCCATATTGTTTACACCATGTTTTTTTTATTTCAGGAAGGAATCAAGAATGACTCAATTGATGTGCAAATGTGTGACTCCAAAGGCAACCAGGACAAACGTATTAGGAGTACAAGAGCCAGCATCACCATCCCGGTGCCGCGGATCTCCACCCCCAGCAGCCCCCTGGTGTCTCCTTTCCTACCCCCTTATTGCCACATCCCCAGAGTCTGCACGCTTCAACACCCTCACCACCAGAGAATTATTGCCCCCCGACCACACAACCCCAGCGACTCTATGTTGGACTTGGCTGACCCAGCCGATGAGGAGGTGCAACATATCAACAGCTCAGCCAGGCTGTGGGCAGGAGTCCCAGCAGAGGGGCGGTGCCACTCACTGTCCCCCTATGTCACATCGTGGCCATTGCCTGTGAAGAACTGTACCAGTGCCACCAATCTTACCGACTTCAGCACTAAAGACAAGGACTTTAAGTTCTTCAGTGTGGACACCAGGGGATTTTTGGACAAGCCCTCTGGTTCCGAGGATCATCGGCGGCACTCCATTGAGATTTGCTCTTCCGTGGACAACGGTGCATTTGAGCATGGAGTTGGTGAAAAGAGGCACCTGCCTTCACGTGGACAATCATTGCACATCCCCAGAAAGAAGAAGATGAGTCCTCCTTGTATCTCTGTTGAACCCCTACTAGAAACGGTGCTACCACCGTCTCTCGTGTCCATGAAAAAACTATCTGAGAGCACACTACTGCGGCGAAGGACGCCATCTTATGAACTGGCCCTACAGCGCGACTCTCTAGACTTCCTGGAGCACCAACTCCCCAGTCAGCCTCTCATCAAAGTGGAGAGGCAGCCCTCACACTGTGGCGAATATCTCTCTCTCCCACGGTTCCCCTTTCACCACTCAGATTCCAGTTCCTGCATCCTGCGTGAAAGCAACCCATCTGCACAGCCCCCTCGCTTTGACAGTGCGCTGGAGGAGTCCACAGATTTCAGCACAGTAAACAGGACTGCTCAATGATAGAGATGAAAATGTTGATGGTTTCAGACTGGTGCACGCAGTGCAGCGTGGAAGTTTTTTGGATGTGGCACAACAACCACTTAATTCAATAGCCAAAGTTTTTTTTTTTTTTTTTTTGAGATGTATAATATTATGTAAGCCAGCCAGGAATGGCAACTTTGATACGAGTGTGATCGGGCACGATGGGATATGCAATTTCAGGTTTCCATATGGAACTCTGGTTCTTATCTTTTTCCCACTGCTCAGTCACATTGATTTGAGTTCAGGATGTGTGATGGGTTTTCTTTTTCTTTTTTATTCCTTTATCCATCTTCTCATTAATATTGCTGTTTCTGTAAAAAAGAATACGCAGATTAAATAAAACAACAAAAAAATGGATTAAAAAAAATACAAGAACTGTACATGATCTGTACTTTATTAAATCATATGTTGTAAATTGAGGAAATATTGTATTGGTGAAGAAAATAGATCTATTCATATGCACATATTTTTATAGAGATCTATAATGTTTTTGCACATATCAATTTGAAATTCAAGTTGAAATGTCTTTTGTTGTCCTCTTGTGAATGTACATTTTTTTAAAAATCAAATAGCAGTGGGAACAATTATAGTCTATTTAGACCTACTGATACCGAGATGATTTTTATTTTTCTATTGGGAAGCGGGGTATGACATATTGAAGTAGATCTAGCGACAACCAAACATCAAATGATCTGTAGCCTGAGTGCAATACACTGTAAATGTTTATGTAAGTTTACCCTGTTAGGTTGCTCGCATTTTTATACATAACATAGTAATGAGCATCTCACTTACACAACCTTATACCATAATCAAATTCATCTCAATGTCTTAAGTAAAAATTCACTCATTCACACATTCATTATGTAATTTAAAAATGGCATTTCGTGACCCTTAGCTGTGGCACAGGCAGTGTGCATGTGAAGGACAATATAAATCATTATAGATATATGGCAAACTTTGTCATTTTCCGCATTATTTTCTAACATTTGTCTTACAGAAAAGCCAGAGTGTTTTCTTGCCAGGGTTTGTTTTAGCACAAACGTGATCTGGTTTAATTTTATGCTTTGATATGGTTCCTCTGTATTTGTGTTCAGTAAAGAGACCTTTACATGAAAGAAATGCTGTATATGGGTGATTCTACAGCTGCGGGCACTTTTAACCATAAATATAGAGTTATTTAAAAGTCCTGGTCTGGAATAGCTGATACAGCGCCAGTGTAGTCCCTGGTTATATTTCACCTTCACCTTCAATTTCACCTTCAGTAGGAGACAGGGTCTTACTTTCATGAAACTTCTACAACTGCCATGGGATATTAGTATTATTCAAGAGCTTTTTTGGAGCAGAGCAAAATAAATTAGAGATGGTATGATAGCACTTTTTCTTTTCTGATACCGATACTGAAACCTTGAGCATCAGCCAATACTGATACCCATCCGATATTGTTTTCTTTAAACACTGCTACGCTTCAGAATGTTGTTTTTTTTTATTAACTGAGGCATTTCAGTCTTTCACATGAAAACCACTTACACTGTAAATATAATAAAGTACAAACTATAAATCTAATAAAAATGAACCCTAACAACAACAAAAAAAAACAACAGTCAAGTTTCTTAGTTACTTATAAGCTGTATTGTCCTAATACTGACTGATTAGAAATAACTAACGGTCTACAGTACATACAAGCGATGTTTCAAACAACTATAATTTTACAATCTTAAAAGACTATACAAACAAATGTTACTTGCAAAATTAGATTTATATACAAAAATACTCATTTATAAATATATAATTGACATTAGTATACATAATAATGGATTTGCAACCATAGATAATGAACAGTAATATTTATTGAGAAGGTAATATGATATTTATCCCAGATTAATAGAGCAGCTATAGAACCAGCTTCCTTCATTGGAGTATTTTGATATATACACATATAGCTGAACTGTTCCTACTGTATATTGGCACTATTAATAATAAATGTGGTTGGTGTTTGGTGTCAGTTACAATGACATATTCAAGTAATAATACAAATACACTATCTACACTATTTGTAATAATACAAAAAATACACTTGTTTTTGATGATTTTTTTTTAACATGCCATTAAAATACACCTATAAAAGGTTATGTTTAACACAAAATTGTAATCATTTACAAACTCAGACATGCTCTCAACAAGGGCATTCAAATAAAAGATGCAGCAGCATTTTGATTTATAAAAAAAAAAAAATCTCTTTACTGGCTAATGAATTTTCTCACAAATTTAAAGGACTTGAAAGTGCCCATTGTGACAGAAACACCCATGCAGACTATGTATTTGAGGTACACATTTATCTTATTCCGTTAATTATGAAACATTCGATTCTGCTCATTCTGACACTTACAGTATTTATATCCAATTTCATGAACATGTGAATACAAATAACAGAATCTTAATGATTTAAGATGACAATGACTTTTCACCACTGATCATTTGTCAGTTTTCTCAATTTTTGAATCCTGAATTGATTCAGAAAGTGAAACTATTGCATGTTATTGGAAAAAAAAAAAAAAAAAAAAACACAAATGTTTGAGGTTTTTGATATTTGAGCTTTAATTTGTAGAATAACTACCTGCACTGGACTGCAATGGGCCGTCTGGGTTTTCCTCTTTGTAGATCAACTTATTCATTGTCTAATGCAATATTTTATCTGTATCTTTGTGATCATAGCTCAAGAAACTTAGGTGTAAGCAAAAATCATGGCTGGTAGAATATTTTAATGGAATTTAATGGCATATTTAAATACTGGACAATTAATGTTCAGTCAATTTATATGGCTCTGAAAATTGTGTCTTTTTTTTAACTAGCACCATGACTTTTGAAGAAAAAAAAAATTAAGAAAGAAAAAAAACAAGACTTGAGATTTTTTTTAAAGACTGAATGAACAAATGATAGAAATGAGTAAAAGGATTTGGTGTGTACATGCTTAAATGATTTGAATCACATTGGTGATATGGAAACTACAGCTTTCACAATCAAGCAACCTAGTATCCTTAAATAATTAATCTAAGCATTCTCTCCATTCTTTCGTGGAAGAAAGTTGAGTCTTTTCTTCTTTATTTCTTAAAGCAAATTGTTTGCAATAATTTTGTCTTGACTTCTTTGATATGGCTCAGATGTAATGCAAGGGAGGTATTTAAATGGCTATACAATTTCTACACTGTATTATAACTTTTTATTGTGCAATGATCTGAGCGGTACTCTCTGTCATCTAAAGATAAACATTTTTATCAAAAAAAAAAAAAAAATTCTGTGTCCTTTTTCTGACTTTTTAAAACTATAACAATCATACTTCTTATTACATTTAGGAGACATTATTCAAAAACCAAACATGACCACCACTATTTTCAATGACTTTGAAATCCTCTTCCCACAAGACCTGTACATTCATAGGAAAATAAAGGTCAGTAGAAACAAACACTTCTAGAATAAATGGAAAAGTACAAATGTAGCTTAATGGAGAAGTTTGCTCGTTCAGTTGATGTGATCATTAATTTTTTGGTATATTATATTTTGCTTAATAGATTAAAAACATCAATACATTGTCTTGTGATGGACTAGCATCCCATCCAGAGTGTATTCCCACCTCACACCCAGTGTTCCTGGGATAGTCAAGTCAAGTCAAATGTATTCCTCTAGCACATTTAAACTAACTTTCATTGATCAAAAAGCAAAAGTGGAAATTCAAGTTGAGGAAACTTGAGAATGTAAAGCTTATTATGAATCTAAAGATTAGTGAGAGCTAAGAGAGAAATAATATATGGTTACAATGAACCAGTAATAACAATAATAATAATAACAACAACAACAACAACAACAATAATAATAATTATTATTATTATTATTATTTTTGCCTCACATCTACAGGGTTGGGGGTTCAAATCTCACCTCCACCCTGTGTGCGCAGAGTTTGCATGTTCTCCCTGTACTTTGGGGGTTTCCTCCAGGTACTACGGTTTCCTCCCCTAGTCCAAAGACATGCGCTGTAGGCTAACTGGCATCCCCTGCCTTGTGCCGCGAATTTCCTGGGTTAGGTTCCAGGCTCCCCGGCGACCCTGTGTATAATGTGTATGAAAAATGGATGGATCGATAATAATAATATAGAATGCTTTCACATTCATTTCTATTATAACATCTAATATAATAACTGTACAATAAATAAAAGGGCGAGCTCAAAGTTTGAATAGTCATCCACAAAATGATTCTCATTTAAAGGTAAAACTTTCAAAAACCTGGTTCCAAAAACGTCACCAGTGTTTGTTTGTTTTGGGTTGGGGTTTTTTGTTTGTTTGTTTGTTTTGTTTTTTTTAATCCTGGGGTTTCGATGCCATCTGGTGGAAACTAGACGCTGAAAAGGAACGTCTCGACATACCGAGGTTTCCAGGGGAAGGTAAAACATGGCGCACGGAGCACAAATACTCAAACTACCCAACTGAACAGAATGCACTACATCGGGAGTAGAAGCTGTTAGGTTATACTCAATGTAGTGCACTTATACAGGGAGTGATGAAGCATTGGGGATAGAGCCAGATCAGTTTCTCTTTGCTAATCTGTGAGGGAGTTGTTTTTTATTTTTGTACCAGCAAACGCGGTATTTCATCACACTGATTAAAAAAATATATAATAGTAACAACAATATGTGTATATTTAGGGGTTAGGGCTGATGTTTTCCTGAAATGGCTAGCAAGCATGGCTAGCAAGCTTAGTTAGCCAACTTCACTGAGTCTGCGGTGTACATGCATGCAAACAGTCCTGGTTTGTCCCTTACAAAAGGTAAAATCTGTTTTTCTATTTGAACCTAAAAGCGTGTGCTTAGCTTATGCGGGAAAGTGTGAGGTATAGCTGTGTGTTATAAAAACTATCTAGCGAGTTGTACTGGTTTTAGTAACTGCTGCTCTGAAAAGCTGCAGAGAGTTTTAGGGAAATGAGTGCTACAATAGTATTAGGGTGATGGTGTGCCCCAGTCTTTGTGTCCCACTGGTATTACATTTACAAGTGTGCATGTTTCAGATAAATAACTTAATACAAATAAAATCTACACTACATTAGCAAATGGTTTTGGACACTTGATCACACCCATATGTGGTTCTTCCCCAAACTTTTGCCACAAAGTTGGAAGCACACAATTGTATAGAATGTCTTTGTATGCCGTAGCTTTACGATTTCCCTTCATTGGAACTGTACACAAAGCGAGCTCCATGAAGACACGGTTTGAGAAGGTTGGAGTGGAAGAGCTCGAGTGTCCTGCACAGCGCCCTGACCTCAACCCCACTCAACACCTTTGGGATGAACTGGAACACCGACTTCATGTTGTTGTTGAACACCAGTGCCCAATCTCTTGTGCTCTTGTGGCTGAATGAGCTCAAATCCCCATAGCAACACTCCAAAATCTAGTGGAAAGCCTTCCCAGAAGAGTGGAGGTTATTATTATTATGACAGCAATTAAATTAGAAAAGCACAGATGGATGTGATGGTCAGGTGTCCACAAAGTTTTGGCCATATAGTGCATACTTAGGAAACAAAGTTTTGCCTGTTACAGACCATTATTACTACAGTATACTTCACCTTGAAATATGATGCTTGAAACATCCTTTCCATCCAGTATTGGTTATGAAAAATGTACATTTTAGTGTCCCACAACATTCACGCGACTCTACTACCTGAACACATTAACCCCCATGACATATTTGGAATGTTCCACAAGTCACATGGTCAACAGGAAGTTGCATCATCTGCATTTTCTGAAGATTATTGGAAGAAGAATATATCTAATTTCTGTTTTCAATGATGATGTTATATTGATGGACAGGGTCACTTTAGATGTACAACCCTGTTACCCAAATTATATGTAGAAAGTACATTATTCATTTAAAACAAATGATTTGAAGTAAATCATTAAGAATATTCTTAATGTCCTCATGGCATTAGCATGGATGCTGGTTAACCACATGTTGTGCTTTTGTTAATTCTATACTTTAAAACACAACCTTTATTTTTTTTACCAACTGTGTTACTCATTTAGGAGAAAAATGCATCCATTATCAACTACAACAAATTATATATATATATATATGAGATTGTTGCCTGTGATAGTTTAACATTTTTGAATGATTAAATGCAAGTTTTTTTTAGACTCAGTGTTGCAAAAGGAATTTTAGAAAGTTTTTAGGGTTTGCAAGTGCTAAATGGCATCGTAATCATGGAATTACTCATGTAGTTGGCCAACAAAATAAACAATTGGTAACGGTGTTGTATACTAATTACCAACAGACAGTTACTACAGGTATGTTTCCATAGCGTGACTGGTGCGTGACTCGCAGCCACGCGAAGAAACATTGCTACGACGTATCCATATACACCAAATCTTTGACATTGTTACAACAATGACAGTGTGATTTGGTTAGCTAACATTATCTAAAACTGAAAGGGTTATTCTTCATATTGTGTAGACAAAAATTTCACAACATTAGCTAACATTAGCTTACAAAACAGATTAAATGTGCTTTCTACAATAACAGTTTACACTCGGCACCAGAAATGTGGGGCGAAATCGATTCATGCATCAAACCTGCCAGTCCTGCACCCTGCGAGCCACACAGTGGTGGAACAGAGGATGAGGACAAGATGGACCAGTATGCCAGTGAGCCGTCAAACCCCACTGCCCATGTGAGAAACTTTTTAAAAACCTAAAGTGAAATGTCTTTAATAGTACAAGGCAACCACTGAGCAAAATGAATGTACCTGTTGCTCTCTCTCTCCATCCAGGTTCAGGTTAAAGGGTCCAGCCCTCTGAATGCCATGATATCAGCCATAGTGGTCAGTGGGAGTCCAGTAAAGAGCCAGCAGCTGGGAGAACCTGACCTTACTGTGGAGGAGAAAAAGCAGTTGCTGACGGAACAGTATAATACCAAGCCGGTAGTCTTTCTTGAGCGCTATCACGCTCATTTGAAACCGGAGCATTTGGAGGCCTTCTCACATGTGAGCAGTGACTGTCGAACACAGTATTACTGTACAGAAGTTCAGAAGCGGACGTCGAGTTTGGCCAACAAGACGAGGGTGCGCAACCATCGCTACGCAGCTCTCCGTGCACTTCAGAAGGGTATGTGTGGTGATTTTGAGTTTGCCCATGTTATCCTTTCACTGTTTAAAAATTCAAAGCCTTTTGTTTTGCTAAACATCATCCATTGTGCTCTGGCTCATACATAACTATCGGCCAATCACCAATATTGTAAACGTTATACAATAATATACCGTATCGCTATGAATTATCGGTAATATGAATTACCGATTCCGATTGGTCAGACGCTGTTGCTTCATTTTCTAGAATGTAATTACGGCTGCAATGCACCCCAAAGGTTTATATTATTGTGCTCATTCTAATACAATAGTTTTAGTTTCTAAAGTAAAAGCTTACACAGAGACTTGCATGATGGACACTCACATAAACACTCATATAACCAGATTAAAATGTGTCATTTGTGATATGGTGAAGTTTTCTGTGGGGAGACGTTTAGTTAACATTTTTGCAAAGAGTCTCCAGACGTTTTCCAACCCAAGACAGTCTTCAGGTCATAGGGCTTTGTGGATTCTCATCACCCTGCAGTTCTTGCCTGGTTTCCACACTGATGCTAAGCAAGGTTGAGCCTGGCCAGTACCTGGATGGGAGACCTCATGGGGAAAACTAAGGTTGCTGCTGGAAGTAGTATTAGGGAGGCCAGTAGGTGGTGCTCTCCCTGTAGTCTGTGTGGGTCCTAATGCCCCGGTATAGTGACGGGGACACTATACTGTAAAAAAAGCACTGTCTTTCGGATGAGACATTAAACTGAGGTCCTGACTCTCGGTAGTCATTAAAAATCCCAGGACACTTCTCGTACTGAGTAGGGGTATCATCCCAGTGTCCAGGTGAAATTCCCCCATTGGCCCTTATCTATCATGGCCCCCTAATAGTCTCCATCCCTATATCACACTCCTCTCCACCAATAGCTAGTGTGGGGTGGGCGTCCTGGCGCACTATGGCTGCCGTCGCATCATCTAGGTGGATGCTACACACTGGTGGTGGTTGAGGAGATTTCCCCCCCATACTATGGAAAGTGCTTTGAGTGTCTAAAAAAGCACTATATAAATCTCATGAATTATTATTAATTAACCTAAGGTGCACTTTTTATCTTATTAATTTCAAGAGGGGGGGGAGATTATTTTCCATGTACCAGCACACCCTGTCATGTTTTATTCCATGTTTAATAAATGCAGTTGGCAGTCAGTCTGCTCAATCATGTGTTGGAGCAAATGGTAGTAGTGGTTAGACCTTGTTTTGTTTAGTTCAGATAAATGATGGTGTGCTTGCGATGAACAGAGTCCCATGCAGGGTGTATTCTCACATGCCCAGTGTTTCTAGGATACTTTCTGGATCCACCACGACCCTGACCTGGATAACATGAGTACTTAAATTAATGAATCCCCCCACAACATTTCAATGGGATTCAAATCCGGGCTTTGACTAGGCCGTTCCATAACCCTCCATTTATTCTTTTTGAGCCATTCCTTGGTGGATTGGTAGTGTGCTTAGGTTCATTATCCTGTTGAAAGGTCCACCTTCGGTTCAACTTCAACTTTCGCACAGATGGCCTCAAGTTATCTTCAAGCACTCTCTGATGTGATGCAGAATTCATAGTTGAATCAATGAATGCAAGCTGTCCAGTCCCTGAGGCATCGAAGCAACCCCAAACCATAACATTTCCACCACCGTGCTTCTCCTGAATCGCTGTCTTTGGTCTGCTCCAAACATTTCTGCTGTTACTGTGGCCAAACAACTCTATCTTTGATTCGCCTGTCCAGAGCACATTATTTCAAAAGAACTGGTCTTTGCCTATATGCTCATTGGCAAACTATTGTCTTGCAAAGGCTTTTTCCTGGCACGCCTCCCATGCAGGTCAAATTTGTGCAATCTCTTTCTGATTGTAGAAGCATGCACTTTGACACCAACAGTTGCAAGATTTACTAGCAGATCCTGTGATGAAATTTTGGGGTTCTTGGAGACTTCTTTTTGCATCAGACAGTCTGCTCTTGGGCTGAATTTGCTTAGACGGCCAGTCCTGGACTAATTGGCAGTCATTTGAAATCTACACCACTTGTAGATGATTTTCCTTACAGTGGAATGACGTATTTCAAATAATTCAGAGATCTTTTTTAAATCCCTTACCAGACTCCTAGGCATCCACAGCCTTTTTTTCTGGCCTCATAGAACTCTTTAGATCTTGGCATGATGACACCAAACACCTCAATAGCAAAGGGAACACCAGACACTAGATGTGAGAGTGGTATAAATAAGACGAGTTCCACCTGCACTCCCTAAGCAGGTTCTAATCACTGGCACACAATCTTGAACACCTGATTCTAATTTTATGGATTTGAAGGTGTGATAAATGTAGGGGTGTACTTACTTTTTCCATGTGACTGATCTGTTTTTTGTTCATTTAAATCGTGAGAATGACTACAAAATGTAAATTTTATGTTTCATCAAATGTTTGCTTGTCCAAATATGTCAAAAAAAGCCAACAATTTCCATGGGGTGTACTTATTTTTTCACATGACTATTTGTAAAGCACAGTTAAAAAAACAACAAAAATTTAGTGTTGTATTTGTGTAATAAAAGTTGTTAATAATAATATTATTGTTATTATTATTATTATTATTATTAACAACAACACAGGTAATATACAAACTTGCATAAGGTAAATATTAAATAAATGAAATGAAGGAATGACAGTGATGGAGGACAGAAAGGTGAAGGAGTTGAAATCTAGCTGACTTTTCATAAGAGATTTTATTATATTAAAATAACTGAGCTTTTTTTTTTTTTTTTTTTGCCTTTCCAAAGAGGGACAGTACTTCAGCGAGGAGCAGATGCGTTTTCGAGAGCCTCTTCTGTACGAGCAGTACATTGGTCAGTACCTGAGTGAGGAGGAGATCCTGCAGCGCGCTGAAGAAGCTATGCAGAAGGGCCCGACAGGTCTGTCTGATCTGCTCATCAACTCTTACCAGGAGAACGAGCTCCAGAAACGCCTGCAGGAGGAACAGAACAGAGAGAACTGTGCAGACCAGGAGGAAGACGAGGGTGAGTTCTCTGAGGCTAGGGGTATATTAACTAACTGGGGGATAAAAAGATATTTCCACTAGGGGGCATGCCATGGCCGAAACAACCCTCACAGACAGGTTTCCATGTCGACCTGTGAAATGTTAGTTATTTCATGCCAGCTGTTTTGACACACATTTGTCGCTGTAGTGCAGTATAGAGATGGCATACATGTACAGATAATTCCTGAGCAACGTTGTTAGTTAATATTCATGTTTGTCGTGGTTTGTTCAGTCTGCTGCTAAAGTCATGTCACATGTTGGTATCTTGCCATCACATAGCATGATTTTTTTTTTTTTAAGACCACAGGATACACAGGCAGCCATCTTGCACAATAGTAATGAAGTATAGTCTGGTACAACTTTACAACATTCTCATTTAGTATACAAGTTTTAGTTTACAAACTGCTGCATTAATGCAGTGCAGAATAAAATACCCAAACATTTGTGTGCTATAGCCATCCTAGAAGAAAACACACACACAGCCTATTTAAGGGTCCTTAAAGATTGATTTTGGAACTATGAATATTTTTAGGGCACGGTGACTTAGTGGTTAGTATGTTTGCTTCGCACCTCTGGGGCTGGGGGTTCGATTCCTGCCTCTGCCCTGTGTGTGCGGAGTTTGCATGTTCTCCCCATGCCTCGTGGGTTTCCTCCCCCAGTCCAAAGACACACGCTGTAGGCTGATTGGCATTTCCAGTGTGTGTGTGAGAGATTGTGCCCTGCGACAGGTTGGCACCCTGTCCAGTTTGTCCCATCTTGTATCCAGAGTTCCCTGGGATAGGCTCCAGACTCCCCCAAGACCCTGTGTAGGATAAGCGGTATGGAAAATGGATGGAATAATACATTTTCCTGCTGATTGTGTTTCTTTACTCTGTAGATGAAGAGGAACCTACACATGCGGAATGGGAACCGACAGCAGAAGAGAAAGCCCTGCTGAGAGAGGAGTTTCTGAGTCAAATGCACCAACGCTTCTTAGAAGGCAAAGATAAAGACTTTAACTACAGGTTAATTTCACTTCCATTATTTTGTCCCTCAGTACACTCAATAACAGCCACTTGGATTTCCGAATTGATGTCTCGAGGCAGGTGTGGAAGACTCAGTGTGTCTAAGCTCTATTTTTTAATGTTTATATAGCTCGTCTATAGTTCATGATAACTTCACTTGAACACTGCCATATTAGAGAAACAAATTACAGTATTTCAGATATTAATCTGTCTTATGGGAAGTTTTTAATGTCACTAGAATTTAATTATTTATATATATATATATATATATATATATATATATATATATATATATATATATATATATATATATATATATATATATATATATATATATGAAATACATTATGTAGACAATTCCTTCACATGATGAAACTGTTATCTTGTATATTGCAGTGAAGTGGATGAGAACCCAGATTATGATAACCTGGACATTTTAAGTCGTGATGCTGAAGAAAAGTACTTTGATGGAGATGACGAGGAAGAGGAAGAGGAAGAAGAGGAAAATGAGGATGATAGCAATATGGTGTAAAAGTTTTCGAACAGTTTCTTAAATCGCTGTAAATTTCGAACATTTATTTTTCTAAGAAGGTGAATCACATGCAGAGTGCCACTTTACAGTTTGTAATTTGTCCAAGAGCACTGCTTGCGAGACGATTGCGATTTAAGAAAAGAAAGCAGTTGAAGTGACATGCCCCATGGGTTGTTTTTAGCAAAATGGGGTGGGGCCAATTTCTGGACTGGAAGCTAAAAACTAAGGAGATCCACTGCATGTGAATGTTTTTCTAAAGTATCTTTAAAATTCAGTGATTGCAGGGTTAGTTTAAATTGAGCATCTTTGCTTAACCACTAGAAGTCTGTAATTTAATGTGATTGATTCTATATTAAAGTGCATTTGTAACTGTGAGTCGAAGATTAACATGCTCTGTGAGGTTTTTTTTTTAAATAATAAAGCTATAGATGTAAATAAATGCAAACGTTAACAGTATTTAATCTATGTAAACAGCATTTGTGCTTTTAATGACAAATATTAAAACCATCGTTTGCTTTGATGGCATTTCACATTTGAATGTGATGTGCATTCGGTCAGAGGATAAAAAGCTATTAAAATGAGTAAATATTTTATTAACATTGTTCATTAGCATGTTCATATCTACAGTTACATTTCTACACATGAAAACAAATTAAATACAAATTCACAGGCTAGGTATCAGGTGTAACATTGTAGAGAAAAATATACAGAGAGAAATTAAAGATTAATTGAACAACTACATTAGTGAGGTCCCCTTGATATTTGAAAAACAGGATGAATAACACAGGGAAAACATGAGGGCAGGGTAAATTTAACAAGTTCTAGCCATTACCAAGTCATGTACTGAAAATGTGATGCAAATGTAATGTTTCATTTTTAAAAGAACGTATATGAAAAAACATTTCCGTACTATATAATAGCCACTGACACTGAAAACCTAGGGTTAGGGTTACCCAAACTGCAAATTTTATCATTTTGTACTTTCATTTTGGCTTCACTTAAGATTGCTTCATCAACCATATAAACTGCACTTATTCTGTTACCTCACAACCCACAGCCCAACCGATCACCCCAAAATATTGTTAGAAAGCCTCAATTTCCTAAATCTAAAAAAAAATATATATATATATATACAAAAAGGTTATAGGCAATATAAAATTATTCTATCAAATATGTTACATGGAAAACCATAATTATTAGTTCCTTCATTTTTGTTAATATGGTTACAAGTATACACGAGTAATAAAACTCAAAGCTCAATACTCACTAATTAATGATTAATAGTTTTAAGATTAGACACCATGCTCCTTCAAATACTACAAGTTCACAGTTAATTGTCAATATTACTTACAATGGCAAGTGGTTACATGAGACATGAAAGATACACCACCAGATTCTATCAAACCCACAGGGTCCATAAGCTGAACTTTTCAATGTCCTTCTGATTTGTTGTAAGAAGCCATCACAGTATTATAGATAGTGTTGAGAAGCAACAGAAACATTTTTTACTCACTTCATTCCTCTTACTGGCAAACACAGTGATAGGACAAGCAAAGTGGCATCATGACACAAGAAAAGAGGAATGTGTGCAATAGGAAAGAGGAAAAAAAAAAAAAAACCCGAAGATGCGGTCAGTGCAAGTATTCCGACACCCTCTTTCTTGCATGCTACAAAGGAACGTCTGATCTACCCTTCTTAATGCACGTGAGCAGCAGGAGAGCTGGAGAGCACTGGTGTACAGCCTCACAGAGAGAGATATGTTAGCTGAGAATAAGGAACGGGTGAAAATGAGGACGAGGGCAAAGAGTAAAAAAGGGAAGAATGCTGCATCTGCCGCTTGAAGTTATTCTCCTCCACAAGGTCCAATTGCACATAACGAAGGAATTTCCACCACTTCTCCTCAATCAGCCCTGGAAACACAGAAGTGTCATTAAAATGTAACCATTGAAAAGAAGAAGGAGAAAAAAAAAAAAATTAGTCTTTTAAGGCCCACTTATACTTCAATCTTAAAGCCACTTCAGATGGAACAGAGTGCAGCAATTTGGAAAAGTCGCTCTCCAGACCTGAAGCATCCAAACTTCCCTCCCACTTCCACTGTGATTAAATGGGGGTGGAAACCAGCGGGCACTCAGACAGCATGTCTCACACCCCCTCTTCTCAAACGTGCTCATCACAGAACGTGTTGGTTGTAGTGCATCTATTCATTTAAATGCATTTCTCATGGCATTAAATGCATTTCTCAAAATGGAAGCGTCGTTCCTTTTAAATCAAGCACCTTCTAAATATTTTATTGAATCATTAGTAGAGACAAACATTCCATTTTTCTTACTGTATTCATGTTCTGAAGTTATGGATGAGCATAGCATGTAGTGTCTATCGCATCTACTTGGTTATTAAATACAGTCCCCTCTGAAACTATTGGAACGACAAGGCCAATTCATTCGTTTTTGCTGTAGACCCAAGACATTTGGGTTTGAGGTCAAAAGATGAATATGAGAAGAGAGTTTAGAATGTCAGCTTTTATTTCCTGGTATTTATATGTAGACGTGTTAAACGACCTAGAACATACAAAATGTGCTATCACGACTTAATTTGTAGGTGGGCAAAAATATTGGAACACATGAATGAGAGATGTTTGTTACCCAGGTGTGTCCTGTTAGATCGATTGTTTAAACAATAAATCGCTCTGAATATCTACTCTTGGTTTTAGCCTTCAGTTTCACCTGAAGACTGCATTTGTTATTAAAAAGGATAAGCCAACATGAAGATCAGAGAGCTGTCTACGGGAGAAAAGCAAGCCATTTTGAAGCTGAGAAAAGAGGGAAAGTCTATGAGAGACATTGCACAAGCATTGGGCATAGCCAATACTGAAAAAGAAAAAAAACAACAAAAAAAACCAAACACTGGTGCACCAACAACCAGACATGGAACAGGTTGACCAAAGAAAACAACAGCAGCTGATGGCAAACATTGTAAGAATTATGAAGAAAAACGCAAAAACAACAGTCAGTGACATCAACAACCTCCATAGGTCAGGGGTGAAGGCATCACACTCCACTGTTCGAAGAAGACTTTGAGAGCAAAAATATAGAGGCCATACCACAAGATGCAAACCATTCATCAGTAGTAAGAATTGAAAAGCCAGATTGGAATTCACAAAGAGATACAGTTTTATTTACTTTAATTTACTTCAAGACTTATCTGTTCCTTTACTTTTGCTCGCATCTAGATGTTAATACCAGGAAATAAAAGCTGAAATCCTAAACACTTGTCTCATATCCATCTTTTGATCTCAAACCCAAATGTCTTTGGTGTACAGCACAAACAAATGAATTGGCCTTGCCGTTCCAATAGTTTCAGAGGGGACTGTAGTTTAATACACATTTATAGGATTTCAGGCACTTTTAGTTACATTTTAAAATTAGCCTGCCAATTCAAGTTAATGAAGTTGGAAGTTGGAATGAATTTTTGTTTGACTTTGGACGATGTGATTTTGTATACTCTTGCTCAGCTAAGACCACATCAAAAGCAGCATCATCATCAGAGTCAAAGTGCCACCATCTTACTGGACTGGGACAGACCACAATAAAATGTGTGCTTTCAGAATGGTCATTAATCACTCCTTGCTGTTTACTGCCCGCCCCCTTGTTTGATGGATGGCTAAGATCATCCTACCATTCTGAAAGACTGAAGTGCTTTAGATTGCAGTTTTTCAAATTTCAGCTGTACTTTCTAACATGTCCACAGGGAGGAAGCAGACTGTTGGTCTCAACATCAGCAGTATTTTCTTCAGGGTGAAAAATCCAACTTCAGGGAACAAAACTAGGGCTCAGATTTAATTTCCAGTTTTTCCCCATTAATTGTTTGTTGAAATCGAAAGCACTGCAAATCACCATCTAAATTTGGAGAAACTTCAGAATGTTTTTCCCCCACATGTTTAATAAAGTCAATAATTTTAAATGTGCAGTAATAAACCCGTCTGTGAGATTTAAAGCAAGGAAAGCAGACGCCTGTAAGATGCGAGGAAGGAGACAGAAGGAACATGAGAGACAGATGCCCTCGTGAGTGCCAGCACTTGCCGTCTGGAACACGGAGCCACACTAATGCTGATGGGATGAGAACAGCCCAGTCTGGCTTTAAACAAGTAAAAGTAAAGTAAAAAGTCAAAGTCAGTTACAATAAACAGCGATCGAGACCGTTTTGTTTCAGTCGGTTCTGTAAGCGCCATCTGTTTCCGTCTGTGTGGCCCGACAGCTGCGTTGCATTTCATTTATCAAAACGTGAAAATGGCAAGAAGCCGCACGCTTTGTTTAATGACGTGCCAAACAAAACGGAAAATGTTTGTTCATGCACAACAGCAATTGCCATCCCCAAAGCAGATCTTGTGTACACATGCACGCAGACACACCAAACAGCTTTTGGGCACAGTCAGGGTTTCTATGCTTGCTTGACATCCCCTCCTACAACCCAAATACAATTATGCACCCCAATCTCCATCCAGAAGCAGGAGTACTCACCAGCAAGATCTAATGCAGGAGGGCCTCAGTTTTAAGTAGAACTCACCTCCGGTTGTCAAAACTTATCAGTTGATGAGAATCCCAGGAAGCCGTCCATCCTCCTCGCTCATATTCCTCAGGTTATTCTCAGCTTCATCCACGCTCCTGCACAAGCAAAACCAAACATGTGTATCTGATACAGTACACAATCCTAAGAGCAACACAACGTGAAAAAACAAAAAGTGATACTGCACTGTGCTTTAGCACCAACACATTTCTATAAAGCGTGATCACATAAGCAGTGTCTGCCAGTTTGTCTGTAAGCCAAGTACTCACACTAGGAAATCTTTCACATCCTCCACAGTGAGCTCTCCTGTTGTGTCGAGCGTGATATCAGCACTGCTGTTTGGAGAATCCAGGCCAGGAGAGGATAAAGCACTCTGCATTTCATCAAACACGCCTAATAATGGAAAGAGGCACAACAAAGAAAATCAAGTCAATGCACTGAACATACCCAGCAACCCTGATTTCGACATGGTATGGTTAAAAAAAAAAAAAAAAAAAAAAAAAAAAAAAAAAAAACTTCACACCATGTTGTTGCATCATACACTATGTACCAAGAAATTTGTCAGTCACCTTCAGCATGCTCTGCAGATTTGCTCTCTCCTGGTGATTGGGTCTTGTATGTGCCATTGGCCTGGGGCAGTACTGACATAGACAGACTGGAAGGGTTTCATAATGGGGAATTACCAAACAGAAATGTATGCTGGTTGGGCCTTCTACCCAACAAAAATATTTCATTAAAAACATTATACAACAGCGTATACAAGTGTTGGATGACGTACTCATGTTCAGAAGGTTCGTAAGGTCGATCTACGTCCACCAGACACTGAGGTTCAGTGATAACCCGTGCAGACAGAGAGAACCGTTTATACTCAGATGGTGAGATCAGATAAAACCCTGTCATTGGGCAACAATAAGACACTGTCAACAATTACAGCAAACACACCCCATCAGAAATGACAATATGTTTAAGCTCATCACCTTGCCCAGTCTTGGTGAACACACAGGACGCAATGCCGCTTATGTCTTCCTTGCGGATGCAGTCATATCGTACTTGTGGCCTCAACGCGGCCACACTGAACACGTGAATGTCCCCCAGGTTGGTCAGGCACACTAGGCCATTTTCACAGTAGTCCTCGGAAGCAGCACTGCAGAAGTTCACCAGAGCCACCTTCCGTACACGGCAGCCCTCATGCGCAGTCAGCTTGAATTTGGTCTTTGCGCTGACTTTAGGCAGCGTGAACACCTGCAATGAATGGGACATGATTACTGAACAATGTACATGATTACAGTTCTTCAGTCTTGTGTGTGAAGCAGCTCAGATAGGCAGGGAAGTTTATTCCACCACCTGAGGCATGGCAGCAGCAGAAGTAGAGCTGTATTTGTGGCTATAGGAGCACCAGCCAGGAGGGGGTCACAGTAGTCATGTCTCAAGATGATGAGGAACAAGCATCTGGCATGTGTCCTTGGAGAGAAATAGCAGAGTCCTCTAGATGCTGTACAGGAGAAAGCTGCATGGCCGAGTGTTGGTTAGAACCATGTGCCAAGCTTCATTCAATACGTTAAAAGGTTTTGCACTCCCCCCCCAGAGAGAATATGGCAGGTTTGTCTCACAAGGATGCAGCTTTAGGTGATGAGATGCAATCCATGAGGAGTTGTCTGCCAGATATGATCAGATCCAAGTAAAAACCTAGATCAGGGGTGTCCAATCTTATCCTCAAAATGGCTGGTGTGGGTGCAAGTTTTCATTCCAACCAAGCAGAAGCCACACATGATTCCAACTGTTTAAATCAACTGATCTTCACTTTCAATGGACTATCAGGTGTGGCTCCTGCTTGATTGGAATGAAAACCTGCACCCACACCGGCCCTTTGCGGATAAGACTGGATACCCCTGACCTAGATTTTTCATGGTGGATTAGTAGGGGACAACTTGGGAGTCATTCTCATAATGTGTATTCCAGCACTAATAGGTACCAACCAGTATTAACCAAAAAGAGAAAAGGATCAAACACTAAGGCTTTCTGGACACCAGTCTACATGAAGCATAAACTCTTCAGGTTACTTTATATAGTTGCTGTATTTAGTACTCTGAAATCATTTTAAATTTAACTTCACAATTTGCATTATTTTGCATACATTTTGCTTCAGCACTAATGGACCTCCATGATACCGGTCTACAATTTTGAGACCTAATGACTATTGCATAGATAGGAAACACTGAATAACTTAAGGTTGTTGGAGGTTTTTTCAATCCAGATTATACCCAGTTTTGTTGTACTTCTCCATCATGACTCTGCCAAAGGCAAAGTGCTTTCTATATGAAGCAAAAAATGTTTCACTGCTGCACTCAGAACTAAAGAAAATGAATTTTCACTGGCTATCTGCACTGATCAGCAGCCCACCATGTCCTGCACCTCTCACCTTAAACTGTTCCTCAGAGGCAATCAGGACTGAGTGGCTGCCCTGCATATCAGGAGCTTTAGCCAGGTCTCTTGACTCCTCATAGGGCTCGGGCAGAGGGTTTCCCCTGCCATCCAGCACGACAATGGACACAACTGGAGCTCTGTGCATGAGTTGAATCTCTTTCCCCAGCAAAGCCTCCACACTCCGCTCTGAGAACTTCTCCTGCGAGGGTACGTCCAGGGCGTAAGCATACACACTTCCTGAATTTGTCCCAGCCCACATGGTAGGGCCATGGTGCGTTCCTGAGTGAGGGGGGGGGGGGGGGGAAATATTACTCATCAGCATGTGAAAGCTTCAGGTATGTGTCAATCTCTTCCAATTTCACCCAGTCTGAGTAAAACAATCTAAAACTTCAGAGAAATGGAAGTCATTATCTACTTCTACCACATCAGTACCTGTCCCTAGGTGCTCATTTGAACTATAATACTACACCAGCAGATATTCACAAATAATCTCAATGTGGGACAGTATAAACATCCAATAACATTAATAAACACAACCATAAATTCAGACTTAAATTCGATTACACATCACACTGATTTACTGCATTAAACTAACAATAACACATTGTGTGAAATCTCTCCTTTGAGTACTATTCCCAGCCAGATAGCCATTGGACCTGGATTGTGCAAGTGCCTGATTTAAAGCAATGACGTGCAGATGTTGAAGACAGAACAGCTTGGGTGTGTGGTCCAGACAAAGATCTGACATAGTTCCAATTCCAGCCTAAATCAGTAAAACATGCGAGTTTGGGTGAGTCTTTATGGTCTTCTACAAAAGCATTTTCCAGACTTTATTCAAATGTGAATAAGATTGCATTTCCCTCGAGTGCACATAATCAGACATAATTCAATTCAGTTGCAAAATATTTGTATTTGCATTTTTGTGCACAGCAATGCACAATGTCTGCCAAATTTAAAATACAAAAGTTCATGTGGCATTTAATTCTCAATGTGTAAACAGGTCAGATTCTGCCATATACGAAATGTAATAGCAATCCTTCTACTTAAAATTGTACCCTCTCATCACTACACAACAACTTATTTGCATTTTCTATGTCAACGATTGGTCTAAACGTGATGGCAGATTCTTTTGTTATGCCAGAAAATATGGAGATCATGGCTAAGGACAATTTAACGCATACCCAAAATGACTTTTCGCAGCTGATTCTTGAGCGGCTGGGAAAATGTTTGGCTTTAACAAACACCGTTTTTGTCGACACGGATTTTGCAAAATTGCATCAAATGATTCACAGGCTTCAGGTGGATGAACCAGGCACTGACGGTGAAAATGAAAACACAAACTATACTCCAAAGGCTGCGCGAGTTGCAGCATGAGAATGAAAAAACGCAATCACAAATAGAATGATATCTATGTTTTGTTTTTTTAATATGGCAGAATCAGACCTGTTTAGATAATGAAAAGTGAAATGTTATTTGGACGTTGCATTTGCATTTTAATTTTGGCAGTCACTGAACATTGCTGTGCACTAAAATGCAAATACGCACTTTGCAACCGAGTTTGAATTATCTCTCAAATCATTAACACTCATAAGGGAAATGCAACTGCAAATACATGCTTGAATTTAAATAATGTACTGTACAGACGATCTTTGGCTGTTTGATCTGTTTAGGCTTCGTCAGGCTTTTTTGGTTTGCTTGCTTCTTTAGACAATATACTATTAGTGGTGTCCTGAAATATGTAAAGTATTCTGATTCTCCATTTCAGAAATAGGAATTAGGAACTTCCAACATTGAACATGATCCTACCTTGGGTGGAAATCTGTGGGTACTGTATGCATCATTTGCAGAGAGTAATACTGATTTGCTCATACCGTCTCGAAGGAAGGTATCAGCGAAGCAGAGGCAGCGCACCACCCCAGATAACGAATCATCAGCTGAACGGGGCTCAATCCGTCTCTGTACCGGCGTCACCTCGGCATCCTGCTCCGCTAGCTGAGCATTAGCCTCCTGGACCTGAAGCCAGACAGACGGAATCAGGTCGAAACATGACAGCATTTGCACATCACAGTTGATGAAACTCATGACAGGTTAATTAGCTGATGAACAATGAAGCTTTGAGAAGGATCAGTGCAACATGTAGACCACAATTAGAAAACACTCAAAAGCTAGCATGCTTGTTTAGGAACTCTGCAAAAGAAGAAATAGTTACTTAAATAGTAACTGGACAAATTGTACCAATGAGGGGTCACCCATTTTCTTAGCAGAGTGATTTTAAAAAATAAATAAATAAATAAATCTAATTAAAAATAGCTATTCATCCATTCACTCTCAGTTTCATGCTGGATTTTTGTTGATCGTGAATTCAACAACCACAGTATGATCTCTGACAGAGTTGAATCAGACTGACAGTGGGGCAGAAAAGCACTCACTTTACTGGATGGGCTGCTGACCAAAACACGCTTCTTCCCAGACACCCTACTCTTGCGAATCCTCCTGAATGACTGACGGAGTGACTTCTTCAGGGACTTTACTCGCGAGAGAGGTCCCTCCATAGCCAGAGAGTCATTGGGATGTAGTGTACACCTGTAATGAAAAATATTGTGTGATCTATTGAGTCTTAGTTCTTTATCCGGTTGAAAACTTCATACCTTTACATTTTTACTGTGCATCAAGTTTTGAAAGAAAGGCTTGTTCAGGAAATGTATGCAATAAAGTGAAATTGTTTAAAATGTAACAAAACAAAACAATCAAGTTGTTTGAACAATGATTTAAAAACGTCCAACTACTCTGCACACAAGTGTGAATGTCTTCCCTGTTGCTCCAGTAGTGGTGTTACCTTGCCAGCACAGGGCTACGCCGATGGTAGTCGAAGAGACCAAAGCCATGACTGGTGCCAAAAGCAACAAGGTTCCACTCTGCATGCAGCGTCACCGCGGTAACCGCCGCAGGGGGCATGCACTGCACAAGGACTGCAGGCTGGAATCCAGGAGCAAACACCACAGAGCCAGACTTCTCTGGCAGCCGGTCATGACCTTTCCATGTGAAACCTTCCCGGTCCTGGAGGAGGTCCATGGTGATCACGTCGATCATGTGATCGGATTTCTCGTCACACAAGTACATTACGATCACCTGAAAGGAGGAAGGACCGACATAAAATAATTCAGACGTTCTTCCCAACACACTTTATCCAAATGTGAAAAGTTAGATAATTAGCTGATAGACTGGATTGGCACATGGGGAGAAAGTAAAATTAAAATACAGGTATATGTTTGGTTCACGAGAAGGTGGTCTACCTGTCCTGCAGTACCAGCCACCACCAGCTTGCCACTGTATTTGCACAGGCAGATCTTCTGGATTCCTAGTCTGGGGTCATCACTGTATGGGTCAAAGCAGCCCACCTGTAAATAAATGAAAAGCACACAACATAATATCCTGCTACGGTACAGACGTACATAACACAGTACTTCAAAATGCCTTTTACCTTCAAAAACATAACACATACTTCCTATAAGCCTATCCAGACATATGCACTAAACCCCAAAGGTCCATGAGCCAGATGAATTGTATTCCTTTATTCTAATCATAAATAACAAGCTCTGCTAACACAAAGGAATGAAATAAAAATAACAAGCAGGGCAGCTGTGCCATCCAGGGCAGGAATGTGCTTGCTTGGTCTTCAGCGCTGAACATTTCAGGCCTCAGACGGTCTGCTTTTAATTAGAGTGATGAAAAAAAGGAAATATCACTGCACTGTGTATCGCTAAAGCTGCATGCCAGAAAGTTCAGAGTTTCTTCACCAGACAGAGGAAGGGGAAAAAGATGGAGATAGAAAATCAAAACAAGCAGCACAGAGACTCGGTAGAAAAACTTCAGACAGCTGTTTATAATTTTAAAAATATCAAAAGCTTTAAAAAAAAATAATAATAATAAATTTAAGTTGATTAAAACTGTCTCATTCAATGAATAAAAATCAAACCCACATGTGCATGAACAAATGCTGACCTTTTGGAATGGAGGCCACTCCTCTTCGCTGGCTTGGGTCAGGCTGTCGTTGTGGTCACAGTCAGTTTGGAAGATGTTGGCTGTGCTGAGCTTGTAGAGAGGTCTGAGTGCCACTCCTGAGGCATCCCAGAAGCGTACTGTGCCATCCTCGTGCCTTAAGACACAAACAGCAAGAAGTCACACCCACTTTTCATCTGCAATGTCGGAACATCCTCAAATCTACTGAACCTGATTGAGCCCCCCCTCAAGTCACATTCAAAGAAAAACAAACAAACAAATAAATAGCCATGTTCAGCAACTCTCTCTCAGTTTTGTGGATGCTTTTTGTTGACGGTGAAAAGTAAAAACCTTACAACTTCTGCCTGCAGATTAATTTGCCTGTGTCAGAGGGGTGTTAAAAACTTAAAAAGGTCCTACCCAGTTAGCAGCAGCTCTTTCTGGTTTGAATCAGGTGCCAAGTTCTTTCCTCCGCATATTGGCCAGTTCTGTAAAAACAGCACGAAATATTGTTACAAGCCTCACGAAATCAGCAATCTCAAAAATCAGACGGCACCATCTGACACAGTTTACTTTCTCTGACGTAATAAACATGGAAAGCTTATGCTCTTCTGCCAGTTGATGTTTTATTGATGGCTGTTAAATTAAACTCCTCAATGAGTCTAAGTAACTGCAGACTGAGCATACTGTAGTCTGAACCTCAATACAACTATAACTACATTCAGACTGTAGCCATTAGATTTATATTTAATAATGTTTGTTACTGCAACATCCATGCTGTAAGCAATTTCAGCCTGCATCTGTCTCTGATCAAACACTTCCACTGTATTGCTGCAAGTATCTTCATGACTGCGAGTAAAATTCCATTGATTTCTAAATTTAGCACTGAATGAAATACGTTTGACAAATGTCAGACCAGTGACTATCTTATCAAAGAGCATATTTCTCTCCAAGGAATCTTAGCTAGATATGTATACGATTGAAAAATGGAATGTTGCACTGCATTTTAAAGTCTGGAAACCAGCCTTAGAAAACGGGAACCACAAAACAACCAGAGCAGCCCTGATCGTATTGCTTCTGTGACTAAAAAGCCTATCCTCAAAAAAATAAATAAATAAATAAATAAACAAACAAACAAACAAACAAATTTTAGAGCAGACTGACCATGTGTGTCTGCAGAGAGCACTGCTGCTGCCCAGCTCTCACCATCCTTTCCCACAGCTTGGCTGGCACATTGGAGATATGGTAGGAGCATGTGATGGCAGAGGAGTGCAGAGGTGCCAGGTATGGGGCAGGAATGGTGGGCCAGCCAGGTGTCTGAAGATCAATCACCACCAGCTCCTCCTCCAGGAGCACAACAAGGGTTGAAGGTTCATCAAACTCTAGATATCATGACATAAATCAAAAATCATCACTCCTATCGTTGTGTGAATTTCAGAACAAAAATAATTAACTGTCTTACTATTTCAAGAAATGTAAATCTTTGCATTAAAAGGTTAATGAATTGTGGCTCCCCGTTGAAAACTACTGCCGTTAACTGCTGAACCACACACCTATGTCTCTATCTGTGCAGTGGATGGTGAAAAAGTCAATGACTCGTGAGGTGAAGTCCAGGGTAACGTGTGTGCTGTCCTGCAGTATTGTTAAACAGTGTCTGTCCCCATAGCTGGCTCGAGGCATGCCGCCATTAAACAGCACCAATGGAGCTCTGCAAAGAGAAAACACAGTGCACAGAGGATATCCTCCTGAGTCAAACACGCACAGTTAAAACATGCAGGATTAGAAGCTTTTGCTTTTCACCCACTGCTGCCCAGAGCTGACACACACCCCGACTGGGTGGTCCTCCACAAGATCTTGTTCACAGCTTTGCAGGGAAATGGGCCTGAGAGAGAGAGAGAGAGAGAAGACTTTAATGTACAAAAACACAGACATCTGGATGACTCACATGAGAATCTACACCATCGTGAACCCATGGGTGGACATCAACCAGGAAAATAGCAGTAAAACCACAAATAGTGCGTCATTTATCCCTCAGCTATATTTCAGTTGGGGTTTTAAACGAGCTCTTTTAATTCATCTGGAGAAGAACTTTACCGCAATATTATGTGCGAGTTAAAACTTTGTGAGGTTCACCAACCCTCAGTGCACCATTTGACCTGAACTGGTTTTACCAGAGGAGGTTCAGTAATGTAACTTTATTGTATTGGATTTGCCTGGACAATTCAGAGCAGATCAAACATTTGTATTTAGTCCAGGTTGACGCATTATAGCCCAGATGCAAGCATTACGCAACATCTAACAGTGTTTAGTAGCAGATTGCAATGTTACAGTACTGCAAGCATGATTTGCTAAGGAATTACTACTTTTCAGATCTACACTGTAGCTATTACAGAGGAGGATCTATGATTTTAAACCAGTCTGAATCACCAGTGACATAGGAGCTCCCCTGGTAAACCTAATCCAACTCAGAAAGGGATAAAATTTAACTGTCAGATAAACATTTCAGCATCGAGGCAATTGTGTGGTCAAACTTTCATTCTTCCCTTTAGTCATAATTTCCAGATCATTCCAACTTTAACTCCACTGTATGAAAACAATTGACACTTTCTGTGATACAATGCCAGAAATATGCACAGGCAATTAGGATTGCTTACAGAAGGGTCATTTTTAATACAGGACATGTACTGAATGCTCACCACATGGGCCGTGTTCTCGGTTATAGCACTGACTGACTTAAAAGGAACATCGACGATTACTCAAATTTGGGACTTGACCTCAAGTCTGACTAACTTGGACTCGAATACTTTTACAAATAGTGCATCCTATGATGTGTAAATAGGCTATTCAAATAACTTTCAACAAGCTCAATCTACACTACTACTCATTAAGATACAAATAGGACTTCATTTGGTCTCCATTATAGGACTTGACTTGAGACTAACTTGAATAGCAGCTTGCTAATGTCAGACGTGACTTGCATCGGTGAAAGGCTTAGATTTGATTTGGACACGAGAACTACTGACATGAGACGTAACCATATTCAAACAATGTGTGCATGCTACTCAATTACTCAAAGTACAAATAAGATATGAGACTATTTAGAATTCCCTGGGATAGGTTCCAGGCTCCCCCGCAACCCCGTGTAGGATAAGCGGTATGGAAAATTGATGGATGGATGAATGGAGACTATTTAGAAAGTACTATTTACTATTTAGACTGGACAAACTTAATGGACACAGCACAATTATTAAGAACAACAATCCACTTGCAGCAAACCAAGAGCATTGGCTCACCATATGGTATAGTGGAAGAGACTGGTTCATTGGTGCAGAAGGTACTGCTACCAACTGGCCACACCATGTATCCACCATCACTATGGGAACTGACAAAGCTGTTCCCAGACCGGACCCAGACCAAGCTCTCCAACTGCTGTAGGGGTAAAACACACACACACAAAACAAAAAGTGACAAAAAGTCAAACACAGTACTGTATACACCAGAATGTGATGTAGTTTATAACACAAAGATGAAATCTCAGCAAAGTTATGATACCCCTAACAAAATTGCTTTTAAAGGTACAGGGGGTTATTGAAGTACCTTTGCAAGTTATTAAAAAGTTATGGAGACCGAAAAGTTTGTTACCAGTAAGGTTTTTTTTTTTTTAAGTTAACATTTTAAAATGTTTACGTGAAATTCAGTAAAGATTTTCCATCCACACACACACCTGCTTTCCAAGGAAGAGGTTGTCTACATGTCGGCTTTGGAAGTCCCAGAGCACAACAAGGCCCCTACTGTAGCCGATAAGGATTTTGTCTGGATGCTGGGGATGCTCCTGTAGGGACTCCACTGGTCCCAGAGACTTCCCACACTTGTAACTATCAGGAAGGCTGGAAAATAGCAGTTCATGATGGGAAAACATTACAGCCAACAAGCATTCGACTCACATTTTCCCTTTACGTGCATTGCATAGGGCAATGGAGATCTTGTGCGTCCATTTTTATAGACCGTGAAAATAATCGACTTACAGGAGGCCCAACAATTTCCAAGTAGAAGAAACAAAAGACAAACGCAAAAGCAAAAGAAAACCAGGGAGAGAAGTATGCTTGGCAAAGTCCAAGATTTTCTTTGGATTTGGAATCTTTAGCGAGATCATAGCATGCAGATTCCACTCTCCTCCATCCATCCTCCAGGTGTCCTGCATATTTCAGCCGAGATTACAAGCAGCTCCCTGCATTACAGCTCATTCAAACAATCTACACACATTCAAAATAGAACATACAGGGCAAGGGTGTCACATTACCACCCTGGGAAGGTCCCAGTTTCATCTTTGTATTTTTGTTAGTATTGGAAACTGAACAACACCTTTTGCTAGCAATTATAAAAACAAAGTTTTGCGGGCTTCTATACAAATTGACATAGTACAAGAACAAAGTTAATGCAAACAATATAATACACTAGCTTACATTGTTTGAAAGCCTGACCAATCAAAAACCAGGGTATGGGGTTCCTCTGTGGCTGTGGCACAGATTCGAGTAGTGGAATGTGCATGGTACAGCCACAGTTAGGTTGATACGCACCCACAACAGTGAAAGAAAACAAGGGGAAACCATGGAAAAGGGGGGCTAGAGTGCCATTTCAGTGGCTTGGCACTAAAAGTCAAAAGAGACAATGTTACACAGACAACAGCTACAACCACATTGTCAGCATTTCCCATGTAAAACAGAAAACCTCAAAATCCCTCCAGAGGAGCAACAACTCCATGCCTTCAATCTACAATTACAATTAACTTGAACAGAGATAAAAAGAAAACAAGCTCCATGAATTCTCAACGTAACTCAAGATCCCACATCAACACGATCTCTTTAAAAACGGTTTTAAAAGGGATGGACTAAAATGTGTTTGAAAAGAGCGCAAGACCTGATCTTGACTGGAGAAACATTTCTGAGAATGCACAATACATGGCTGAAGACAGATCTCTCAAGTCCTAAACACAAACAGCTGACCACAAAGCATGACATTGTTTCTAACAGAATATTTTTCCTAAAGATTCCAGTGTCCTGCAGACTCCTAGTGATATGCCTGTGAAGCATGCAGCGACTGATTTAAATACCCCTTCAACTAGGGCTCGGAGGATTTGGCAAATGGTACAAAAGCATTTTGTTCTGTAGTTTCCTGTCTGACACATACTTATTAGCAGTAGCTCAGAGAAGCCGCCCATTAGCCCAAATTGTGCTTGCTTAATGAGCGGTTCATCGTCTCTTCCTGCAAAAGATAACATCTACATGCTGACAATGAGGGGCTGGGAAAGCTGTAATTTGCCTTAACTTAAACAACCACTTTAACAGCCGAGCAAGAGACAAGTGTGATTTTGTGTCTTTTAATAGGCATCATTACAGCCACCTGGTAAAAACAGGCTGTTCCTTGTAACATACACAAATGCCACACACTTTACTTTCCATTCTCTTAAAAAGGTAATTGGGAGGGAAATTGTCAAATGTACCAGTGCAAAGAAACCTGTGGATGCCTATATAAAGTTTTATCCGTCTAGACAAATTCCATACAACACCCCTTCAGATCTCCAGACATTTTATTCCAAAGGGGTACGAAACAGTGTAGTGGGGAACTTGGCCATGATGGAGGCAAACTTGCAAAGCTTCTGTCCTGGCTCTGTAATGGACAGCCACAGGTGGAGGCATGAGTGGAAATTTAGCCCTGAGCAAACTGGACTACATAAGCACTCCACGGTCAATTATCCTGGACCACAGATCCAAAGCAGGAAGGAAACAATAGAGTTCTCTGCAAGTGCATTACCCTCAACGTAAAGTTCTCTTAGTCTGAAGTTTCCCCAGATGCTCATTTTATGACGCAGGCAGTGGAATGTGTCCGACCCACCAGTGAGGCACGGTAAGCTGGATAACATACAAGTACGATAACGTACACACTTCGTTGGCAGACGCAGAAAAATGTCCGAGTTCATACGTACACATACATACATGTCCGTACATATTTCTAATGATAAAATGTAATCCCTTTTAACTTTGATGATCCTGCTTTGCAGTACTTGTCACAGGTGCAGTAAGGTCGGGATGGAAGCTTTTATGCCATTACCTCTGCATGATTTCATCTTGGAACAGTGACTTGTTCAGCAGTGTGAAAGTGGGCAGCTCCAGGAAGTGGATTCCACCACCCTCAGTGCCCACAGCCAAGAGATCACAGCTCAGTTTCGGCATAAGGACAGTCACACGCGTCGCACTACAGTAGCAAAAGTGAACAACCATCATAACCAAAAATATCACGTCACGATTCTCAAAGGCATTTCCATGACACAGAAGTATAATTTTTTTTTTTTATAAATAAAATATAAAATAAGGGCTATTACTGGACTTCATTCAGTCAGTATGTAGGCTATAAATAAAGGCTGATATGAAGATGTGCATAATTTTCTTTATATTTATTACATAATAAATGCAAATTGAATAAATAAATAGCAGTTGCTTTATATAATAATAGGTGTGCTGGTGTCCTAAAGAGGAACCGGAATAGAATCTTTAAATGCACTTTTCTCGGTCATCTCATTTAGGGCAACCAATCTTTAAAATGCTATAACTTTACTTCAAACGGTTCCTCTTCACACAGACACCAACATGAAGGCTAACACCTAAACAATTGCATAAAGATCTACGCTTATTACACTGTTTTAACTGTTATAAGAAATTAGGGAAAATGATAGCAAAGCCTGAGTAGAGGCATCACCTGGTGCTCTCGATGCCAGGCCTGCCGGGGAGGCTGAAGCAGCGCACCTCGTCCAGGTGGGAGCAGAAACCCTTCTGCACAATCTCCCACAGGTGTAACGTGTTATCATCCAGCAGGGACAGAATCCTTCCCTGTAAATTCAAACATGTACTAGGGCTGAGAATTTTTTTTAGCAGATCAGACATTGTTCAACTAATTATCCCTGACTCCAACTAATACTGCATCAAACAAACTTGCAACAAACATAAAAAAAATAAAATAAAAAAAAAAAGTTGAGAAGTCCAGCCTTCAATTCTCATATTTCTAATTCACCTAAAATTAGGAGTGTAGCAAAAACCAAAATCCACAGTTCTGCAGTCCATGTGCCATGAGCCGCATTCTTATGTTGCCAAATTATAGCCATTATCTCGTAGCCTGTATTATTTGTGCAGTGCAGCTTTTATAATGTTAATAATCAGAATTTCAAAGGTCATGCACATTCATTGCATGCATGCAGCTAAGCTTAAAATGAGTAGACGACTTTTGAGTAGACGATGATTAGTTTAATCAAGACTATTTTAAATAGCAACAAACCTAATGGCCCACTAATCGTAATGTAATTTGAAAATCCACATTAACAAACAAAGAATACCTCATCTCTAGGCTACTGTAAGTGGGAACTTGTTCACCAAAATAGCAGTGTTGGGCATCCATCTGTATGCTGAGCAACAGGCACAGCGGTCTTGCACTTTTGCTAGTAGAATGGTGAGATTAATTGACAGATCTGAAATTGGGCTTCTGCAACCTCGCTTAAACTGTCATTATGAGAATGGGAATCAAGTCATTGTCAACCCACAGAGGTGCTTTTGGAAGTGTCATGCAAAAAATTTCATGCACACTGAAAATGGCAGCACTTTTTTCATCCTGGGTGCTAACTCGGGCACAGGCTTTCCTCCAGCAAGATTTGGCGCCAAAGTCACGCTATTTTTGATCAAGAACAAGGAAAACTGAAGGACACAGCATGGCTCATAGCGATGGAAATATGCCTGTACCAAACCGGAGATGATCAAAACTTTCCACATTTGATTTCAGTCTAATCAGAAACATGATCAGAAACAAACTTTGGCCCAAGAATTGCAAACTGAACCACTCCATAAATGCCAAAAATTATTTTATAACAATAATAAAAATAAATAAATAAATAAATAAAAACACTTTTTCCCCCACAATCTAAAGCATGATACAAATTGAACCTGGTTCAAAAACTGCAGCCTGAACCGCTCCATGAATGGGATAAACTGCTGCATCCTTTTTAAAACCTTAATAAATAAATGGTGAAGTCCATGGAAGTTACCTGTCCATGGAGGAAGTGTATCTGTGTGACGGTAGCAGTCTCCTTATGAAGTCCAGTGAACTCCACTCCAGGAGCCCCATATCTGAGTGCAGAGTTAGAGACTTTTGTGTTTGTTTTTCAAGTGAACAGCAACACTTGTGCCCCTTAATTCATACATAAGACATTATAAAAGACATGATAAAACTGTGACTGACAGCAGAAATGGAACATGTATTGTAGATATTGACTAGGAGGAAACAGAAACAGACCACTTCCAAACAAATCATCAGCGTTGTTTGTTTTTGGTATAATATGTAAAAACAGCTAAAATGTCAAAAGACATAACAGAGTACAGATGTACATCATGTACAGCACATTCAGAAGCACATCCTTTTTCGTTAGATGATGGCATCCAAAGCTGTACCAAGAACTAAATGTAGTTGGACTTGTATGTAGAGTGGAAAGGATACAAGTGGAGCGAAGACGAAGAAAAACAACAACAGTAAGAAGAAGAACACCACCACCAGCAACAAGAAGAAATAGAAGAAAAAGAACAAGAAGAACAAGATGAAAACTATCTAGGTTACCCCTTCGCCAAGTGAAAGCATACAAAGCCCTTGCAGATGGGGGATGGGGGAGGGGACAGACAAAACCAAAACACAAAGTTTTTCCTCTCACATTTTTCTCACATGTGAAAACTGGATAGGACACAGTGCTGTAACAAAAATCTTCATGCTTCAGGCTTATAAAGTCCCCCTTGCACACTAGTGCGATTATTAAAAGACAGAGGGGAAGTTGCACACATCTGGAGGTGTGCAAGAAGTGGAGACAGATGCAGGCATGGCGTCCAGGCAGGACAGAGAGCTTAATCTAGAACAACACCAAAGAAAACGGCCTGTGGACGACAAACCCGGCACCTCACACTCAATACAATGAGAGATACTGGGGGTCCATCAGCTAACACAAGACCACATCTCTACACAGAGGGCTCTCAATAGAGCTACATTGACTCCGAGCTTCCTGCTGCTGCCATGGCTGCATAGCTGTTATGTCACATGGGGACTCAGGCATGCATCTGTGTCCTTTGAAGAGGGGGGGTTCTCATAGTCAAAGGCAGTACTGCTGCTCTTGCGCAGACATTATCTGCTTGGGCCTGGGGTATATAAGAGTAAACATTTTCAGCAGACCCATAAAACAAAACAAAGGTTTTATTTTGGGGTACTGACGCACAACTATTCACAAGACAACTCCCGGGAAATTAAAGAGGTTTAAATTAAGATAAGTATCAGTGAACGCTGCATTCCTCCCGGTAGAGATTCACAATAAGGACCAGGATGCTGACAAAACCAAACAAAGCCAAAATTAAATCCCTATCTGAGCGCGTGTTCATATTCTTCTGCTGTTTGTTTTAAATGGAGTAACGCCAACGTACATCCTCTGCAGTTGTGCATGGACTTCTGGTGACAAAAGTGAAAACACAACACGGTTAAACTTCCCTTTCCCTCCTCCTGCTCCGTTATTTATCATTATGTCATTCACCTGATGGAGAAGATAAAAGCTGGAGTGGGAGAGGCTGAGGATGTGTGGAACGTGAGGAGGATGTGCTGGGAGCTGAAATTGGGGGGGGGGGGGGGGGGGGGGGGGGGCATGCGATGCAGTGCAGTGAACTGGGCCTCAGTGCTGGAATGTGCTGGGTGTGTGGGGATTAAAACACATGAGCAGGAGGAGGAGGAGGAGGAAGAGGGGGAAGGGTCAGGAGCAGCTGGATGAAGCTTTTAGAAACAGGACTGATCACACCACAGCTCATTAATCATTAACAGAAAGCCCTCAGCTTTTTTGGAAGACATTCATTCCATCCCCCTTCCCCAAAATTTCCTCCAGCATCCACTCAGACAATTAAATCTTCTTTAAAAGTTTATCTTTTTTGGGCAAGCAGATCTAAAAAGATGAAGATCCTTCATCTTGATACGACGCTGCTACTTAGTTTGCCTGAAATGGAACAGGGGACATTAAATAAGCGACTTCCTGTTTGAGTATCCGGCTACTTTCTGACCCGAGGAGGAGGAACATTCCAGCATGCTTTGTGAAACTGAGGAGTGAGGACAGCAAGAGGCTTCTGTCAAGCAGCTTCTCACAGTCCTCACTCCCTGTGCTGGAAGACTGCTCTTCATTTCCCCATGAGGACCACCCTACGGATGAATCTCATCTCACACCTGACATCAGCGCTGGGTTCCATTAGGAGCCACAAGACAAGACACAGATCTCGACCTCCCCAGACAAGAGAGATAATGTGTAAAAGGATCGGACAATTAAGCGTCCACCTCAACAAATTATCGTAGCACATCTATAAAAATCCAAGCTCTTTGGGTGCAGCATGTTCAGATCAAAATCTGAATGGTAAACAATTTAAAGCTTGGCAGTGTCTAGCAACTATAAAAGACTACAGCTTAATAAATAGTGGGAAAGCAAATGTAATATCAGACACTGAGAAAAATTCCATCTAGTCTACTATATTGGGCTTTTGCACATTAGATTGGAAAGTAGAACTTGATTCATACATTCACCAATATTTATATTTGTATACCAGCAATAAATGTATAAGAACTTTTAAAGGGTCTTTTTTTTTTCCTCCACAGGACAAAAAAAATTTATATACTTGAAATATACTTAATTTAACATCTCATTTTCTTTTCTAAACTACACCTTGTAAACAGTTCTGCACTACAAATGACTTCATTCCTTCTAATCTCTCTGCCTACTAAAATATAAGCAAAAACACGCAACTTCATT
This sequence comes from Cranoglanis bouderius, assembly GCA_023630585.1. Taxonomy (NCBI): domain Eukaryota; kingdom Metazoa; phylum Chordata; class Actinopteri; order Siluriformes; family Cranoglanididae; genus Cranoglanis; species Cranoglanis bouderius. The sequence goes on from CM042551.1 coordinate 16,521,786, forward strand.
ATTCATGTGTTTGATACGTAACGGCTTTCTGTTACATAATACCAAGGGCAAAAACAGATCTAGTGTATTTGAAGTCTCCATGAAGTGCATTGAAATGCGCAGTGTTATTCGATGTGTTGACGTAATTTCCACTGAAACAGGAAGTCAGGGCAGGAGATCTCAAGTGGCTCTTCCACTTTTTTAATTAGCCAATAGCATTTAGCTTACCTCATAGCCCGGGCTAAGCTGTACTTGACAAAAAATTTAAATAGAAAAAACTGAAGGGGGGGGAAAAAAAAAAAAAAAAAAAAAAAAAAAAAAGGAATTCAGGCGATTTCCTTCTTCACCAACCTACAGTTGGAAAACTGAATAAAACGTGCATTCGAACAGCCAAACACACATTTACGACCCATGCTTGCTGATATCTGCCTCGGCAAGGTGGGTTTTATAATGATGGGTGAGAAACTTCAGATTCTAGAGAGCATTTGACTGGACAGAAAATCTGATGAGAAGCTGAAGTGCAGCATGATGTCATCAAAATTGTTCCGTATTGGTGGTAGAGAGAGACTGTAAATTTTTGAATGCATATATCTAAATTCTATGTATTGTCTCATCGTCAACCTTAAGGCCAACATATTCATACTAAAAGCCACAAAACTCCAATTTTGATTTCATGGGGATTTTAATCAAATATTACATCAGCATGGTTTCACTATCATTATACTGTATATTTCCCATTTGTACACTTCACTCTAAGATAAATATGATAGTCAATTAACAAGAGGTTGCAGATTTTACAAGTTCTGAAACCTAAGTAGATATTCAGTTTCATTTTTACCCTATAAACACACACACACACACATACACACACACAAATCCTATACATGTCTAATGAAAAATACATTTAAATGATTAATAACAATTACATAATAACAGTTACCTAATCTAACTGCCTGACCCGGGCTACTCCTCATTTTCAGTGTGAAGCAGTACCTTGGGCCCCTGGCTGCTCATGCTGCTATCCAAACACACAGAATAGGGTCCAAAGGCCACACTAGCCATCCTCTCTCCCCAAACCAAACAATGCTGGGCAATTACCCATTGAAGCGCTCACAGCAAACCTAGCAAGAGAGAATGCAATTTCACGGTCTGAATAGTGACAGACAGCGAGCTTTTTGTTCAAGCTCTACTTCAGTTATCCAGTGTTGCCATGTCTCTTCAATACGGCACAACCTCAGTAATTAGGCAGTGTACCAGGGCTGCATAATTAATTAATTGAGGAAGCCAAAAACTGTGCTCATGATTGAAATATGATTAAACATAATTGACTGACATTGATGAGCTTGTCTAAATTGGTGTTTAATGATTGTGGTTCTTAAATTGCATCACGTCGCTGTCTGATGAAACGCACGCATCCCCACTTTTCACGGTTTTCATTTTTTCATTACAACTGCAAGGAACATTACATTGTTCCATGGTATATACTGATGCTGTGATCATTTTAAAACTATACCATGCTATAAAATATATCCACTAGTGGGTATGTGCTTGTGCACGGTTAGAATTAGAGTAGTACCACAGACTGTGCGAACGCACGTGAACAGTCAAAAACACTGCTACACACTGGTAACACTGTTAGCCATTAGACTGAAAAAGATCTGAGGAAGGATTGAGCAAGTACTGAAAAGCACAAACATCACTATCAGCACACCAGTTTTAAACAAGATGGCCAAGTCCCAAGTTTTGCGTAATCGAGTCCAGCAGCAGTGGATTTTTAAACAAATTGTATTTGGAAAAGTAGTTTTAATAAGGATTTTTTTTCCCCACTCGTAGGTAACTTCGCAAAAACACATTTACTTTTGTCAGGTTACATTCAGATTTTCCCACTACTTTTTTTTTTTTTTTTTTTGCAGATGAATGCGTAGGACATACAAAGCAATAAATGTTCTAGAATAGGTAGAGGGCATGGGTAGTGAAGTGTTAAATAGCCCTAGTATGTATAAATGTATCCTCTGTCAAAATGCATTGATGATTGCATTAAGTCAGCCTAATGCTAGGGGGGGGGGGGGGGGGAGACTTTGTTTATTCATTATTCAGTATTAACTTATCAAACCTCATATGATCGCAATATGCAACAACTTTTTCCATTTGTGCTTTCCATGCACCGTGGTTGTTCAGTAAAGCTGCAATTTCCCTCTCTCTGATTTCAAGATGACCTGAGATTGTCGATAAAGACAGCACAGCTTCACTGGCAAAACTAAATTAGCTAATTGATAAACAACTGTTTGTTCAATACTGAAATATTTAATACTGCAAAAGCGTGATTATCATTTTAATACGTTATTGTTGAACCCTATATTGTATCAAAATTCCAGACAAAATACATTTAATAGACAGGAACTGTTGATATAGGAGCTAAGACCTCACTTTCTTTTTTACCTTTTGCAATCTTTTATTGTATAAACTTAAACTATTAAATCGCCCCCAAATCCCACTAACCCCACTGCCCCACCCCCGATATTGAACTTTGCTTCAGAAACCATCTCTCAGTCAGCAGTTTCAGTTGGAGAGAACAAACAAAAAGCAAGTATCAGTTACCCAGAGCATGGACTGGCAATGTGTTCATGCCACAACCCAATAATGCATCTACAGCAAGTTTCAGATCTTCAGTTCTGCATTATTTTTAGGCTTAAACTAGACGTGACGAACAGCTTTATAATGAAAGATTCACAAGCTTAGAAAAGCCATATTAATGCTTATTGTAATTCACGGTCACACAAAGCCTCTTTAAACTGTAAGATCCAGTACCGATGAACATTCAAGAAAATTCAATGAGACTGTATTCACTGTGCTGGTGCTCCTCAGGTTTCCAAAGGCCAACAGAGTGCATTTAAAAAACCTCAAGTGTCCTCACAGGCTGATAAGTACACCACAGGAGGGGGAAGGGGATGGATTTTAAGCCCTCTCTGTGTGTCCAGGATGCCTGCATCAGAATACTAATGCGTAGTAACTGATGCTTCCACAGAGAAAGAGAGAGAGAGAGAGAACAACAGAGAAAGAGAGAGAATGAAAGATAAGCGTAAGAGAGAAAGTGTGAGGAGGACAGCAAATATGCAAGACAGGTCAAAGTTCCTGAAAATGTAAAGAAACTCTGGAGATGTACGCACTGCATAGCCGGCACAATGGATAAAAATGAGGACTAAGCAAAACCAGGGCGAAGGGAGGAGTGGGGACATAATGAGAAAATCTACTAGGCTGTTTCTTCAGCTGCATTCAATCAGACGTGAGCACAGCACAACGTGAGAACGGCGTTGCCCATGAAACACGAGACTCGGTCCTTCAAGAAACGCCTCGCTGAACTGAACTGGAAGATCTTTTCAGTCCAGACAATAGTTTGCAATTTTGCAGTCGCACCCCTTCACACATGGAAACATACAGGAAGCTGGATTGCTCTGCCGTGGTGTTGAGGGTGGGGAGTGAAAGAGACTCCCTGAAGTGAAGTCAAAACAGCACTAGGAAGGCAATTTCCCTGCATTCCCCTGCATTGCATACAGCTGTGTCAGTGCCGATTCCTCAAGCAGCTGAAATCCTCTGCAGCTGAGACCCTCATGGGAATTCATGCAGCGAACACAAGTCTGACTATATACCAAACATCCTAAAAGCAGAACCTTTACTGCTTATAAGGCTACTTAAGTGGTGAAATGCAATACTACAATTATTCTAGCATTTCTATTCACAGCAAGCTCAGGACAAGGAGCTGTATTCTACACCCACAAAGCAGTCCTAAGCACTCTTGGGTCTCATCCATCCATCCAATTTCCATACAACTTATCCTACACAGGGTCATAGGGAGCCTGGAGCCTATCCCAGGGAACTTAGGGCACAAGGCGGGGGACACCCTGGACGGGGTGCCAACTCATCGCAGGGCACAATCTTTCACACACACTACGGACAATTTGGAAATACCAATCAGCCTACTACACATGTCTTTGGACTGGGGAAGCAAACCGTAGTACCTGGAGGAAACCCCCAAAGCACAGGGGCAAACTCCGCAGAGGTGGGATTCATACCCCCAATCCCGGAGGTGCTAACCAATAAGCCACCGATTTTTTTAATCATGAAAAAGAAAAAAAAAAAAAAAAAAAAAAAAAAAAACAATTAGAAATCCAGAATGGTTGATGTTGACAATTCACAACGCAGTCCAGTTCATGCTTTTGCGATACGTTCACAAATCTAGACAATACCTTTTGAAAGATATAGGAAGAAATGTTCTGACAACTCTCCACTTCTTTGGCACAAGGGGAGAAGAAAAATAAATAAATATTGCGTGCCGCAAACTATAGTCTGACAGTTGACTGTACACATACAGTATTTGATGAGTAGGCTAGCAAGCATTTACATTTTTAAGAATATATCAAATCAGGGGCACTTTCATTTTTAATTTGTTTAATGAATAACATCATTCTTTTAAACCATTTATAGTTGCATTTAACGTTGTAAAACAATGTTGTGGTTACGTTACAGCATTCACTCCCTCACCAACCTCTCTTTTTACCCCCCTCTCAAAATTAATAACACAATATGCAGTTCTGTTGCCAATTAAGTGTAAAGCGCAGTCCTCTGTCCTGAAAGCCTACTGACTTGACACTTGAGTAGCCTTCCATAAACATCTCTACAAAAAGCTTCACCACGTCAATGATTGCATGTTTTTCTTTGTTCAATAACAGCATGTTTCTATTTATGAGATTAGATTATGTGGCGCATCTGCCATATAAGCCCCTCAGTCCCTCCAGGATTTCGTGATCGCAAAAATTAATGCAAAATAGAGTATTTGGAGGAGCTTGGCATTTTTCAAAATTACTGCAGATTTTTTACAAATTTGAGCCAAGCAGTCATCACAACACGCATTAGGCCAAAGCCCTCTTCGATTAACGTGTGTCAAATATGAGTTAAAAAGGTCCCATTTACCAACAAACATCACTGCAAAGACCGTGCAAAACAATTTGGTGCAGCAATCGCAATTTCGCCAATTCACGTAGTTTTCCAACAAAAAAAAAAAAAAAAAAAAAAAAACTCTGTAAATTTTGAAACATCCACAGCAAAATCAAGCATTTTTGGCCCCAACAATCACCAAAAAAAAAAAAAAACCTCCTGTACGGACTGCTGATACTATAGAAATGAATGATTCATTAGATTATTAGAATGAGCGATTTAATAAAGCTGTAATTTGAATTACAGCTGGCACTACTGTTAGAGCTGTGCTGACCAAATTTATATCTGACCAACCATATCTGAGAATAAAACAGACCTGTGTTGTAAGAATTGCCATTCCATTAGCCAAACGGACAAGATTTATTCATGAAATATACGGTCATCAACATCACAAGGGTCCAACTACTGCTACTTTAAGATTACTTATGATTCTTTAGTAAAGGTTGCTCTTAGCAGGTTTGTGAATGCATTTTACAAAATAAAATCTGAGCCAAGATCTCTTAGTGCAACAAGTACTCTTACTGGTATGTTACCTCTTGTTGATCAAGCACTGATTTTTGAGCTGTACAGAATCACTACAAGTCCAAAAAAGTAATAATTAAAGCAAAACATCTCTTTGAGGTCTCACCAAGTCCTTGTGGAGTAAATCTAAATATACAAGATATGAGGAGTTAGGCAGACATTCTAGAGACTGAGACAGAAATGTGCAAACATGCTCCTTTAGAAAAGAGCAAACTCTCTTATGTGTGTTTAAAACACACAATGGGGTTGCACAGTTCTCAGCAAACAGTTACGGAAGACCAAAATTACATCGAATTAAATTGAGGACGCAAATCAGATGGAAACAGACTTGATGAGGCTGTGGGCAAGAAATGACTTTTCATTTTGGCACCGTCATAATCCTAAGCAGACAAAGCACCGTTCTGACAGTTAAACGACAGAAACGGTGGAGCAACGCTCAGTACTGGAAGGCAGCAGTGCATCCCAATTATCTGAGCTCTAGAGCGGTGGCCTTGGAAACCGTTTCAAAAGGCGCCTTCAGCGAGGCCAGGCCCGGGGCAAAGCCTCAGAAGAATCTCCTCTTACTGCAGAGGGTGAACTCTGGGCAAGTCAGCATACATTCTTTACGGGTGAACCCAGCTCCTCCAACAACCCCTCTGTTCCAGACATCTCATTACGTTCCATTCTCCCTCACTCCCCTACACACGCGCGCGCACACACACACATACACAAACACACACACACACACAGTGTTACAGAACAGTCCCCAGCCCTGTGCCTCAATGTGCGGTTGGAGCAAAAGCATGTTTATGAAGAGCAAAGCTCGTATTTCATAGTGTTTGCACAAATCCAAACCGAGCAACAACGACACAAACATCTCGCTTAGACACTGGTCTACAGAGAGTGAGAAGACGCCTCTTCAGGGGCTCATTCTTCATACATGAATTATCTGGAGTTAGCTGGATTGGACTGTTCATTATATATGTGCTTCTAAACGTGCTTGTTTACATGCATGTTCATGTGAATTGCTGAAAATTGCTTTTGTTAGTTCCCTAATTCAGTATTTTCCAATATTTGGTTATTGCATTTCTCTTGTCAAAAGAATAGCTCACATCATTTGAACAAGCCACTTAGATCTTAGATGGAATTCACAAGTCTCCATTAGGAATAGACATTTTTTAATTTAGATGTGAAAACGAGGATGACACACATATCGTCATGGCCACTCGCACATAACTGTAGGAGGACTGTTACTCATATTTTTTTTTAAAAAGACTGGACAATACCTATTTAAATGGAGCACATTAAGCTCAAATAACGTAGCTTGGACACCCCGGTTTCCTGACTCCAGTTTAATATCCCATCCCATTACCTAAAATATGCAAGAAAAACTTTTAAGGTCTTCGCTAGGCTTTTGTACAAATCAGTGGGCGTTTCCCCATTTCTTTAATTGTGCATCTCAGTTTCCTTTCCTTGCTCCTTAGCTCCTCCTTCCAAGGAAGTAAGGACAGAGTGCAAACAAAGCAAACAAGGACACGAGAATTCAAGCACAAATAAGACGTCCTTGCTCACTGAACCATCATTTAGAATGATTAAGTAAATTAATTTATTGATGACATGTTGCCCAGTTGTATTAACTGTATAACAGATCTGCAGTTAAAACATTACTGCACGTTTTAACTTCACTTTCACCCTTGGATTTTCTTCCAAGGATTTTATTTCTACCAATTTTTTTTAACTTAAGATTATTAGTTTTGTACGTACAGTTCTTATTACTGTATTGAGCATCATTTCAACATATCTGCCCTTTCCAGGGAACGCAATCAGACTACACTAATCAATTTCTCGAGTGCACTGAAAGAACCAAGCTAGCCGGTTTGGAATGATCACAAATAGTAAATCTGGTATATGTAGCATACTAGCTTGGATTTGTTAAGCAATGTACAAAGAATGACACTCTGCACATTTACATATGATTCGAAGTCTAAGCAATAAGTCTAGGCAAACACTGGGTCTCCTTTAACAATCTTTTAGTAAAGCTGTGAGGAAATTTTTGCATAAGCCAAACAAAACTAAAATCTTCCTCCAGATTTACAAAAAAAGTTTCAGAAACAGTGATTTTCTTTATACTTGTGTGTATGTTGATCACCCATAAAGTACAAAGCACATTCCTGACACAGCTCATTTCCATGTATTGACACCCACAAAACTCTATAAAAGGTCAAGTGCACAGACAGCTCTGAGCACAAAATGAACTATCAGGGTAAAAGTGTAAAGACATAAGTGGAAGTTATTTTGACTCACCTCTATGCCAATAAAATATTTATTATTATTATTATTATTATTATTATTATTATTATTATTAACCACAGCAACAAGCGAGCACTAAATCTTCCGCCAGCTGAGGCATTTATTTACGGCTTACAGCTATGCACCCTCCGTTTACATGTTTATTTTTCATATTCTGTAATTCATTCCAATAATATAAAAACAACTGGTTTTCACAAAATGTTCTCGATGGTATTCTTCGTCCCTGACCTAGCATGAGGATGTGCTTTTGATAGAGACTCCAAAACACTTCTGTAAGTCACTCTGGATAAAGGAGTCTGATAAATGCTGTAAATATACATATTTTTTTAAATAAGCAATTTAATCTCAACAGAATATTCCACATTTAAAAGTACAGTAATCCATGCAAATCATAATTTGAAGTCGATCAAATCGAAGTTTGCATCCGCCTTCTTATGTGTAAATTTACACACACACACACACACACACACACACACACACACACACACACACACACACACACACACACACACACACACACACACACACACACACACACACACGAGTAGGATATGTACTTTTTTTCTGAATTTATAGGATTTTCATGAATACCAAATTTCTGGCGTAAATGCACATTTTTGCAGCCCAAAATCAGATAAACACTGTATAGTTCTTATCTAGTTTTGATTATCTTCATCCATCAGCAGCTGAAAACAAAGCCAGATAAAGTGATATTTATCTAAGGTTCAGGGTGATGGGGAGAAGGTTGAAGGAAGGAATTTATGGGCTCCTGCTGTCTAACCAAGTCAAGATGGACCCCAAACAAACTGTGCAGAACAACTCTACTCTTTACTTGGTAACATCAAAAGTAGCACACATCAGTGTCAAAAGCAGGCTATGGTTCTATTATTAAATGCAGAACGGAACAATGTCGGTCACTTCAGTCAATCAATTCTTAGAAAACAAAAATACCCTAGGGACCAAATGTAAACAAGTCAACAAAATAACACTCCACAGCTGGCATACTTTACTTTCTGAAAAGTATTCAGAAGCATGATTTATAATGGCGCTGATGCCCGAAGCTGTGAAACAGAGTGACTTTTCAGACGCAATCTTTTATGGCTGACCATGTCACTCACATGTATGGCAAAAACCCAACTTGCAATCCTCTATCTGCCACCACTACACACCCATGTGTACCCAGACTAGACAGATGAAACGCTCCTGAAACTAACCTACTTATTATCTAACTTCAGAGCAGCCGCTTCCTTTTCCACCTATCAACCTCGCTCACCACTCTCCTCCCTGATTCTCATTCAGAGACAGCAGTTAGATTGTCTTCAGAATAGTTAGATGACGCTCACAGAGGCGAGCAGAGCTCAGAGAGTGAGTCAGGGCTTCAGAGTCAGCCTCTTGGCTCAGCTGTGCCTGATAGTACCAGCCTCCTTTAACCACTCCTCAGTGCGACTCAAAGATCTGCACTGTGTGCACGATGCCCAGCGCTGTAACGGCTCAGGGCATGTCCCGACCCATAAAGAAGGGCACACATTCTGTATCCGTGCCTGGCATGCCCCAAATGAAAGCAGGAGGAATAAAAACAAATGGCAGAGAATGTCTCCACGATTACTTCTCTGCTGTTAAACCAGCCAGATAAATCACAGGCTGCTAAAGGAGTCTCCAGCTCCACAGTCTGATAGCAGTAATTACACCCTCCTAAACATTCCTTTACCCCAGACCATGGCCATGTCCAACATAATCAACAGTAAAGAATTCAAACCAGGAAAAGAAAAAGAAACAAACATTAACTGTGGGAATACTTTTAAACCAGTTTTCAATACTTTAGGCACAATATGAACCACTGTTTCAACACAAAACACAATGGGAACAGGGAGAGACTTCGGTCTTGCTTCCTAAATGCCAAAACTATTAGAGCAAAAAAAAAAAATATCTCACAAGAGCCAAAAGAAAATCTCTACAGTTAAGTGACATCAAAACTCTTAATGTACATGTACCACTGCCCCAATTAGAGGAAACCCTCACCCTGAAAGACATTACATATGGGTATACTAAAATATTTGATGTGGTTAGCTATTCTGGTGCTAATTTTTTGTTTGGTGTTTTTGCAATTACAATGGCGTTTATTAGGAGACATAAGGGAAAACGGTCAGGTTTCGCTGTTAGATCATAAAACAAAAGAGCAAGAGCTTCTTTTCTCACACTATTGTCCTGTGAAATTCAAAGTCATATTTTTAAAAATCCAGCACAGAAGCATTAGGGACAAAACATTGGACTCAAAGTTCCAGAATGCAACGCAGCTATACGACACAGTTACGGCAGAGACTCAGCTCAGCCAGATAGAAACTGACAAGATGACAAGCATGACGATGATGTCGATGGCGGTATTAGCGTGAACGTTAAAGATTTGGAACCCTTCGTGTTTGAGTAGAGTGTATAGATGAAAAGGTGAGAAAGCTGGAAAGACTAAAGCACTGCTGCATCACTTTTTTTAGGTAGAGATGAATCCCAGTAGAAAACCAATCTGTCTAATTTTAAACTAAAGAATTTCAAACCTAAAAAACAAAAGAGAGTCAACTCAGAATTTCATTACAAAATAAATCTGAAAAAAAATTGAAGATCACTTCTTAACATGCAAGTTGATCATTCAAGGTGGATTTTTCCTATAAAACCTGTGTAAACTACAGTCTACATCATGTTCAGTGCCTGATCAAAGAAACATTTTGCAACATTTATTTATTTATTTTTATTTTTTTTTACATATCCAAACACCAGTAGAGTGAAAATGACTTCTTTTGGTTTCTTCATGCACTTTTTACATCATTCCATATTCATTAAAGCCTCCTTTCCACAAAGCTTAAAATAAAAATAAATAAATAAAGGTAACTGAAATGATGACGTACATCAACACCACACAGACACACATAATCCAGTACGCATATTTCCTGCTTGAAAAGGATACACTTTGATGGCTCCTGATTTAGTTCCAATGCCCATTAGTTGCAGTTTGGGGTCATAGGCCAGAGCACTCGGCTGATTGGGGAATCCATGTTCAACAGTCTGTATGAAAAGGAAGAGGAAACGTACACATTTCATTTCATGCACATGACAGACTGCAAGGCACTAACTATCTCATTCTGACATCTGTTTATACTCCGCTTTGTGACACGGCAAAATAATCTTAAGGAAATCAATTGCAAACAATAGCAGGCTTTCCGTTTTAATGACTAATGATGCAAAACGTTGTATAAACATAGAACACATTCCAAACAGAAGGACAATTTCCCAGAAAAATACAATAACTGTAATAGATTAAATATGTAATGGCAGCAAATCTGTTCCTGATAATTCAGTCTCTAAACAATGACTACGTTTACATGCACATCAATATTCCGATATTAATCAGAATTTGGCAATATTCTGATTAGTACCGAGTCGTGTAAACGCCGCAATCCGATTGCCCGATTCAGAGTAAGACAATATTCTGATTCCCACCCCTGGAATATGCCTGTTTTCAATATAAATTTGTTGCATGTAAACACCGTATTCAGAAAATCCACTGAAAGGAGATATAAGGAATTGAGGAACCACCCAAAAAACAAAAAAAACAAAAAGATGCTTAGCTGTAGGTTAGGTATTTAGGAATGGCAACTCAGGCATACTTACAACAACCATGTATACAGGAATATTCCAATGTCTGTAGGTATATAAAATTCCGTATTCGGAATATGGATGCAACTCGAATATAGACCTTAATCGGAATTTGATGTGCAAGTAAACATAGCCAATGAGTTAAAACATGCATGCAATACCTAATCATGCACTTATTATATGTGATGGAAAGAAAGATGAAAAAGGGATAAATTGATTGAATAAAATTTATATCTGGAATTTATTTTTCTGTAAAGCTGCTTTGTGACAACGTCCATTAAAAGCACTATACAAACAAAATTAAACAGAACTGAATTGAGATTTAATGACAGAGTGTGACATCACAGGATCATCCCTATTAAACACAGCATCCCAGTGCTTCAGAGATAACGGACAGCACACTCTTTTCATGCACAGTTTTATATTTTATCTCTTTGCTACCTGTAGATGTGATTAATGATCCGTGGTGCTCCGGGCTGCATGCATCACTTGGCACACTTTTGCAAATCTTCTGATTATATGATTCACATTTTGCTCTGTGATGAGTGTTTTGGCATTCTGGAGTACAAGCATGTGTTTAGTTGTGACTCTCTTTGAGAGAGAGAGAGAAAGAGTGAGGGTGAGTGAGAGAGAAAGAGAGAGAGAGAGAAAGAGTGAGGGTGAGTGAGAGAGAGAAAGAGTGAGGGTGAGAGAGAGAGAGAAAGAGTGAGGGTGAGAGAGAGAGAGAAAGAGTGAGGGTGAGTGAGAGAGAGAAAGAGTGAGGGAGAGAGAGAAAGAGTGAGGGAGAGAGAGAAAGAGTGAGGGTGAGAGAGAGGGTGAGGGAGGGAGGGAGAGAGAGAGAGAGAGAGAGAGAGAGAGAGGGTGAGGGAGGGAGAGAGAGAGAGGGTGAGGGAGGGAGAGAGAGAGAGGGTGAGGGAGGGAGGGAGAGAGAGAGAGAGAGAGAGAGAGAGAGATGCAGTATGGCTCTCCCTGTTCTTCCCACAACTTTGTTGCATTTGTTTTCCTTCAACTGGTGGGGAAACAGCCATTAGCGCAGACTGTGCCTCACTTGTACATCATCTTAATTAAAATCACAGGAGTAAATGATACATGTAAAAGCCATATATATATATATATATATATATATATATATATATATATATATATATATATATATATATATAAAATAAAAAAGACACACATTGCCAGTTCAGAGGTTGTTTCAGAAAGCCCCATTTTAAACTGTTCTTTATAGGTCATAGATCTCCAATGGAGCTAGAAATCAGATTTCTAGATCAGATTTCTGTATCTGATCATAATAATAAATCAAAGTAATGGTGTGGTCCGTGGTTCTAGTTTAATTCAGGTGGTAGAAATTTACACACCTCCTTCTATTGTGTGCAGCTATAATATGACTTCAGCTTTTTGGCATGCAAAGCCTAGTCAGGCGGTTGATATGCAAATTAGGCCCAAATTTTGTCCAGATAATGGTTTCTGGGTTGTTGGGGGTTTTTTTTAAGCCATAAGCAATAAGGATGGTTTTGTGCTTGAATTAGTTGCAAGAACACATTTTACAGGTTGAATACATAAATCTGAGGTTTTTAGATGGGAACATTAGTGACTGGAGGTATTTTTCAAATTAAAAAAAAAAAGAATAAATAATAGGAAACAAAAGCAAACAGAAACCCTTCGAATCTGCTATCTTGTAACTATTTTATTAACTTTAATTAAAAAAAAATGTGAGCGCTATGAGCAGCCGCATTTGGATCATTTCTCTTCAAGCACAACATTTTTCTGACCTGGAGCAACAAAATAACCAGCAGCTGGTGTTTCACGGATATTTCCACCGCAAGCTGAACCCGCATGCTCAGTGCGCGTGAGGAAAAGCCCACCCGGTGGCTCACGTACCTTATTAAATGCAAAAAGGTCCTGTTTGACTTTCTCCCTCTGAGGGTCATTGCCCTGTCGCCTGAACCGAAATTTCATCATCCTGTATCCGGGACAGTGTATCCAAACCGCGGTCTGTAAATCACGCTCGAGTCTGAATCAGTGCAAAGCAGAAATCAGCTCCCATGCGGACGCACGAGACCCGTTTATACCCAGCAGCTGCTCGTTAAAGGCGCGCGCGGATACTCTGCTCTGCTGTGTGTGGATGCAGTTTGAGCACAGGGCAAGTTCACAGGAATCACCGAGCGAACAGCCAATCAGTGCGCAGGAATATCTGACCCATCCGTTAGGCCACGCCCACAATGCGCAACCAAAACAAGGGCTGGATCAATGCGGACGGGGTTTTCCCTTAAAGTCCCCATGAAATCAAACTTAAAGTTTTGTGCCTTTTAGTATGAATATGTCAGCCTTAAGGTTATCTACAAGCTGGTGTGCTCCAATGACAAAATTCACATTTAGAAGATATATGCATTCAGAATTTACAGTCTCTGTCTCTACCACCAATACGGATCAACAAATTTGATGACATCACTCTGCACTTCAGCTTCTCGTCAGAATTTTCTGTCCAATCAAATGCTCTCTAGAATTTGAAGTGTCCCGCCCCCAACATTATAAAAATTCCTGGTACTAACTGTCAAGTTCGGCTTAGCCCTGGCTGTGAGGTAAGCTAAACGCTATTAGCTATTTAAAAACGGGGAGGAGCCACTCTGTATGTCCCGCCCTGACATCCTGCTTCAGTGGAAATTACGTCAACACATCGAATAATGATGTGTGTTTCAAGGCACTTCACAGGGACTTTAACGCTAATTAGAGTAATCAGTCACAAGCCAATTAAATCGCATGACAGATTTGCTAACAACCAAATAGAATAACTCATATCAAAAGGGAGTTTCAATAAGCTTTTAAGCTTTTTTTTTTTTAAAAATTGGAATACTTTTTACAGCACCTTTTAAGATTATAACTCGTCATACTGTATGAGATGTGCAGTATGACGATGAAAATAGTTCCCAAAGAAGCCACAGCTGGATAGATTATTGCATGTTGGCATGCCTTCTGTTGGTGTTTTTTAGGCGAGTGTCATCGCAGTGCTCACACTCTGAAATGGTAACAAAAAAATCTTTTTAAAGGATGTGAGATTTTTGTCTGCAACAGCAACGTTGGGGAGAAAAATCATACTACTGATTTGCTGTGAAAGAAAATAGGAGCTGTTGAAATGAGTCAGTATTGCCCCCTTACGCCATGCCAAGCTCATTATTTAAATGTGCTACAATGATTTTTTTTTTGGCTATTTGTTGGAGGCAAAGAACTTTTTATTCCTGAATTTTCCATCATCCATGTTTACATTATTTACAGGTCTACTTGTTTTTGAGTTATTGAAGTACGGATTACTCACTCATTCACTTTCAGTTACCCTGGTCAGGGTCATGGTGGATCTGCAGCCTATCCCAGGAACACTGGGACGGGTTGTCAACCAATCACAGGGCACAATCACAGTCACACCCATTCACACACTACGGACAATTTAGAAATGCCATTGCAATGTCTTTGGACTTGGAGAGATAACCAGAGTACCCAGAGGAAACCCCCAACCCTGGAGGTGCGAGGCCAATGTGCTACCCACTAAGCCACCATGCCACCTGCTAATAAATATAAGAAATCAATAATTAATATAATAACTTTGATAATAGTGAGTTATCCACTGAGTTATCCAACCACTGTAACAGTATTTTTAAAATCATATGTCCCTGGGCCCCGGACCACACATTGAGCCCCGATGCTCTAATAACATCTTTCCTCTAAACCTGGTGGCATCAAAATTCTTAAATTTTCAATGTAAATTTACTATATCAGAAATGTATTTAGAATCTGATAGCTTGTAATCAGGGATTAAATAAATAAATGACACAATGAGACCTTTAAACAAGCGAAATGAACATATTTTTTAAAATAATCAAATGTATAGAGCAGTTAATAATTGTTTTCACTGTGAAATCACAGTTTACAAGTTTGAAATGAAAGCATTTCTCATTAAAGCAGTGTGAAAATGTATTACACATGATCATTAATATTATCACCAATATGCCATGATATGATTTATATTTTCCATCAAATTAAAATACAGAAGCTCAGCTCCACTTGCCATTCATATAAACTAAAGGTGCCGGAGCTCTGCTCCTGTGAGTTCCTGCCCATTTTTTCCCTGCATGTAAACATATTAAATACTAGAATGGTCTTGTGCTGTATTCCTGTGGATTTGTTTTTTTATAAATTGTATTTTTAAGAAGCACACAAATGCATTAATTACTCTACATGTTAACCACATAGTAAAGCAAATAATTTAGAACACAATTCAGCAGTACAAAAATGGCATACTTAAAAAAAAAAAAAAAAAAAAAAAAAAGTTTGAAAAAGTTACATCACAGTCCTTGTGGTCATATGAAATTAATTTCTTCAACATGTTTTTAGAGGTAGTCCTGATATTTAACCATGGAATCATGTTCAGCCGCAGAGTACACACTTAGAAATAAAAAGTGCTAGGTAGGTTCCACAATAGAGATTTTCTCTTCTAAGTAGAATGCCTTTCACAAGAAACAAAGCTTTGTGGAATTTTTTTTCCTAAAAGTTTTTGGTAAATGTGAACACTGTTGAGGTTGATGAGGTGATGATGTTATCCCAAGTCTCCATCAGTGAACAGTTGATAACTTCAACAAAATAGACTTTATGTGAAAACTATAATGAATTTCCTGGTTACAGAATTGCACTTTTGGCCACATAGTACACAGTTATAGACGTTATAGAAGGGAATTTTTTTTATAAGTGCACTATCCGTTGTCACCCAGATGAGGACAGGTTCCCTTTCGATCCTCTCAAGGTTTCTTCCTCATGTTGTCTCAGGGAGTTTTTCCTTGCCACCGTCACCTCTGGCTTGCTCATCAGGGATAAATTTATTAATTTAACATCTATATCCTGAATTTATATATTTCTGTAAAGCTGCTTTGTGACAAGGTCCATTGTTAAAAGCGCTATACAAATAAAACGGAATTGAATTGAATGTTATCTGAAAGAAAGGCTTGAATAACACTGTATGTCTTTGATGAGACATTGAACAGTTTGACGTGCTGTTTGAAGGCATATTAAAGAAGTGTGATCTCGCTGGGAGGCAGAGTCAGTCTCTTCTCTCGCACGGACAGCATGTTGTCCATGTGCATTGCGATAACACGGCACAGCTCCAGACTCTGCAAAGTCACACGTACAAGCATCTTTCAGTACTCAGAAAACTAGCTGGGGGAAAAAAAAATCCTTATAAAGTACCATAGAATCCTTTCTCCAAATTATATTTTCTAATGTAGCAACTTTCAATGTCCACATCTCATACCTGATCTACTTGTAGTTGTGTGATGCGCTGAGATGTTAGATCTCCCAGCATTATCTCTACGTAAGGGTAACTGGAGCCAGCTACAGGCCTCTGTGTCCGGGTGGACTGCACCTCTTTTAGGGGGAACTTCACCATCAGCTCCTGGAGAATATTAGGGCATCCATTTATGAATTATTTACTTTTTTTCTTTTTCTTTTTCTTTTTTTTAAATACGATAATAGGTCTATTTCCTTAGAAATCAAAATCTTGTACATTTACTTACATGTGTGTCTTTGTTCAGAAAGTTCAGGCCATTTTGATTGACAGCTAGTATGCAGGGGCAGTCTATAGAGCTGTTACTGCTGCTTTGTATATAGAAGAATGAGGAGCCAAACATGGGGAAAATGCTTACAAGCCCTACAGTCACAAAGTATAGAAAAGTTGTTATTAGTATAGTACACGGTGAACACTCACATTCAAGATCTCTTATCCAGTTAATGCTCTCTATGGCAAATGCTGTAGTAATATGTAAGGAATATGCTGCTAAGAAAACTCCTCACCCAGGAATTGGGCTCTGGCCTGATGGGAGCTCAGTGCCTGGACTTGCTGCATATTTTGGGTCACCATGTTCAGCCACTGCTGAGAAGATTGTAGTCCATACAGAGGGACAGGAATGTAGTCCTGCACCTCACGGCTTTAGCAGCATGGAGAGACAATAGACATTATTGGAAAGAGGAGGATTTCAGTATAATTACACACACACACACAGAGAGAGAGAGAGAGAGAGAGAGAGAGAGACTGACTCCCTATAAAGTTTGAAGTGTGATGGTGGCTCATTGGCTTCAAAACCAAGAACACAACAGCAAACAGCTCATGTCAGCCTGAGAGCTTATGAAAAACAGAGATCTGGAGGGTGTTATAATATAAAATGGAAATAATATAAATGAGTTGACTCATGCTTTTTATGTGTACGTATTTTTATCAAGGGCATTGATATGATGTTATTTTATATGATGTCAACTGCATTAACAATGCTAAAAACCTGCCTAAAGGAAGCCAGGTTTTAGAAAAAAGAATCACTCCTCGCTATAATAACAACAGTAACTTCACATTAAAATGTGTTCACTGAGGTAACCAGATAATAGACTGCAAATCTTTTTTTTTTATCTTTGTGATAGTTATTCATTGTGTGCAATTACCAACAAGCATGTAATGTTCAATAAGGACCTACCTTTTCCAGTTTGAGTTAATGTTGATGTGTTTCTGAACTTCTACAGGGTCTCCATACATAGGGGGAAATTAACACTTTTTAGCAGAACGTTTTCCAAAATTTTTCATACTTAGTTTATTATATATTATTATATATATTTTCTTCAGATGGCCTTTGAGAACGCCTTTGACAAAAGAAGAACGTATTGAAATCATTCTCATGGCTAGATCAGGAAGCTGTTGCAAGGTTGCGATGGACATCACACACGACATTGCTGACAAACTTATTAACAAATTCAAAAAGACTGGAAGTGTTGCGGACCAACCGAGAAGTGGACGTCTACGAACATCCACTGACGAAGGCACAACCAATGTGGTGCTGGCAAACATAGTCCCCTATGTATGGAGACTTTTTGGGACACCCTGTGGTTGTGCTTTTGGTTTTGCTGTTGTGGTTGCGGTTTCAGTTTCTTTTGCACTCACAGGACACTGTAATGTGTTGTATAGATTAGAGTTAGTGAGTGTAGAATTACAGGCTTGGAAGAGAGATGATGTCCTTGGCGCGATGTTGCAGGGCAGCTAGTTTTGACACCTGCTGAAGCTGCTGTTCGCTAAGCCTGCCCTGTGACACAACGTTCAGAAGTGCTTTTAAGTAATCCGGGGTAACCTGTGGAACAAATAAAGGTTTGAGACAGGCAGACATTAATAAGCAATACATATAAAAATACTAATGTTGCTGTATTTAAGAAAAGCAGGGTGGTTTGACATGTACACTACCTGATTGTAATGCATGGTGACTCCAAGCTCGTTATCAAATTTTAGTGGCTGATTCCAGATCACTCTTCTAAACCACAGGCTGTAGTTGCTATCAATAGGCTCTGCTTCTGTGGTGACATCCAAGATGTACTCCCTTTTGCTCAGTGGCTGAACATTCTGACCTACAGATTCACAGGTTCCTGTTATCAATCAAATGGCCCACATTCTCTTCACCCATTTGGTCAGTAAAAATCCATTGTTCCAATGGTGTCCATTGGTAAATACTTTCTCACCTCTGTTTGTGACAACAAATACGGCATATTCATCCATTCCCTCCATGCTGTGTAGGCCCATCTCATAGCCTAGCTCTTCAATGGCATCCAGAACAACCTACATATGACAGTCTTTATAGACCAAGCACCTTCATTATAATCTAACTTTCAAAGAAAGTGAAAAAAGACAACTCACTGAGCAGGTCTTAACTTTCAGATGACGCTCAATTCCACCTGGGAGAAGAAATAGCTGCCGTTTGGAGCTCCTGCTGGCCTAGAGTGGTCAGGAAGATGAAAAGATCTAAGTAAAGATAGGAACAACACCACTGCTTATTAATTATTAAATGGATAAAATAACTTACCATCATAGCCTTTAGTTCCATGGTGTTAGGGTATTTATTGCGGCCACCATATTGGAACGTCTTCCTTAAGTTCTGTTCGCAAGCTTTGGCGATGCCTGGAAAATCAAGGACCTTCTCAAATTGATGCAATTGTTTAAGATCTGTGCATCCTCAAGATCAGGCTATAACAGTACTGTACCTTGGTATTGCACCCCTGGACCTGCACAGGCTTCTTGGAGGTATTTCAATAGGTAGGGCTTCAGTACTTCTGAACATCGGTAGTATGCTGTAAGGATGTATAGGATCCTCCAGCCTCTCTGACAACTGTCTCTGAGCAACACAGTAGAAGAATTCTAATGTCAACATTACCAGGCACATAGCATTCATTATATATTATAAAATAGGGAAATGTGAGATGGTACGTTTTGGAACTGATGTTTTCGGTGATCTGCTTGAGGACCTGGCAGTACGCTTCATCTCTCAGTAAACCATACTCGCCAGTAAGCTGCAACGGAAATGTAATTTATATTAAATGAGACATAACTTAAAGGTTATTAACAAAAATTCTAATAGTATTACTTGAGTACCCTTAGTATGGTGCTGATGATGTCTTGCTCAGTTTGGCCTTTGATTGGGTAGTCCCCCATGAACTTCATTATAGCTAGAAAAAGCACAGTTACAGATAGAAAGGCATGCATGTATCTGATCCAAATATCTATTTCCTGATGTATAAACATCAAACAATTATAGTATAATTTATCTTTTAATTACAATTCAGAACACAGTGTCAAAGTTTGTATACAAACATTAAAATGCAATATTCAGATCCAATTTAATTTGCAGGTGATTTGAATTTTTAATCTATAAATGCATGCACTTTCATAATGACAACGTTAAGACTATGAAAGTCTCTCACTTACCCAAGAAAATGTCTGCAGCAACCTTGTTCATGTTTTCATCAGTAAACTCAATCAAGGACTCTTGGATAGGAGACTGTTTAACACATCAGATACAACAACTGAAAGGGAGTACAAATAATCCATCCATCCATCCATTTTCCCTATCGCTTATCGCAGGCTCCCCTGCAACCCTCTGGAGCCTATCCCAGGGAACTCGGGGCACAAGGCAGGGGACACCCTGGACAGGATGCCAATCCATCACAGGGCACAATTGCACACACATTCACACACTACAGACAATTTCGAAATGCAAATCAGCCTACAACGCATGTCTTTGGACTGGGGGGGGAAACGCCCAAAGCACGGGGAGAACATGCAAACGCCATGCACACACAGAGTGGAGGTGGGATCCAAACCCCCAACCCCAGAGGTGTGAGGCGAACATGCTAATCACTAAGCCACCGTGCCTGTCCCCCAAATATGATAACAAATGAAAATATTCTTGTTACGTAAATATACCTAACATAATAGCTAAGGAACCATTGCTATATATAACACCAGCTGTATGATTATACCTTGGAAAATTTCACCATATCTGATAATTCCTTGGCTTCCTTCCCCTTCTTTGACCTTTGCCTTTGTGAATCACTGTAAAAGTAACACAACATGTGCTCATTACTTTTTCTCAACTTTTTTTTCGCCAGCCATGAGAGCCTACTATACCATTTCTTGTGTCATGTTCCAAAGTTAAAGGAAAACACTGACCTGGTCTTCCTATGAGCCTCTCTAAAATATTTCTTAGCAAACTCCACCATGTTGTATTGACTGTCCTGCAGAATCCTCTCATCAATCTCCATGTGACTGTAGTCTGTATGGGCCTCGGTATAATCACTGATTATTGAAGCCACCTAGAGGGGAGAGAGAGTAATTTTTTTGTTTGTTTGTTTTTTTACCGCATCAGTATAGAGGCAGAGAGACTGTTTGATTCAACTCAACACAATGTTTCACAGAAGCAAGACTTTTTTTCAATTGTTCCATACTTTTATAGGAACATTTATAGTCCTGCTACAATATTTTTATAACACTTTAATATTTATTCGATCTATAAAATCTATATCTTCATGAAACAGTGTGAGGTTATTCCCTATATAGAATTGGTGTAGAGTAAGCATAAAATGCTGCCACATGCTACTAGATGAGAAGTTTTCATGTCAGCAAAACATACTTCAATGGAGCGGTCGAGCTCATGGGCTGCAGCGGTGGAACCTACAGCTACGGCTACAGCAGCAGAGGCTGCCACATGACCCTGTTTATTCTTGGGCTCGTCTTTCTTGTCCACAGGGAGGTTGATAAAGTCTGGAGCAGCCACTGGCTGGACGAACTCCACAGGGAATACCCCTGCACGACCATGGACCGCTCCAAACTTCCAACCTAGAGGAAGCACAAACAAATTGTATAAGAATGTGTATTAATTAATCAGCTACTGGGAAGATACACTGAGAGACACATTATGATTCCTAAGAAGGAACAAGAAAAGGTATTTCACTGAACACTGTACACTGACCCACCAAAGTCAGATGTGTCTCTTTTTATCTCCTCAAGAAGAATGACCTTCTTTTTCACTATGCAACCATAGCAGTGACCTACAGAACAGCCACAGGGATTAGAGGTCAATCAATATGTCTCAAATAAACATTCATATCCACACAGCATCACTGCTAGCCAGTTTACCAGGTGATAACTGGGCAACGTTTCAACATTCCATTTACGAAGCAATCCTAAGACCTTTGAAGCATTTAGATGCTGCGTAGACCTCACAAACATTGATAAGCCACCTCACCTTCCTCCAGCCCCTCCATTTTCTGCAAGCGTATAATGTCTCCTTTGTGGAAACTCAGCACTGTTCTGTCATCTGTAATGTAATTACGCACAGCAACCACATAGTCTGAGTCCTAGAGCAAAAGAGAATACGATTACTCCACAACGCCACCACTGCCCGCCCTGAACCCAGTGCAGGTGTGAAGAGAAAGCTTACCTTCTTCAACTCTGTAATGAAGTAGTCAATCATGGTCTTCACATGAGGAGCTTTGGCTGAGAAGAGAATCAGTTTCTCATTGGTGAGGTTGAACTCCAGCATGTTCTTAGAGGGAATGGTGACAAACATGATATCTGTGTAGCTGTATGGGGAAAGAAAACACACACAAAATCACACACATCAGTGTAATCAATGGCTGGTAAATAATGATCCTCTTCTGCAACATACCTGTATGGTCTTAAAACTCTGAAGTAATCTGGAGCCAGCGCGCTGCTCCTCACCATCTTTAGCAGTTTAATTCCCCTGTGGGACACAGAAAGCACCTGGACGCCAGTGCCCACACTGCCCTGTAACACACACATACACACACACACACACACACACACACACACACACACACACACACATATATATATATATATATATATATATATATATATATATACACACACACACAAACACAAAAGCTCTCCATTTAGAGAAACCTAAGACTTTAAATAGGGAATAAGAGAGGGAGAGCTGAGAGGAGTTCCTTACAGATGCTGGGAAAAGACGAGAGAAGTAGATCTCCCAGGTGTCCCTTGCTGCAATAACAACCTTTTTTTTCACGTTCTCATCTTGTGTTGTGGCACCCGTGTCAACGCTGTGCTCAGCTATTAAAGTATTAAAATACACCAGGGTGTGGAATTAATCATGTAAAGGCTAGGATCCTTATTTTAATCCATATTTGATTTCTGCAGCATACCAAAGAGGGATTTCATTTTCTGTCTCTCCTCCTTTGTGATCCGAATACAAGCCTCTGAGAATGTGTCGTGGACAATCTGAAATAGAATCTACTGTTAAAATGGAAAGTACCCCAGCAGGAAGAATAATCCAGATATCTAGGTGATATGGAAAAGTAAAACTCATGCGTGAAATAAATTTTTAAAAAAAAAACAGACCTGCTTGAACAGGAGATCTAATACCAGTGGGTGGTTAAAGCTGTCCTTGGGATAGAAAACCTGGCAAGCAAAACAACATGACACTACGCCACTGAACAGAGTATTTGGAATGTTACTCTCTTTCACACACACACACACACACCTTACCTCTTTTCTCAGGTAGATCTTCCAGGGTACATTTGTGTAGGTGTAGTGCTCCTCACTGCTCCTCCTATGGAGTTGGGTCTGAATGGTCTCCTCTTCAACTGGAAGCTCTCGAGATACTGGACCACCCACTCATAGTTAGTTGCAACAGTGTAATAAAATTCCATAAACATCGTTCTTGGTCACCAACCACATATTTATAATAAACAACGGGCCTCATTTATGATGCTTGATATGAACAAATTTATTTGTAAATTGTTTGCAGGAGCATTTACACATGAAATGTTGTATTCATGAAAATCCTGTTAGTTGGGAAAAACATTCGCACCCTACAACAGATCCTGAGTTTTTGTACATTTACATATAAGAAGACTCACTAGTGTGAACCTCAATTTATAGGCTTCAAATTAGATAATTGACAGTGAGTTACTGCAATTTCATATACAGATTATGCTGTAAAATTTAAATAGCTCAATTATTTCAATTGCACACGTGGATTTAATAAAAATTGTGAAATCCATTCATTTCATATTGCATCCATTTTCCTACACAGGATCGCAGGGGAGCCTGGAGCCTATCCCAGGGAACCCGGGACACTGGATGGGGGGCCAACCCATCGCACGGCACAATCACCCAAACATTCGCAAACTACGAACGATTTGGAAATTAATTAAAGAAATACTAAATATGAAAAAATCTTAATAATTAAAGAAAGTAAGCCAACACCAGTCCATAAATTATGACAAATAACACCAGTCATTCAATTAAGAGAAAAGAAATGCTGCCATATAAAATAAGAACGAGCTGCAACGGCTCAGCTGGCATTAGGGTACTGGAATATTTAGAGCATGCTGCTGCTTACGATTTAGCACACACCGAGGGAAACAGATATTTAGAGACTGGTATGATTTTTTTTTCAGGGGATGAAAGCTGGCTTATAAGTTAATTTTCTTTGCCATGGCAGCTTCATCTATTGTCATGCAACACTTCAGAGCCAGCACTAATTCAACCAACAAAACGATCTTGTGCTATTCCTGGGTATTTTCTCAGTTCTTGGTTTTCTTGCTACCGATACATCAAAGAGAGATGAGTGACCAATCTGGTATGTCTCAACCAATGCTGAGACAAACATTCACCGTCCACTTTATTAGGAACATCTGTACACTTGCACATTCATGTAGTTATCTAATCAGCCAATCATGTGGCAGCAGCACAATGCAAAAACTCATGCAGATACAGATCAAGAGCTTCAGTTAATGTTCACATCAAACATCAGAATGAAGAAAAAGTGTGATCTAAAAGTGTGGTCCAGTTTGGGTGAGTCTGTGCCCATGATAGCCTCAGATTCCTGTTCTTGGCTGACAGGAGTGGAACCTGATGTGGTCTTCTGCTGTTGTAGTTCATCCACCTCAAGGTTTGATGTGTTGTGTGTTCTGAGATGCTTTTCTATTCAACACAGTTGTTAAGAATGATTATTTGAGTTACTATAGACTTCCTGTCAGCTCAAACAAGTCTGGTCATTCTCCTCTGATCTCTCTCATCAACAAGGTGTTTCAGCCTGCAGACCCACCACAGGATGTTTTTTGTGTTTTGCACCATTCTGTGTAAACTCTAGAGACTGTTGTGCGTGAAAATCCCAGGAGATCAGCAGTTATAGAAATACTCAGACCAGCCCATCTGGCACCAACAACCATGCCACAGTTAAAGTCACAGAGATCACATTGTTTTCCCATTCTGATGCATGATGTGAACATTAAGTGAAGCTCTTGACCTGTATATACATGATTTTATGCATTGAGCTGCTGCCACATGATTGGCTGATTAGACAACTGCATGAACTTGCAGGTGTATAGGTGTTCCAAATAAAGTGGATGGTGAGTGTACTTCCTAGTGTGCTGTGTTCCAACATCAGACATCCCGAATACATCAGGTTTCCTTATGACACTCTCATGCCTGCCTGCTTTTATAACACAACTTTAGAAGCTTCTGACTGATATATTTTTTGTGTCGATGCAAGTCAAAATAACTTCCACTTCTGCCTCTGAGAAATTCCTTTTTTCTCTCAATATTTTTTGTCATTTTGTGCTTTCAGCTCTCTATTAGCTTTACCTTTTATGGAGTTTAGTGGGCGTCACTGAATGCAAATAAGCTATGCCATGAACATGCATTGCACTAAGGGTGATTGGTATTTATCAGTATACATGTGTGAGTATGAAGAAAATCAGTGTTAGTGAAATTTTTGTAATTCTGGCAGGAATTTTTAGTTCAGAGTAGCCTACGAACACATTCACACATCTTTCTTAAAAGTATGATTATGATATAAAAGTATGGTATGATAAATGAGGTCCAATATCTGTCTTGTGTATTGTAATGAATTGTACTGACCGGGTGCTGGGGCTGGGGACCTCTGACTGATAGCAGGCACTGGAGGTGATCTTTTCATCGTTATGCTCTTTGATGGTTGTAGTCTGCCAACCTCTGCGACATCTGAAGCAGAAGAGCCTGGACTATAGGCCTTTTTCTGCTGGATGTTGAAAACATGGAAGACATTCATTTCATTTGGTAAATTATTTATTAGTTATGGAGTAAGGTGTCAAATACTTGCTGCTGTTAACTGATCTACCTGGGTAGGTGGTGCATTCATCTGGTCTTTAAGGATCATCATAGCTTCATCATGAGGGTCTGGCTTCTTAACAAACACTTTAGCATCTCTTCTGTGATTACAAATAAAAACAAGTTTCACAAGTTATGAAGCCATAGGTGGGTTTAGATAAGGATATCTCAGGTACTGAACATTTTATATGCTGTAATATCAGTTCAGGTGTAGGAATATACAGACCTTGGTACATCTACAGGTTTGACTATGCCAGGCTGGTACTGTTTAATGATGTCTTTGATGTTGTGACTTGGTTCTATATACTCTGAGTTAGAGATGGTGGACCTCACCACACCTTCTTGTGCGACTGTCCTGGGCTGGCCTTAGAAAATATATTCAAGCATTAATGACTTGCTTGGGTATTATATGTACAACCTACTCAATTACATGTGGAAAATCCAAATTACATTAGAAGATAATAATGAACATGAAACTTGAATCTCAAAAATGACTGATACATCAAAGATTCTGATTTACCGTAATGATGCCGGAAGGGTCTCTGTGCAGGGGCAGGTGTAACTTGAGTGTGTGGAGTAGATCCAGTTTCAGATTTGTTCTGTTACGATAAAGCTAACCATTTACTGGAAACACTTAATAACAGCACTATATAAAGAATAATGCGCACAGACCAAACTTGCTAAGACCAAATATCAACCAATATACAAAAATATTTAATAAGATATTAAGCCATTAGAGACCTTTTAGAATCGGTTCATACATTGGAAGTCAGGTCAAGTGGGTTTTTATTGTCATTCCTCTATATACGTAGCTTATATACATTGGAAGGAAATGTCATTTCTCCAGGACCATGGTGCAACACAGAACAATACACAAGACTATATAAAGTGCAATCAGCCATTAGAGTTTAATTATCCATTAATAGTTATATACAGTACCAGGGGCGGACTTAGCACAAGGCAAAGGTAGTCAGCTGCCTTGGGCCCCCAGAAGCCAAGGGCCCCTTAAAATGCAAATCATATATATTTTAATTATTAATGCTAAATAACATATGCTGAAGGTATGCAACATTTCTTCGGAGACTGGTGCGAATATGACATCACGTGCCAAGGCGTCACTTTTTTTTTTAGGCAATTGTAAAGAAATGCTGCAAAGCTAAGATGCGTATAATGTAATATGTTGCTTTTATTACTGACATACAAACATGTTGTCTAAAACATTTAAATTTTGTTGCAAATAAAAAACATTTATTTACTGAACCAATAATGCAAAAAAAAAAAAAAATTTGTAAATTTTTTTTTTAAGGTTCCTAAGACTTTTGCATTGTACTGTGTGTTAAGAATTAAAAAATAACGATAATGCAAATCTTTCAGAATACCCCATATGAACTACAGAACTATAGATTGGGTGAAAAAAACTAGAATTTTAATAAATACAATATATGATACATACAATGAAGATGTTAAAATAATTTTAATGTGTGTTAAATTATATATTTATAATTATTTATATAATTTATAATAAAAAGCTTTATAAAAACACATTTAGGGTGTCTTGAGATACTCACTGGGCTTGATTGGCCAGAACGGGGCATTGATGCATTTTCATTGTGATAAGATGGACCAGTGTATGGCCTGCCCACTGAATTATACATCTGCTGTTGAAGGGCCATTGCTTGCATTGTCATTTGTTGAGCCTATTAAGCAGCACAACAGACCAGTAATTAGATCTATAACAGTGCAAATTTCATATCAAACCTGCACAAGATTCAGACTGTGACTCAGTGGTGGATTGATGGCTTCAGGTTAGAGCTCAAAATACTCACAAGTATGATCGCTTGCTGGTTAATGATGGCTTGCTGCTGTTGTGCAAGGACATTGGGATCTACTGTGTTTGGAATATTAAAGAGTACAGTACATAAGAATCCATTATAAAATCACTTTCCATGTTCTAAGAGTATTCACACACAAATAAGATGTGGCAACAGGCAATAGAAAGAGTGATCTGTTGCATTCATACCTGCCCCATCAGTCATCAATGGCACATTAGGTAATGTTGAGAAAGGTGGTAAAGGAGGCAATGCTGGCATAGAAGGTATAGATGACATAGCTGGCATTGATGGTACTGATGGCATTGATGGAGAAACAGAGGTTACTGAGGGAACAGAGGCTGTAGATATTGGGGTAAGAGTTGAAGGCACAGAGTGCATAGCTGGCATAGGTATAGGTGGCATCATAGCCCCCATAACAGGTAGAACAGGAACCGCTGAAAAAAAAAGAAAAAAAAAAAAAAAGGTACTACTTTGTTTCAGACCAGGGTGACAAAGAATGTGTTCTCCAATACATTCACCAAAAAATAAACTTTGCCACTTTATTGTAAACTATTACATTAAATTATTTAATGGAGTTCAGATGAGGTGGAACCAAAAATCTTGATACTGTTAACAAAACAACTTGGTAGTACATTTCACACAGGTGACTACACTGGGCAGCAAGAGAAAACTGCTTTTTAGTAACAAAAATCAGCATGGTCTTCCTTAACAGCTATAACCACATTCAGTGCAATCACACACAGAAAAGCAAAGGTTGTTCATGTTCCTTGCAAAACCCACTGAAAAACATGCCAAAGAATTCAAGCAAACTGGAAGTCTAAATTTGACCCTGCAGACTGATGATTGCGTTTAGGAACCAATTGACACAAGGGCTTCCATGCATAATTAATGAGTGGTGAAGTAAGAGCAGGAAGGGAGGCAGTTGAATGACTCACCACCGGGCTGCAGTCCTGGGGGATAAGGCCTGTTGGCCCGTGTCTTTTCTTCCTCTTCTCCATCCTCACCTCCAATCCCTCCAGCTCCCTTCATCCGACTGGACATGCTGGCTGGCTTCTCCAGATCCTGATTCTCAGAGATAAGGCAGAGAGGAACAGGCTTTAACTCAGCCAGGGCCCCTTCTGTGTTCACTCACACGAGAAATCAATCTTCCCCCTGGGAGTACCTTATACTCTCTAAGAGCAGCTTAGCCCATTAACTATTACCACAGATATCTGGCTCTCATTTAACACGCTGAAGCATTTCACCTGGAAGAAATCGATAATTTATGCATAGTATGCTACTTTTAAAATTATGGCAACAATGTTAATGATGTTTTAAATTTACCTTTTAGCTTATGCAATCTTTTTGGCAATGAAATAATATCACCTCATTTATTTAGGTCTAACCTGACAGTAAGTGAGTTTCTGGATGACAGCCATTACATTAAGGGAGTTTGAAAACACCTTTTTACGGGTATAATGGATTAATGGCAGTTGGCTAAGAAATCACACGGAGCTTAATGCTGTAAGAAATACGGTAATCCAGTAACTTAATCGCCTTCGGTGCTGGGGACCTGGTGCCAATTGGACATTTGATGCTCAATCAATTACACACAACTAGGTTCAAATGATCCACAGAAACCAGTAGATCTAACAACTGACCTGATGTATTCATACTATGTATAAATGTATACAGTATACTATAAATTTATTTCATAGCAGTGTGTTAAATAAAGTCAACACTTTACACTCTTTGCCTGAATTATCAAGACAAATATCATGTTGATACAACAGTGGAAAATCAAGTTAGAGGGAAGAAGCTAAAGGGACTTACCCCACTACCATCAGACAGCACTGGGTCAAATAAGCTGTCCAGATATCGGTCCATACCTCTCTGAGGTGGAGCCTCACTAAAATCGGATTCTGTTAATAGTGTGAAAATGATAAAAAATAAAAAATAAAAAGAATGCAGATCATATGGATATGGTAACAAAAAAATATATGAACATTGTTCTCCATGTACAGTATATGGCCAAATGTTTGTGGACACCTGACCATCACACCCATATGTCGTTCTTCCCCAAAATGTTGACACAAAGTTGGAAGCACACAATTGTCTAGAATGTCTTTGTATGCTATAGCTTTACAATTTCCATTCGAACTAAGAGGCTCAAACCTGTTCCAGCATGACAATGCCCCTGTGCACAAAGTGAGCTCCATGAAGACATGGTTTGAGAAGGTTGGAGTGGAAGAACTCGAGTGTTCTGTACAGAGCCCTGACCTCAACCCCACTGAACACCTTTGGGATGAACTGGAACACCGACTGCACCCCAGACCTCCTCACCTAACATCAGTACTTGACCTCACTAATGCTCTTGTGGCTGAATGAACACAAATCCCCACAGCCACGCTCCAAAATCTAGCGGAAAGCCTTTTCAGAATAGTGGAGGTTATTATAACAGCAAAGGTGGGACTAAATCTGGGATGGGATGTTCAACAAGCACACCTGAGTGTGATGATCATGTGTCCACAAACTTTTGGCCTCATAGTGTATATTCAGCCTTCTGACCCTTGGCAACTTAAAAAACCTCAATTCTAACTTCAGTTCTAAACCCCTAATTTGTCAACAAATCATAAATAAATTAGAGTTGATTATCCAATTATAGAGAGAACACAACAGGCAAAAAAAAAAACACTGAAGCATCTGACCATGACTGTAGTATCCATCAGAATCTAGTAGACTGCTGCTGGCCATTGGTGGGTTAAGGAGCGGACTTTCATCATCTGAATCAAAACCACTTCTAAACAGAGCGCTGGAGAAAGTTAAAACAAAGCATCAGTGTCTGTACAACAGACATACTATCTCTATTCATAATACTGTATAAGCCACTCATATCTGCTTTTAAACAGAACACTTGTGCCCAAATGTACTAATTTACTATTAATATTACTAACAGGCTGGCATTGGGTCTGGTTCTGGTGGGACTCTCAGCCGAGATGATGAAATAGGACTTCTGCTTTGGGAAATCTCGCATTAGCTCCAGGTCTGCAATCAGGTCCATTACATAATCATGCCCTGCAAGCTCAGCCCATTGTCCATGCTCCTTCATGATGACAGAACAACCCTTCCAGGACTCTGTAACACCCCTACAAAACCAAATACAGCGACATTTCAGTTCACTGTGTGAGATCTACGCTATTTTCTTCAAAAAAAAAATTTTTTTAAAGCAATTGCTGAATTATGTTTGTTGTGCTACGACACTTTAAGCAAATACAGCTCCGTCAAGTTAGAGATCACAATGTACATTTTTAAATGAAAGCTGAGAAAAGAGTGATGAAGCCAAGACTGGTTTAGGACAATAGAGGAATTGTGTTCTCTATGTCACCAACCCTGGTCCTGGGGTACCCTGTGTGCTGCACATTTTAGTGGTTTCTCTGCTCCTAACACTCTTAATTTAACTAATCAGCTAATTAATAGCCCTTGTTGAGTTTAAGGTGTCTTAAAACAGGGAAAAAAACTAAAATGTGCAGGACAGGGGGTACTCAAGGACCATGGTTGGGAACCTGAGCTCTGTGTGACCCTGCTAGTTCAAAGCCTGACAGGAGTGTTTTACCAACATGTTTTCCCTGGCATGTACCTGTGCTGAAGGATGTCCCCAGCCAGGTCCTCTCCACTGGTCCATGAGTTTACAGGACACAGAAAGGAGGTTCCTGTGGAAAGAACATTATATTCGCAACCACAGTGAGAGAGGTGGTGTGAAGAGGTAAGACAACACCTCTGGTGAGGTTTTTTTCCCCATTCAGTTTAGCACTACAGATCAGGTGTCTCTTCATTTTGCTGAGCACTACATAATTGCCTAAAATGTTTACTGTGATGGAAAAACTCTGCTAGGCTAATTGAGACAGAAGAGAGTGACAGGAGAAACATATGCAAAGCTGTTTGTGTGCTTGTCTTATGTGTGTTTGTGTTATAGAAATGTAGTTATAGTATATCCCAGCCATGCCAAAACATTAAGAAATAGCAGATGGTAATCTTAAAGGAGACTGACACCCTAGTTGCTCCATTTCTTTAGAAGCCATTTCAGGCCTCCTCTTATTTCACACTTAGGTTTCAGGTGAAAACCACAGCAGTGATATCTATTCTCAATTAGAAAGGAAAGATAAGATGGAGAGATAAGTCTCTGTATTGCAAATAGTGCCTGACCAAAGCTAGTGAAATTTGACAAGCAATATTTCCCTTTCAAAAGTCTGCTGAAAAATCCACTGGATGGCAATGAAGATGTGTTACTCTCACCATCAAAACAGTGCACCTGTAGCACCATATTGGCTTTCTTTCTGTTGGCAGTCCATTCCAGCAGGGACAATGGGTAAGTCCTTGCTGTCTCTGGTCCATAAAGGGACTTCTGCATGGCCTGGATCAGCTTATGTTGGCAAACTGCCTTATAGCTATTATAGGCATTGTCTGACACAAACCTGTAGCATACAGAAGACCACAATGTAGACCAACATAATATAACATGATGTGCACAGTCATACATAGGAACATACACATAAGCAGTTCATGTCTCACTTCAGAAGGTATTTCTCTATTTTGGCTGAAGGTGCAAATGCACTGAGGCAGCCGAGCAGCAGCAGCCAGCCCCTTTCAGCATTATCTGGGTTGCTGTTCCTCCACACTTGATTGGCAATTTGACACAGAATTTCATCTCGTAAGCCAAGATTGGAAAGCCCTTTCTGGATGATGTAATTTCCGAGTAAATTCTCCTGAGCACCATTCAAATGTGGGTCACCCATAAATCTCAAAATCTGCAAAGGCATTGAGTATTTTAAATCATTTTATCAGATAGAAGGCAGGCATGATATATACAGTACAACAGTATAGGGTAAATGTGTGACAATTCTACCATGATGAAGACATCTAGAGCTTCATGTGTGAGTTCATCATCTAAATGAGTCAAGGGCGTTTTCAAAGGTGCAGTCAACATTCCAAATATTGGTTCCTGAAAAACAAAATAAAATCCGTCAGCGAATTTTTTATTTTAATTTTTTATTTTATTTTTTATTTATTTATTTTTTTTAGATATCTTAGACATCTTAGACTTACTCTGAAATGAAGCCGGATGAATTTAGAAATGGGGTAGTTGTTGATGTCGAGAGGTAGTGTGAGCTGGGATTCCACCTGAACTGTTGGTGCCTGTACAAGAGCTAAGCAATCAGAATGAAGCTCTCTGCCTCCTGTCAAACACAAAAGACAGACAGACAAATTGTATTAATAATTATATGCAATAAAACATCCATCTGTAAAAAGCGCCAGAGTGACATTGCCTTTGATTACATTCTATGAAGCTATAATTTCTCAGTGCCTTTTGCTTCAGGGTAATAGCACTAGCATTGCAATTGTACCTGCAACTGCTTGCAATAACCCTCCAAGTTCTGCTGGAATGACCAAGTGTGTGACGTTGACGACTTCCCGTTTTGCTAACTCCTACAAGTTCAAGATGAATGTTTTAAAATGAAGATAAAGTTTAGACAGAACAAACAGGCTAAGTTGTAATTCTGACCATTTCCATTTGGATTCGCTCCTCTTCTGCCTTCCTCTTGGCTTCTAATATCATCTGCAAAGAGATGTATAATGGATACAATTTAGTGCCAGAATGTAACACATAGTGTGAACATCTTGACATTCATAGTGAAAGCCATACCATCTGTACCTTAATGTATCTCTTTTG
This sequence comes from Cranoglanis bouderius, assembly GCA_023630585.1. Classification (NCBI taxonomy): domain Eukaryota; kingdom Metazoa; phylum Chordata; class Actinopteri; order Siluriformes; family Cranoglanididae; genus Cranoglanis; species Cranoglanis bouderius. The sequence continues at coordinate 16,555,243 of CM042551.1, forward strand.
ATTTACATACATGTGGACCACTGAGCGGAATCTGGCCAGACTCACTCGCATTTTCACATAGTGTTTCCTGTAAAAACCCACATAGGAATGTATGTGTATCAGAATGAAACCAGAGACAAGACTATGGATTCCTAGTCAAGGAAATGTTAAGGGGCAGCAGTGAGAATCTGTACCGTATGAGGTAACCTCGGCAGTGCGCCTGCAATCGAATGATTTTCATGCGAAAGGCTACATAGTTTTTCCGTACAAAGAACATTCGAGTGTAGCGTTGCAGGGTCAGAGCAGCAACATGCCTCACTCTGTCTCTCTTACTCTCCAGCATGTAATATATGTCTTCTTTTAAGAACAGCTAATGCAAATATACATAAAGAGAAATGAATAATGGCACACAAGTCTACTCAAGCCCTGAGTATTGTATATAATCTGGACCAGAGAATCCCACCTTGGTGATGCCCACTTCAAAAGCTCCTGGTCTTACAGGACAAAGCTTCCTAAGCATGATAACACAGTTTTCCCCAGTGGCAGGAGGAGCCTGCTTTAGGCCCAGCAAGGATTTGTATCTAAAAGAGATGAGAAGCAAACACACATTTAAAAAACAAAAACAAAAAAAAAACAAAAAAACTAAAGAGCCAAATGGTTTCCTTCTGGTTACCGAGGTTAAGTTTCATGTTACGTTTAGGTGTAGGCATAGCATTAATTAGCTGCATTAATAATTATGCAGTGGTGGCTCATCAATTGGGGAAGGTTTAACAAATGGTAATTTTCATAAAGTCTTCATTCATAACTCCATACATTTTAAATTCCATTGAAAGACTTCTTTTGAGTGACCAGAGATATTTTAAAATTGCTATTTGACTGATATAAGGTTATGTTCCTTTGATTTGTTCACCTTTCAAGATGTTGTGCAATTGTGTTTAGCTTGCATAGTGTTATTATTGCACCTAGTGGTCAAAAATGGGAACTACAACAAGCACTAATAGAGGTCCACTGAGACAAGAATCATGCTCCCCCATGCTCAGGGGAGGAGCAGTAGACAAAACAGTTATTGACAGGTTTGTCAAATTAGGCTGTTTAAAAAAAATCCACTGCCACCAAGATCTTGTTTTATAGCAAATCAGTGGCAGTAAATTGAACAGTGGTAGCTCAGTGGTTAAGGTGTTAGACTACAGATGGGAAGGTCATGAGTTCAAATCCCAGCTGCCACTGTTGGGCCCTTAAGCAAGGCCCTTAATGCTCAGATGTATAAATGAAACAAATTTAAGTCACTCTGGATAAGGGTGTCTGCCAAATGCCATAAATGAACAAATTTCTGCAAAAATGGCAAAGTGTAAGTACATGTGGTGTGTCTTTGATGTCCATTTTTATTGGAAGAAGGGAATGGTGATTATTGAGTGATGTCCATACATCAGAAATACATGAGAAACTTTTTTCCCCACACAAAGGTTGACAGAAAAGAAGAAAAATGTATCCCTTTTACAGTCATTTTTTTCAGGTAATTTCAGGTTTGTTGTGTGATTTTTGAGATGTAGTTTGGGATGAGAATTTTGCTGAAACTTGGCAACCCTGGCTAATGATATCACATCAAAGGCTGTAGAACAAAGATGTGTCTAACACCATTCAAAACAACCTGCTAGACTGTATGCCACATGACTTTATGCTGTCAAATCTCAACTGCCTATTATGGGTTACTATAGGTTACTGTATTAATCTAATCTAATTTAATTCACTAGATAGTAGCCAGTAGCATACAGTAAGTCAAGTTTGATAAAATCTTGACTTAATTTTGTTTGAGGCTATGTCATTATTAATGTTGTCCTGCCCCACCAAAATGTATGGCCAGAAGCCGCTGCTGTGTCAGAGGACCTCCTAAGGACACTACGAGTAAGAGAGAGAGAGAGAGAGAGAGAGAGAGAGAGAGAGAGAGAGAAAACTGAAAGTATGTTCAGTGTGATACTGTTTAACTACAGTCACCCAAGACTTTACCTAAAAAGGAAGACATCAAAGAGTATTCTGATTGGATAGCCCTGTCTCCTAATACGGATGGTATCCAATATCCCAGAGTAACGAAGCTGAGTGCTGACCAGGTCCATGTCAAACACTCCAGGCTCCTACAGGTATCACAGCCTCTTAGCACAACTCCTCAATAGACTTTCAGTCTACTGCTGAACACTTGATCTTCTTATACTATGTCTTTGCACCTTACCTTGTTATGGTTTGGCTTTATGCAGCGCACAAAGAATGGGTTGCATCTGGCACCAAATGAAAGAAATCACAGGTTTAGATAAAGAATGGCATAAATTCTGGGGAATGAAGTACAACCCAAACATGGTATACCTCTCCAACTTTTCCACAAGCTCCATAAGAGATAGCTGGAACTTGGCAGCAACTGTGGATGGCTGGTATCTGCGTGTAACCGTGCTGTTCTTTCTGACATGAGTCTTCTGTTGATTTACAGTTTCCGAATAGCTTGTGAACAGATGTGCAACCATCTAGAACAAGAGAAATATAACCTTAAACCCCAGGTTACCAAATCCAGAGAAGGTGCTCAGTAATGCTTGCAGACTGTTACCTTATTTTTGCTTTGCATGAAAAGATTAAGCACCTCCTGGCGAACCTGATCAAAATTTTTGTCCAAAAATTTATGGACCTGTTCAAGAAGATACAGGTAACTCAGTCCATACTTTCAAATATTTCTCTGATAAAATAAATGTGGATTAACTATTAACTGTACCTGATAGGTGACTTTTCCAGCAAAGTGTTTAATGGCAAATTCAGGGAGAGGCATTTTTGGCTTGAAATACAGAGGATTGTGGCCATGATGATAGTGACATTTCTGAAGGAAGGTGTGGTCTGTAGCCTAAAGATAAAACATTTCAATGACAGTCTGAAGAACATAAGCACAGAAACTTGGAGAGAGATAAATCACTACCAACACACCTGTGGAAAACCACTCTGGTCATCCAAGATCCGAAGTATCCCATGGGGTTTTGCGGAAATCAGGTCAATGCAGGCCTGATTGTCATTATAATACACTTCTTCCCAGGGAATTTCCTCTCTGCTGTATTCCTCCTTTAGATATTGAAAGTCATTTATTCAGATGTATTTTGAAATCTGTATAGCTCAGAGGATTAAAACAAACTGAAAAGTCTTACTTGCTCTTCCCTGAAAATGACCCTGTTGAAAAAGAACTGTAGGTACTCATTTGCATAGTTTATGCAAAGCTGTTCAAAGCTGTTGAAGATGAGGTCCTGTAAATCACAAAGGGTTTGATTCACCATGCAACTGTCTTTTAACCACCATGTAGAGCACCTTTAAAAATACAAAAACATGCTAACTTCATTACAATACCTCAAATCCATAGATATCAAGGATGGAGATAGACAGTGCCTCGTTCATTGGGTAAACCAAATTATTGATTCTGTCTGTTAACCAATTGAAAAGGAGGGAGTACAGGATCTTGGCAACTGCATCTCTGTTTTTTTCAGACAGAAATTGCATTTTAATTAGTGTAAACTTCTTTTCTGATCCAGATATTTTTGGGAAATACTGTATTTTCATGGCTTACCTGGCATCAACTGCACTCTCCACTGATAGAGGAGTATAGATCTTCTCCCTCAGTGTCTCCTATAGTAAAAGACATTTTGGTGTTAAGGACTAATAATGGTACTCTGCAGAAATGTAAATTGTGCATGCACATCTGGCTCAGGCACATCATACTGCTAATTTTCTTCCTTTTTTTTCTGAACTATGAAAAACTTACTTGGGTCAGCTTGTTCTTTACCAATCAAACAGTTATTAGTTCAGAGAAGGGGTCATAAAGAGCAAACTAAATATTCTGGAAACACTTTATCATTAACACTTGTCTGGAAAAATAATCCATGGTGATGGGAGGTTACATGTAGAGCATGAGAGCACAACATTTTGAAATTACTTTTCATTTCTTGTAGACAGGCCATATTCTAATTATAATCCGAGCCTAAAACTATGCAATGATAAACTGTGGTCTATCCATCCAATTTGGAAATGCCAATCAGCCCACAACGCATGTCTTTGGACTGGAGGAGGAAACCGGAGTACCCGAAGGAAACCCCCAAAGCACGGGGAGAACATGCAAACTCTGCACACACAGGATGGAGGCAAATCCTCAACCTCAGAGGTGAAAGGCAAACGTGCTAACCACTAAGTCACCGTGACCCCAAATCGTGGTCTAAATGAATCTTTTCATTTAGACATAGTCCGGACACTGTGACCATAGACAAAACTTAGCTCTGAGCAAGGCAGTCTAGTACCTCCTAGAAACAAGACACCAATCATGGGAATACGCCCTGGATCAGATGCTAGTCTATTGCAGTGCACCATGCACACACACACACACACACATTCACACGTTCATTCACACCTGGGGCATTTTAGCATAGCCAATTCATCTTTGGGAAGTGGGAGGAAGACAGACGACCTGGAGGAAACCCAAGCGGACACAGGGCAAAACTCCATGCAGACAATAACCTGAGCTCAGGATCAAACTGGGGACCCTGGAGCTGTGAGCCAGCAACACTACCCTCTGCGTCACTGGCCCACCCTGGTCTCACCTCCTACAGCTGATGAAGGACTGTTGTCTGAAAATATCCTGTTTAGAAAGTTGCATACTTTGCTTAACTTTTACCACATCTACCTCATACACTCACTGGTCACTTTAATAGGAACACTTGTACACATGCTCATTTATGCAGTGACATGGTCTTCTGCTGTTGTAGCCCATCCACATGAAGGTTTGATGTGTTGTGTGTTCTGAGATGCTTTTCTGCTCACCACAGTTGTAAAGAGTGCTTATTTGAGTTACTATAGACTTCCTTTCAGCTCAAATCAGTCTGGTCATTCTCCTCTGATCTCTCTCAACTCTCTCTCTTAAGTGTAACTTGGTGAAAGCATATAATAATGTGTACAAAATAACCCCATGACAATGAACTGTACTACTTTTTGATTGCCAAATAAATACATACAAATCTATTGCCAGCAAGTTTTCTCTACACACATATATGTCCTACCGTCACTTTATAAGTGATTGATTTCTGCAGGGCCTCAGGAGAAATCTGTAAGAGTTCTGCCACCACTCGAATCTCCTGAGCACTCACCACAGACACCATCTCCCGAGAGTCTGTCTGTGTGTCGAAGGACATACAACACTCCTATTAAGTCACAATATTTATATAATTGTAACAGAAAAGTGTAACATTTGTGATGGCAGGTCAACATATGACATATTAGGGGGCAATATACTGTCTGACTACCTCATATCTCTCAAAAAAGACATTTCCCAGATGGAGAATAGATGACAGGATCCTGAAGATGCCATTTTGATCTTCAGGGTTGAAATGAAGGATTTCCATGGCACTGAGAAGCCTGCGGAAGTCCTCCCCATCACTCTTACCAGTGATCTCACAGTTCCCACCCTGACCAACATAAAAAAGATATCAGTGTCTGTGTGATCAAGGTAAATATTAGGTCAGGTTTATAACTTACATTTAAAGCTGATAATGATATTAACTAAGTAATTAATTAATTAGCTAAAACAAAAATATACTATTAAATGCAATAGTAAAAAAAATCACATCACATGAAACACAATAAACGACAGAAATATATATGTAACAGCGATGATCCAAAGCAAACTACTGTGCACTAAAGGCAAGTAGGCTATTTATACGTTTATATGTAAATGCACATATTTAAATAAAAGCCAGCAAAAAGTATTTGTTCTTAGAAACTAAACATTCAGATTCAGACTGAACATTGTTTATGATCATCTTAGTCTAAACTCACTTGATTGAGGTAATAGTAGGTCTCCGCCTCTTGGAGGTACAATGACTGTTTTTGCTGTGAAGGAAGGCCTGCAAGCATCTCATAAAAAATGTGGTAGTTTCTTTCATCTTTGGCCTAGAAGTAAAAATGCACATAACACATAAACATAAAACATGTCAGCCAAGTTTGCAAACCAAGCATGTAACCAAAACTGCTAATTTAGAATAATGGAATAGCAAAGATCACCTGAAACACAATCCTTGATTTTTCAAGTAGATACTGTGAGGTTATGGCACCACTAATCACACCCCTGATTTTTACAAACAGTAAGAGAATGATAGTTTTAGTGTTAAATATTGTGTTACTTTTTTTTTTTTTTTTTAATTTTTACATTCATTAAAAAGAGAAAATACTGCATAAAAGTATTTTCATTATAGACAATCCTCAAATAAAGAGAGAACGCCTAATACAAATATCAGCCTTTGTATCAGTTCAAACATGCAGACATTTAAGGATGCTTTTTAAAAATCACACTCACTCCTCCAAAAATATCTCTATGTATTTCCCAAATCGACTTGAGTTATCATTCCTGACAGTTTTGGCATTTCCAAATGACTCTAGGAGTGGAGCAGCTTCAAGAATCTGTAGATTTAAACATAGGAAGTTATGTCAATCATAAAAAGACAGTTTAACTAAATGTTAATGTCAAACATCACTTCATCAGTAACACTCTGTAAATACACTACATGGTCAAAAGCATATGGATACCAGATCTTGACACCCATAGAGTATGTGCTTGTTGAACGTCCCATTCCAGATTTAGTCCCCTTTTTGCTTTTATAACAGCCTCCACTCTTCTGGGAAGGCTTTCCACTAGATTCTGGAGTGTGGCTGGTGCAAATTTTGGTGCAGTCATTCTTCCAGTTCATCCCAAAGGTGTTCAGTGGGGTTGAGGTCAGGGCTCTGTGCAGGACACTCGAGTTCTTCCACTCCAACATTGGTAAACCATGTCTTCATGGACTTTGCTTTGTGTGTAGGGGCATTGTCATGCTGGAACAGGTTTGGGTTCCTAAGTTCTAGTTAATTGTAATGCTACAGCATACAATGACATTATATACAATTATGTGCTTCCAACTTTGTGGAAACAGTTTAAGGAAGGCGTACATATGGGTGTGATGGTCAGGTGTCCACAAACTTTTGGCCATATAGTTTATAGAGGTTTGGCCATTCAATATGAAAACCCCACTGCCCATTAGCAAAAAGACCTAAAAAGACCATTCGGGGTGGTATGGTTCCATTTCTGAATTGATTATTTTCTAGTAATAGCACATCCTAAATGTTACGACACGTGGTGTGGGAGACAAGCAGGATGCACTTGCAGGGGAAAGTGGTCAGTTTATTAGGCACAGGATTTTCAAAATTAAAGGAACACACACCAAAACACCATCAAACATAAATCATGAAAAAAAAAGGTAACAGTAATCCAAAGTGATGTACTTAGCCGAAGAGGCAGTAATCCAAAAAAGGAAACAGTAATCCACAAAAAGGCAGTTATCCAAAAAACACAGGGAAACACACAAGAGGCATCGAGGTGGTCTGGGAACCACGAATTACGAGCTAAGGGATAAATATGCGAGGCTGGAAAGATGGTCTGGGAACCACGAAGAACGAGCTAAGGGATAAATACGCGAGGCTGGAAAGGTGGTCTGGGAACCACGAAGAACGAGCTAAGGGATAAATACGCGAGGCTGGAAAGGTGGTCTGGGAACCACGAAGAACGAGCTAAGGGATAAATACGCGAGGCTGGAAAGGTGGTCTGGGAACCACGAAGAACGAGCTACAGGATAAATACGCGAGGCTAGAAAGGTGGTTTGGAAACCACGAACAAATGGCTACGGCAAATATCTAAGTTCAATCATAAGTAAGGCAAGGTTAAACTCATCTAATATTCCGCCCCGAAGCGGAAACGGAGTGGCGTATTTAAACACAGAAATCACATGCACAATCAATGACACCTGAAACTCATAATGCACAGAATGAATGAGCCGAACATGAACCAATAAAAATTAAGGAGGCAGAGACATGACACAAACCAAAACATGAGCACATGGGGAAACACAGGAGGCGGAGACATGACGTGAACAAAAACATACGCACATGACAGAGGTAAACAAAACGAGAGTCTTTATGAATGACAGCCCAGAGGGTTTTTATGAATAGCGCTGGAAGGAGCTCAGTGGAATGCGGAAGTATGCTACGCTACTCTTTGCAGCGTAGCGAGAGCAGGGAGCGGGAACCTAACACTAAAGTGTTTTATTCCTCTTATACCACAGCAATTTGCCAACAGTTACATTTATTTTTATAAATTAAAGAAAGACACAGTGTACTTTTTATTCGTTTGTTACATTCAATGTTGTAGATCTCTATCCCTAAGTTATTTTAAAACGTAGCTTGTCATTTTACGAGAAAAATGCAAAGCCCACCATCCTAATACTTTCCAGTGTCTGAAAATTTTACCTCTGACTGTTACAAAACACTTACACTGGAGAGTCCAAAAATGCTAAATAAAATTCTCCTCAGAGAAAGCAATCAACAATTACACACATTTTTAAATCCATTAATGTGGAGCATCTGCCTTACAAGTCCCTGTGGGGGTTGTGTTACTATAGAAATAATAACACATTAGAACATGCTCATTAATATAAACCTTGCAGCTGGCACTTCTGTCATAGCTGCTGTTATAGAAAAGTAATCAACACCTACTGGCCAACAGAAATGAGAATTCAGCAGTGCTCTGGTATAAATTAAAATAACAAATGCTCCATAAAGCACACACAGAATATGAAGGATATTTTTCAGGGTGCACACATGCAAACAAGGCACATACTATACCTCAATCTGTCCCAGAGCATGTGAAAGGAAAACAAACAAACAAAACAGATTTATTAGATCTAATATAAGATATAAATCTTTAAAAAATATATTTTAAAAATGCTTCTGCAAAGTAGTTTATTAGGTTTAGCCATACCTGCTGTGTAATGTTGCGCTTGTGTTGTATAGCAGCCAAATAGCGCAGGACCAACTTTGTGGCCTCAGTCTTACCAGAGCCACTCTCCCCACTGAAAGATAATAATCACATTCCTAAATCCCTAATTATCCGTTTAACACCACAGTTAGGTAAACTGGCACAGACACTTGGCATGTAATGAAGCGATTTCCACCTCCTTTACTTTGCATTTAAGTAATGAGCATGGTGTCTGGTTAGACAGACGTGAAATCAAATGCTAAAATGTGTGTGTCATGCCAGCTTCCCTGAGACAACACTGGGTACATTTCAGAGACATGATCCGTAGGTTCAGTCCTAGCCCAGACACAAGCAGTCTTTCCTTACAAGTATCTCCTTCTGAGAGAGGATTAAAATGTTCCAGATGATCAGTTGTGTCAAACACAACTGACTCTGATTCCTTTATAAATTGCTTAAAATACTGGTTTAAGTACTTTAAAAGACTCCTTTAAATATTAAATATTAAGACTAAATGCCTTTTTTTTAAAGTTTAAATAGCTACTATAATAGATGATTCTATAATATCCCCTTCAATGTAATTCAACATTACCTGATAATAATGCATTGGTTCTGTTTGGCATCCATCATTTTTGCATAAGCCGCATTTGCTATAGCAAATAAATGCCTGAAAAAAATATTTGAGACGTTAACCTAGCCACCTCTAGTGTTCGTGCTAGATAGAAAAATGAAAGAAGACACTGAGTGCTTACGGAGGATTTTCACCAAGGGCATGTCCTTTGTGTTGAAGCACCATGTCTGTCCCATAAATATTGTACATCTTGTATGGATTTACAGCTACCAGAATACTCCCAATGTATGTCTTGAGAGGAAACAAAACTTTGCCTAACTCACATATCATTGATGCAAGATACATGCACAACTGACAAACCAAAATATATAATCAGAAATGAAAGTATATTCAATAATCACAAACTAAAATATGTTTGTTAAATGGAAGCTATGGTTGAAAATTAATTGGAAAGGGTTGAAAATCTACTTACATAAATCAGTTCTCGTTCAAATCTTTTTTTAAGGTTGAGTAAAACAGCAGCTTCATGAAGTTCCCTGGAAAAAGGAGTTTAATTTTCAATACACTATACAGTTCCCTGCACAACCCCATTTCCATAAAAGTTGTTTTTTTTTCTAAAATGCAATAAAGACAAAAATCTGTGATTTGTCAAGTCTCTTGAAACTTTAAATGACCTGACAAATGTACAAAGAAAAGTTATTCGATGTTTTCACTGACCAGCTTAATTGTATTTTGTACATATAAAGAAATTTAGAATTTGATGCCTTCAACACACTCAAAAAAAAGTTGGGACAGAGGCAAAATAAGACTGAAAAGTTTATAGAATATTCAAGTAATACCATTTTGGAGGATCAGATTAATTGGTAAAAGGGGAGGGTATCAGGTTTGGGCATAAAGGAGCATCCACCAAAAGCTCAGTCTTTGCAAGGATGTGTTGTGGTTCACCAATTTGTGCCAAACTTCGTGAGAGAATTGCCAGTCAGTTCAAAAAGAACATTGCTCAATGCAAGATTGCAAAGAATTTAGGTCTTCCGGAGAAATCTTATTGCGTAAAGGGCAAGGCCGGAAACCACTGTTGAATGTGTGTGACCTTTGAGCCCTCAGGCGGCATTGTCTGAGAAATCATCATGCTACTGTGATAAATATAACCACATGGGCTCGGGAGTACTTCGGAAAACCGTTGCATCCAGAAATGCAACCTGAAACTCTATTATGCAAGGAAGAAGCCATACATCAACTCTATGCATAAATGCCTCCGAGTTCGCTGGGCCCGAGACTGAAAGGCAGTGGAAATGTGTGCTGTGGTCAGATGAGTCCACGTTTCAGCTTGTTTTGGGGGGAAAACGGACGTCAAGTTCTCTGTGCCAAAGATGAAAAAGACCAACCAGACTGTTATAAGCGAAAGGTGTGAAAGCCAGCATCTGTGATGGTATGGGGGTGCATCAGTGCCCACGGCATAGGTGACTTGCATATGTGTGAAGGTACCATTGACTTGGAGGTGTATATTGGGATTTTAGAGAGACATATGCTGCCATCAAGGCAACATCTTTTCCCAGGAAGTCCATGGTTATTTCAGCAGGACAATGCCAGGCCTCATTCTGCAACTGCTACAACAACGTGGCTTTGTAGACACAGAGTGCGTGTGCTTGACTGGCCTGCCAGTGGTCCAGATCTGTCACCTATGGTGCATCATGAAGAGGAGAATCAGACAATGGTGACCAAGGACTGTTGAGCAGCTGAAGTCTTGTATCAAGCAAGAATGGGCAAAAATTCCACTTGCAAATCTGCAACAATTAGTATCCTCAGTTCCCAAATGATTAAAAAGTGCAATTAAAAGGAAGGGTGATGTAACACAGCGGTAAACATGCCTCTGTCCCAACTTTTTTTGTGTGTTTTGAAGGCATCAAATTCTAAATATGTTTATATTTACAAAATGCAATTAAGTTGGTCAGTGAAAACATTGAATATCTTTTCTTTGTAATTTTGTCAGTTAATTAAAGTTTCAAGAGACTTGACAAATCATTTTGATTTTTTATTAGAAAAAATCCCAACTTTTATGGAAATGGGGTTGTATAAGAACCCCATTTCTTTGATAGATGTCAATCAACCAATTGTTTAACATAAAAAGTTTAAGAAGTCTGTACTCAAGTTGTGTCATGTCCTCAATCCCGTCCTCTTCAGCTCGCTCTCGGTACAACATTGTGGGCAGACTTCGGATAGAGTACATCTACATGCCAAAGTAAATACACATACTCAAATAAATCAGAGAAATAAGAACTGCAGCTAAATATAATAAAAGGTGTAGTAACTATGATGCACTGCTTGTTTCTTGTCCTGGGCAAATGCAAAACTGCAGAGAAACACCAAACTATCCAGTGCTGTGGCCCTTCAGGACATGAAAAAGAATATTACTCCATGAATTGTATGACATTACATCACATCCTATGAATGTGCCTGACTTAACAGTGTCATGTAAAAACTTATGGCATAGACTTGGCACAGACCGAATCTACTACTGTGTACTGTATATCTACTGTAATCACACAAGCCCCAAAATTGGAAAAGATTATGAAGCTACAAAACACTCAAAGAGTGTCTAAAAAGTGTAGCTAGACATAAATTACTGATATATGTGCAAACTTTCAGCTTTGTACCTTATCATACCAGTGCCCTTGAGGTTCACCTTCCCTGTCTGGTGACCACTCAGGCTCAGAAACACCAGCATCTTGCCCAGGATACACGGGGATGACAAAATCCACCAGTTCTTCATCCCTGTACATGGACCATTTTATGAGGTTCTGCACAGTATGGTGTGGAAGGACTCTTTCTGAGGACCAAACATCATCTGGCTCATGAGCATCTATTGTGTGGGCTTGAGCCCAATGTTCACCAGGTTGACCCTGAACCTGTGGTGTCACCACTGCATACCTTGGATCCTCTGGAGATCTCCTCAAAGTTGTGGGCAACCTATAGGAGGCTTTGTGTAAATGAACATTCTTCAGGGCATTTCCCAGAAAGGGTGATGTAGGTTGAGCACTTTCGGCTGTTTTACCCCTGGTAGTAAGTGTTCCATCAGGCAGTCTGTAGGAAGCTTTACGAAGATTTTGGTTCTGAAGTGCGCTGGACAGCACTGAAGTTTGTTCTTTTTTGTTGGGCTTTCTGAATAGGCCAGAGGTACTTGGGAGTCTAACATTACGAATGTTTGTGTTTTGCAAAGCACTTGACAGATGGGAGGAAATATTTTGTTTTGAATCCTGTCCTGGGCTCTTGTTTAAAATTGTTCCATCGGGGAGCCTGTAGGAAGCTGTACGAAGGCTAGCATTCTGAAGTGCGTTTGAAAGAAGAGGGGAGGTGGACTGTTCAGTCTTCTGGTCCCGAGAAAGAATAGTTCCACCTGGCAATTTATAAGAAGCTTTACGAAGATTTGAATTCTGTAGAGCATTTCCTAGGTATGGTGACAATTGTTTTGGTTCAGTTACTTGATCAGAGCCCCGGGAAAAAATAGATTCAGGAATTCTGTAAGAAGCTTTTTTGACATTGGCATTCTGAAGGGCATTAGTTAATAGGGAGGGAGATGAAGTTGGTTGTTCTACCTCATTTCTTGATTTGATTGTTCCATCTGGCAACCTGTAAGTTGCTTTACGGAGATTTGGGTTTTGTAAAGCATTTGCCAATACTGATGGTGCTGTGTCCTCTTTTTGGTTCTCTGAGGTCCTAGATAATATTGCCCCACTAGGTAATCGAAAAGAAGCACCCTGAAGGTTTGGATTCTTTAATGCGCTTGATAAAAGGAAAGAATGTCCTTGCGCCTGGAGGATAGGTGTAGGACTTCTCTGTAGTGGAGACATGTATGAAGCATTGCGCACATCAGTGTTCTGTAGGGCACTGGACAGTAAAGATGGTGAAACTTTTAGATGAGAACTTTGCAAAGCATTTACCAGATCTGGGGAAGTATGCAGCGAGACTTGCTGTGTGACCACTGGCTGTGAGGATGCAACTCTTTGTAAAGAGGAGCTGAATGAAGAATTACGAAGATATGGATTTTGGAGTGCATTACTCAGCATCGGAGAACCTTGATAAGTAGTTTGAACATTTGGAGGTATCACTACTGAATGAGGAGATGCAGCTCTCTGTATTACTGAGTTATAAGAAGACTGAATTGCACTCTGATTGATGTGTGCCATTAATGGAGACTGTGCAGGATTGAAGCCTTTAAGTGGTGAATTATATGAAGCAGTGGAGAGATTTGGATTCTGGAAGCCATTTGTTAAGAGAGGAGAAGGGCCTTGCTCAACTGTCTGGCCAAATGATATTATCTCTTGAGGCTGACCACCAGGTGTTGCTATTAGAGGCGTATGGTTGATGGCTTGATTATGCAAAGGATTTGTTATTACAGGAGAAGAAAGATTTACAAGTGGTGGAGAATGCACAGGCACTGATGTGCCAGGTCTCACTGGGGGGTAAGGTGAGGCTGGCCTTAGTGGGATATGGGGTGAAGCTGGTCTCAATGGGACATATGGTGAGCCTGGTCTCAATGGGGAATAAGGTGATCCTGGTCTCATTGGAAGCTGAGGTGATCCAGGTCTTGCTGTTAGGTGAGGTGAACCTGGTCTCATTGATACCTGATTTGGTGCATGTCTCAGGGGTGGTTGTGGTATTGATGATCCTGGTCCATTCATTGAAACTTGCTGAGGAAAATGTGCTTCACCATTCATTACAATAGGTTGGCTTGGCCCCCTTACTGACTGCCTTAGTGGAACAGGATTTATTGGTACTCTTACAACAGGACGACCTCTCCCAACAGGTCTATGAAAACCTCTCTGGGGATTTGGAGTTCCTGGTGGGAAAAATCTTTTTGAGTCTCGGAATGCTGTAGGTCTAGGACCTTGTCTTGTTAACATAACAGGTGATGAGGTTGTACTTTGATGCATGGGTCCTGAACCAATTGCTCCATTATGAATGGAAGATCTGAATGGAGATACATTTTGTGTTAGAGGACGTTCATGGTGGCTTCTTTGCAAAACTGGATTCACAGGGGATGGTTTAACAGTACCCATTGGTACTTTATTTCGACTGAATCCTCTAAATCTACGTGTGGATGGATGGGTTGACAGACTTTGTGTATCATGATGGATTCTAGCAGAAAATCTTGATGGTGTAGGGGAGAGAGGTCGCTGAGATCCAGTGGCAGTAGAAGATATTGGTCTTGGTGATCCTGTTCTTTGGGTAGGAGGTGACCCCGGTGGATAATGCTCCATTTGTTGATCAATTTTTGGAGAAAGAGGAGGGCTCATTCTTCTTAAAGATGGTTGTGATGAACAAGCAATTGATCTTGATGATATAAATGAGTCATGCCTTTTTCCACCAATTGGCCTGAAAGGACTTGGAGGGGGCCCTGAATGGACACTTTGCCGTAGATTCACTCTTGGAGATGAGGGAGGGCTTTTTCTTCTTAATGAGCCCCGCAATGAGGTTAATGGACTCCCTCCTTCTACAACATTAGGTGAGTGTCCTCTCAAAGAGAAAGGTCTTCTCTGGGGGATGGGAGACTTTCCCTTCAAAGTGACTGTCGGAGATGGTCCTCGTCTTGAAAATTGTGGGGAAGATGGGGGGGTGAAGCTTCTTTTTTGAAGAGGTGATAATGGTCTTTGCGTATTGGAATTCCATGGTGATTGACCAAATACTCTTTGTTGTCTTGGTGAAAATCCTGGACTTATTCCCTGTGGTTGGATATCAAACCTTTGTTGGGACAGAGGGCTACCTCGACCTGGTGAAATCTTACCCCGCCTAATAGAAAACTGTGGTGAGAAATGAGGACTTATTCGTTTTAGTGGTGTTTGTTGCATAGTCTCAAATGGAAATTCGGGTCTCTGAAACATGGGATCCGGATAGATGAAAGGGGGGTTTGCTTGATCAACAAAGCCTGGGTCAAATCTCCTTGCAGATAAAACAGGTGATGCTGGTGTTGAGAGCGGTATGTGCCCCACAGGTCCAAAAGAGTGTCTACTTAGAGTGGGTGATACTGGCATAGGAAGAGGGTAAGGAGGCCTTGCTTGAAGTAATGGGGAGGATGGCAGTTGTGGTGACTGAATCAAAATAGGGTTCACACCAGGTAATGAAGGAAATGCTGTTGGTGTTTGCTGGCTTAGCATGACAGTTGCTGTGGAAGATTGTTGTGGAAACCCCATAGGTTGAGTAAATATTTGAGGGTTTTCATGTTGCATATCAGACATAACTTCTAAATCACTTAGAGCAATATAAGGAGATGGTGGATTGACAATTTCAAGTTTCTCTTTTCCAAAAAGTTTGACTTGTGGTCTCGGGAGACGAAACTGATCTTCAGTCATTGCATTTTCCATTGATAGATGTGCATTTTCATTAGCATAAGGTTCAGATGGCTCAGTTTGTTCCATTATATTCCCCATTAGGTAAGTATATGGCTGATTAACCCCTAAAAGAGGATCTAGATAAACTGATGTAGGTTCCCCACTATAGCTGTATAGATTTTGGTTGTATGGATTTGGGTAACTTGCATACATCATGTAAGCGTCTTGGCTCCCATAAAAATTTTGCTGATCACCATAATAATCAAACTGCTCTGGTGAAACACCATAATTGTAGTATTCCACATCATTTCCATAGTAGTCATATTCTTCTTCAACTGGATACCCAGCCTCATTATAATATTCAATGCCACTATCAAAATAACCATATTCATCCATTCTTTGCTGCCTAGGATCATAGTAGTCTAATCCAGTATCATAATAGTCATATGGTTGTCTTTCGTTGTACTGGTCAAAGTAGTCTTCAACATAATACCCATATTCATCTGCATAAAGGGGATCATAGTAATCACTCTCTTCACCATATAAACCATATTCATCTTCAGGATAAGAATAATACTCTTCATCGTGGCAGTCGTAGAGATACGGTTTTCTGAACCGTCCATGACCGTATTCATTTTGGTCCAAATATCGCCCTCGTGGGCTGTTTCTTCCATAGCTTCTTAGGTCATAGTCATCTTCCCCATAGCTAAATTCTGCCTCATCATACTCATATCCTCCATTCTCATAACCATATCTATCTTTGTTTGACCTACGATGACGAACCGAACGACCTAGTCTACCCCGAGATGTTTTAGATGATATGAATTTACTAATTAGCCAATTAGTAGCTCCTGAAAGCTTCCCCAGAGCCCATCCTTTACTCTTGAATTTTGCAGGTCCAGTAGTCGTCCTTTTGCCAATAAACCCTTTC
Organism: Cranoglanis bouderius; assembly: GCA_023630585.1. NCBI lineage: Eukaryota > Metazoa > Chordata > Actinopteri > Siluriformes > Cranoglanididae > Cranoglanis > Cranoglanis bouderius. The sequence goes on from CM042551.1 coordinate 16,571,892, forward strand.
AATTTGCTCCCTAGCCCAGAAGTTGCAGCTACAGTGTTTTTTGTTTTTCCACCAATATTGAGCAATAAAAGAGATTTTTCACCTTCTTTCTTCTCAGTTTTATTTTTTCCACCACTTAGAAAACCTGACATGAATTTAGACGTATTCTTTAGATCTTCAGGTTTAGACTTGCCGAGTCCTGCAAGCAACTTAGATGGATTTTGGAAAGCCTTGAGAGGGGTAACTTTTTTTTTCTTCGACAGTCGCATAAAAAGTCTAGACGTAGTTTTAAGACCTCTTTTACGCTTTGGGGCTGGTGTTTGTGCCTTTGCTCCTGTCTTCAATAGCTCTGCATCTGAGCCATCTTCAGATTCACTGGTAACAGCTTGCTTTCCTTTTCCTTTTGCCTTCCTAGGATCTTCTTTTACTTTGCCTTTTCCAGGAGGTTCTTTAGCCCCTGCCTTCGGCCCCCTTTGTCCATTTTTTACTCCTTGTGCTGCTGCTGTTTTTTCAACTTTCTTTGGAGGCATTTTATGCTAGTTTATGTCACTATATCAAAAATAATGGCAGAAAAGCTTACATTTTAACAAAACTGTTGCATTTGGAGCACAAATCACTCTCAAAGGCTGATGAAAAGATGAAAAAAAAATCACCTCAGAAAGACAAAAATCTGTGTCTTATCAAATGTAGTCTAGCTTTCTTTATTACAGTCCCAAATCAGAAGCAGGTTTTCTTTAATGCTGCAAATATTACACTCGTTCAGGACTCTACCTTGCATGGTTATATTCCTCATCTTAGAAATGTCCAATCGAACAGATTCTATCCCTTAGCTGTTGTGCTGATTTTGGCAAAAGATTTCCCACAGGCAAGATGACCTCTGCATTAGCATCCCTTTTGTCATGAGTTGCAGCTCTTTGAATTTTCTCTTCGTAAAGGTACTCCAGTCACATATTTGTCCATGGCGAGTCTCAGATAGTGTTCTTGAAAAGGTCTGGAAACATGTGACTGAAAGTATGCGAGGGCTCCCTGTTATAGTTGGAAAGGGCACCTTAAATGTATCAACTACACTCACTTAGAGTAACATTATCTCTTTGGTTCATTCCTGTATAAATTATGCAGTTCAGTGAGCTGTTACTAAACTGTCTGAGAAACATTTCCAAAGAGCAGAAGAATATGGCTGTGATGCAGAGTAAAGAGAAATATAGTCCAGTTAGAAGGTGAGTGAAAATACCACACATATAAATACAGAATTGTGTATTTTGTCATTACAGACCTTTGCTGAGGTAAATGCCTCTTGTTGTTTTCTTTTTTTGTTGTTGTTGTTTAAAAAATATATTTTTAATGCTTTGTATAGCCGCATTTGTTTTGCCATATTACAAAAAACAGTGATCTATTTTTTCTACAGTGAGCATAAGTTTTATTGTTGCATGTTCAGAAAATACAGTTGCAAATACATTATAATTGTCACTTATCACTAAAAAAGCAATGCTTAATGTAGCTTTATACACAGTTTTTAATACATTACCTATACATTATCTTGTCTTCTATTTTTCCCCCCAGTATGGTCAGAAATAGAGCTCTGGAGACCTTGCTTGAGTTTGGCTATCACCGCTCTTGTTATTAAGGTGTTGCCTAAAATGTTTTGCTGTTGCTGTTGTTGTTGCTATTTAATTTTTAGTTTAGTTTAAAAGTTTCATTTAGGGATTTGTGTTAATTCACTGATGATAGGTTAATATTCTAAGAGTTCATGGCACTGGGAGTAATGAATTCTTAATGGCTAGCCTGTATTCAGCTTACTAAGAAATGATGAAATATTAATTGAAAAAGCTCTAAATATATCTACAGTAATCTTTTTTTTTTTTGTCAGGTTTTATTCCAGAAAGTTCAGTGACCATTCATTTGATTATTGTGACTATTGTGACAGTGCAACAGTACTAAAGTATGAAACACCTCCTATTAGCTTATTCTGTTTAAATATAGAAATACATTAATATACTATAAATATAAATATGGTTTAGCACTAAACATCTAGGATTTTAAAGATTATTGTTTGGTTTCTTTTTCAGGCATTCCAGCTATTACATGAAATTCGAGACAGAGCAGAAAATCCTAAAAATCATTTAGTCCAAATATAGACTTGGCTAATTAACTCAGCCAAAAGCCATGGTGTCGGGTTCCAGTTGAGTGCTATGGGGAAGCTTTGTCTTGAATTTCATGCAATAGCTTGAATGTGTGAAATTAAAACTAAACATTGATTTTTACCCTACAGTGATGCGAAGCCAGTTACATACACATGTTCTTTCCATGTTATTTTTGTTGGTTGATTACTAATAAAAAATAAAGAAATACATATTATCAGTTGTTGGAATATTACATCACACATTATATAATGTGAAATGTTTTGCTGTGTTGCTTCCATTGCATTAAACCTATTGCATCTGTTGCTCTTACATTGCTCTTAAAATTGTCTTTATTGTTTAACCTTTTGATCTTTTGTTTAAAAAATTGACTAAATACTCTGCTTTCATGGATATCAAACAATTGCAAACAAAACACAGGTTTATACAAAAAAAAAAACTTTGTTAAATATAGGTGTGCAACAATTATTGGTCTTTTAGTCAATACTTTGTGCTCCTTTGCCAAGATAACAGCTCTGAGTCTTCTCCTATAATGCCTGATGAGGTTGGAGAATACATGGCAAGGGATCTGAGACCATTCCTCCATACAGAATCTCTCCAGATCCTTCAAATTTCGAGGTCCATGCTGGTGGACTCTCCTCTTCAGTTCACCCCACAGGTTTTCTATGGGTTTCAAGTCAGGGGACTGGGATGGCCATGGCAGGACCTTGATTTTGTAGTCAGTAAACCATTTTTGTGTTGATTTTGATGTATGTTTTGGATCATTGTCCTGCTGGAAGATCCAACCACAGCCCATTTTAAGCTTTCTGGCAGAGGCAGTCAGGTTCTCATTTAATATCTGTTGATATTTGATAGAGTCCATGATGCCTTGTATCCTAACAAAATGTCCAGGTCCTCTGGCAGAAAAACAGCCACAAAACATTAAAGAGCCACCACCATATTTAGCCGTGGGCATGAGGTACTTTGCCGTATGGCTACCTCTCTGTGTGCACCAAAACCACCTCTGGTGTTTATTGCCAAAAAGCTCTATTTTGGTTTCATCTGACCAAAGAACCCGATCCCATTTGAAGTTCCAGTAGTGTCTGGCAAACTGAAGAGTTTGTTTTTGGATGAGAGTAGAGGCTTTTTTCTTGAAACCTTTCCCAACAACTTGTGGTGATGTAGGTGACATTGGATTGTAGTTTTGGAGACTTTCTGACCCCAAGACACAACTAACTTCTGCAATTCTCCAGCTGTGATCCTTGGAGATTTTTTGGCCACTCGAACCATCCTCTTCACAGTGCGTTGAGACAAAATAGACACACGTCCAATTCCAGGTTGATTCATAACATTTCCAGTTATTGCCCTGATGGTGGAAATGGGCATTTTCAATGCTTTTTAAAAATATGAATTCATATGGGTAGCAGTAATTGTTGCACACCTATATTTAACAAAAAAAAAATTTATAAGCTTGTTTTGTTTGCAGTTATTTCATATCCATGAGAGCAGAGTATTTTTGTGAATTTTTTTGAACAAAAGATCAAAAGGTTAAACAATAAAGACAATTTTTCACAGCCTTCTTTTCTCATATTTACCAAGGGTCCCAATATTAGTGGAGGGCACTGTAATATATAATCATATTATATATTATAGAATATATTTTGATATTATGTTTTTTATAGAAAAATGTGACAATCTGTAATCGATTAGTATTAATAATTCTGCCCTACAGTGACACTCAATACACATACTGTATCTCTCACAAACAATGGCTTTTAAACTTGTTTTAAGCTGTTCTAAATGATAATCAGCCAGGATCAGACTGCTCACTTCAAATGTAAGAGCACATAAGAGGAAATATTAAGTAGTACTTGTTTAAAATATTTTTTAAAAACCTCTGTTGTCTGCAATGGAAGCATGTTTTCTTAAACATAAACACATTCGTTTGTCATAAAGTCTTTTATTAACCTTGTGAAGTTATGGTGTCTTTATCAAGTCAAGGTTTATCACCAGCACTTTTTTTGCACTAGATGGCAGCAATGTTCTACAGTGCAATATTGTATCAGCTAGTCAACATGACTGTGCAGATTATAAACCCTCAGCAGCAATGCAAATTTTAAAATAAAATCAACATATAATGTTGGTGGAGCTTGTGAAAATTTTTGTTGCATCAAATGGCACATTTGGCCGATAAACCATCAGATACGCAGTACTTAATGGCTTTTAAGGTGGTTTCAAAAGCTTGTGTACAAAATGACAAGTGCTACACAGGTCTGACTAAATTTATACATTTACAAATAGAATTCTTATAAGTTAAGAAGGCATTCATTAAATCATAAGTTACTCTCCTGGATGTAGAATAAGTCACCAATCACCAATCAATCAGATGTCCCAAAAACCATACAAAACTTTTCATGTTGGGGTTCCCCCAAAATATTGGATATCAGCTGACACAATTTTCACAATATGGATGAGTTCCATCATGTATAGATAGATATAACCAAGAAAAAAGAGGACTACATCATATCAAAGAGCCTTAAGGAGTAGAAATAATAATTTGTAAACAAGATATTCCTGTAGTTAAAGTTGTACTGAAAATTTAGAAATGATAAAACCACTATATGCTACCATCATTGCCACCAAGATCTGTGTTTATGCAACGCTTTTGCATAAACTTTTGCTACTGAAGTTCATTTTAGCAAAAGTTACAGGTGTATTCACCCCACACACCCGTCATGTGGTTGCCATATGGTTCCAGTATCAAATATCCAAACCTGTAGTGTGTCTCTCAGAGCAGCATCAAACCCCTTACCTTCACTGCACTGAACAGGATAACGCTGCTCCTCAAGTAATTCCAAAACAAAGTCTCTCCATTTTGCTTATCCTTATTTATTTCCACAGGAGACCCGAGGCGGTCCTGCTTAAGAGTTTTGATAATTCCCCACGCCACACTTGCTCGCTGTGTTGTATGGCCCGAGCGCCTCCACATGCATATTTAATTATGTCTATTATACTAGTTTTCACTAATGAATAGAAGCAGCAGCTCTAGGTTTTCAGATGAATAAAGGGAAGGTAACAGTTGGCATCTTGTAAGTGTACACTTAAGCACAATAACGCCTATAGGAGTCGAACAATAACATTACAATCAAACTGAAAGCTACATTTTCCATATTTGAAGTCTGAACAATTGTATTTTTTGCAGATGCACAAGTTATTTCAGTGCTAGACTGGTCATTAACGAAATAAAATATCTTTAACCTTTTAAACAGACTCTCCGTGGTTACTCTTATGAGAAATTTTAAAACAGCAGCCCAGGGCGTAACACTTAACTTAATAATAATAATACAGTCCATAAAACCTATGGGAACAAATACTGGTGTTGTACTCAGTAGTGTACTTCCAGCACATTTTCCACAACAGCATCCAAGACTGGTAATGTTCCTCTTCTTTGTAGTCTGTTTTAAATGCTATATAATGCGCATTAAGCTTGCTTTTAAAATGCCTATACAGTAGGGCTGGGCGATATATCGATATAATAAGAATATTGTGATAAATGATTACACGATACACTTTTCTAAGATATCATTGGTATGGTGATGTGTTTTTTATGCTTTTAATAATTACAAATGAAATAGTACTGAAAGGATGCTGCCGATCTGACAATTTTTTAAAAAACTTAATCTTCTTGTCTTTGTAGGCATTAAAGAAAAGAATCATCAACCTCATTTTAACTTTTTGTTTGTTTGTTTGTTTATTTTACTACTGTTTTGCAGACAGTTTATTAGCCATATTGTATATTGTGATACACATCATGTATCGTAAAAATGTCCCCAAGTATCGTGGTATGATATTTTTGTCATATCACCCATTTTTGCCTCTGTACACCACCACAGTGGATTTGAAATGAAGCAATCAAGATCTGATTGAAGTGTAAACTTTCAGCTTTAATTCAAGGGGTTTAACAAAAATATTGCATTAACTGTTTAAGAATTACAACCATTTCTTTATACAGAGTCCCTCCTTTTTCACAGGCTCAGAAATTATTGGACGAACTAACAATCATAAATATAAGGATTTTTAATACTTGGATGTAAATAATTTGCAGTCCATGACTGCCTGAAGTCTGGAACCCATGGACATCACCAAATGCTGAGTTTCCTCCCTTGAGATGCTTTGCCAGGCCTTTACTGCAGCTGCCTTCAGTTGCTGTTGCTTCATTTCAAATCCACTGTGGAGTACAGGGGCAAATTTACGAAAATTGTGTCACTGTCCAAATTTATTATTTATGGACCTGACTGTATATATAAATATTATTGTTAAGAAGAAGATTTTGTGTCAAATATTCCTTTATCACATGACCCAGGGTAAGCCACTGCCCCTGCAGTTACTAATTTGACGAGCTTCAGTCATATGAACAGTGTTCTTTAAGCCAGACACGTTTCTCAGACGCATTAGTCACAAAATGTCTTATTAATCTTTCATTTATAAAAGACAGTGCGCTTTCTCGTATCGCTTTTAATCTACCGACAAGTGTCTGAACCTTTGAAGTCATTCATTTTTTATTGCTTTCAATTTATTTGACATTTTTTATTCGAGAGTACTGGTTTGTGAGCGGTAAAAAAATATCAACCTGTTGCCAAATTCAGGTTGCATGCACGACTCAATTTATATATAATCAGTATCCCTAACATAATGTTGAAAATAAAATCATGAAACACATTGTTTTGTTTTATATAGGTTCTACATTTGCAATCCATGCTTGTTTTGTTGTCTTTTAACAAAATGCTCAATAAAGGTTCTTTTTACTGTCACCTGGGTGAAGTAAATGTATGAAGCAGTTGTGTATAGGGTAAAAATGTCATCTTTTGTAATTGTACAATGGCACGATGACTGAAGACGGGAGATTATTTCTTCACAATCTGAATTACATCCTCGTGTTCCATAATGTGCATCAGTCCTACTCGCTGCGGGCTGTACTTCGTGCTCGTTCCCTGTAGAGCGCAAAAACAGAAAAAGGTTTCTGCAAACTGTTCACCACAAGCGTTCAGTAGCATTATACTTCTAAAGATCTGCAATCTTACCCAGACAAGTGCGTACTTGAACTGACTGGCTAATGTTCTGTGGATTCTGTGGCACTGGAAACAACAGGAAATAACAGACCGTGTTAAATATTGGTACTGTTTCTATGAAAGCTGGAAAAGAAAACAGTACACTTAAAACATCTTAAAACATAAAGCACAAGGGATTCTCTCTAAGCATGATTCAGGTTTACGATATTTTACTTTTGTTACATTGTTTCTTAATTGCTAAAGTTAAATGATCTCGATCTAAATTGAGCGGTCATCTTCTAAATAGTCAGAACTGTCATACTCTTAATGTCCACTCTATTAGGAAAACCTGTAAATTCATCCAATCGGCCAATCACGTGGCAGCAACCCGATGCATAAAGTCATGCAGATACAGGTCAAGAGCTTCAGTTAATGTTCAAACATCAAACATCAGAATGGGGGAAAAAATTTTATCTCAGTGACTTTGTCCGCAACATGGTTGTTGATGCCAGATGGGCTGGTTTGAATATTTCAGAAACTGTTGAACTGGGATTTTCATGCACAAAAGTCTCTAGAGTTTTTGCGAAAAACAAAAAGCATCCAGTGCACATGCAGCTCTGCAGAGAGAAACAACTTGCTAATGAGACATGTTTTGAGCTGGCAGGAAGGCTACAGTAACTCAAATAGCTACCTTTTACAACCATGGTGAGCAGAAAAGCATCTCAGAACACACTGAACCCTGAGCAGATGGCCTGCTGCACACAATCCTCAAAGACCACATCGAGTTACACTCCTGCCAGCCAAGAACAGGAATCTGAGGCTTCAGTGGCCACAGTGTAATCGATCAAAGTCAAGGTCAATGTTACCGACATCACATTTGTGCCCATTCTGATAACTGAAGCTCTTGACCTGTATCTGCATGGTTTTATGTATTGCACTGCTGCTACATGATTAGCTGGATAACTGAATGAATGTGCAGAGGTAGAGGTGTTCCTATTAAAGTGGCTGATGAGTGTATATACACTTTTAAACAATAATAACGCCATACCACATGTTCTACTGATGCGCCTCTTCTCATGATAATTGGGTCACCAAAATCAGGACGCTCTGTTCGACAACAAAGAAAGAAAGAAAAGAAAAAACAGTAGATCATTTGTGGAACTTTCGCTGGGTGTCAGACATCTACCATTATGCCTTTTGTGACTGGTATATTCAAAATTGAGCTGTAATATTCAATACTCAAATTTGTCTAGGGGGCGGGGAATAAAATGAGAGTACAATAAAACCCTTGTATCCGCTGTTTCAGTTACCGTGGTTTCACTTAACTGCGGCTGACCGCGATCCAAAAAAAATAAATCGAAATTTCCAGAAGTAAACATTCATAATTTAAATTGTGCGCCGTTCTGAGTAACATGATGAAATCTCATGCGGTCCCGCCCGGGACATTAATCATCCCTTTGCCCAGCATAGGAGACGAATGAAGCAGAAGATGGGTGAGTACAGTACAATAAATATTTTAGAGAGAGAGAGAAAGAGAGAGAGACAGACAGACAAAGAGAGACACCACATTCACATAACTTTTATTATTATAACTGTTCTATTTTACTGTTAGCTATTGTTGTTAATGTCTTACTGTGCCTTATTTATAATTTAAACTTTATCATAGTAGGGTTCATACAGATGCTTCATAATGAAATTCCTGGACTTTCAAGGACTTTTCAAGCACTATTTTTTTGTTTTCAAGGACTTTTTACATATTTATATATTTTTTCTGTTATCAGACAGTGGAACGAGTATGAAACAGTGACTGAAACACGGCCCATTAAGGCTACATGTTAACCAGCAGTCACATCAAAGCCATTTACAAGCTGCTGCTCTGCACTGATAAACTCCTGATTTTATAACCACGACTTGTCTGACAAAATCACCACACACACAAGTTAAAGACAACGATTTCAGCTATATTTACATGTAAAATAATCACTCAGACAGAAAGTTAGAAGTGAATGAATGTGCTGCTCCTCTGAACAGAGTAGCTGCAGAGAGAGGTGTGTCTCTGTGGGGGGGGTTTAGCAGAACCTGGCACTCGCAGGGCAGTACTGGCACTCTCTTCTACAGAAAGTAGCTAAGGTTTGTCCAAAAAGTTGCTAGATTTGTCACTAGGTGCTTTTTTTTCCAAAAAAAAAAAAAAGGTCACTAAAGGGGTCTGAAAAATGGACCGGAGCTCTCTCTGTCACAGTGAGTGAGTGAATAGCGGGAAGAGCGATGGGTCATACTTTGAGTAAAAGGATTGTATTTGTGTTCTATCGAGAATCGAATAGTTATTTAGCAATTTCCTATTTATTGACTTTTTATAATTAAGCACTTTTTAAGCACCACTAGATAAAACCTTTTCAAGGTTTTCCAGTACTTAAATTTCAAAAAGCCAAATTCAAGTACTTCATGCACCTTGTACGAACCCTGTCATAGGTATGTACAGTATATAGTGTTGGCTACTATCTGCGGTTTCTGGAATTAGTTGGGGGGCTTGGAACCTATCCCCCACGAATTCGGGGGTTCTACTGTATTCGTTAATTAATTTTAATGGGGTGTGTTACTATTAAGTATTTCAACCCTGTATACAACTATGATATAACAGCTAAACATCACCTAATGACCAAAAACATCACTGCACATCACTCTTCATGCATCTTCCTAATGAATAATGTAATATCATTATGGCTACTTTGGTACTTTTGTGTATGATATAAAAGATGATTTCTATCTGTGAACGAGAGCACCGTTCAAAAATCACCTCCTCTCTTCTTGGTGTAGAGACAGATCAGAGCCAGGTACTCCCACAGCTGCTCCAGGAGGTAGTCTAGATTCAGTTTCATGCCGCAGCTGATCACCACACTGTTGGGCTGACGGGCGAGACGGTCGACTTCTTCTATTGAAATCTGGTCCACTTTGTTGTACACCTGTAAAATTTTTACACAGACATTTCATTTTCAGAGACTTTCCATCAAATTATTTTCCATACACTGTCGTAGAGGTCGACCGAGATTGGATTTTACCGATTCCTAAGTTGGGCAGTACCTGCCGATAACCGATAGTTCCAGCAATTGGTTACCGGTGCTGATTAATCGGCAAAACCGATCAATCGGTCGACCTCTGATACTGTAGTGAGACGATTAAAAGGTAATAGTTGGTAAAGAAGACTAATCTCACAGAGGCAGATTGATACTCACATATAAACAAGGCATGTACACTCTGTTGCCCATGAGGACATCAATAAATTCGTCTGGTGTACAGTCTTCTCTAAACAAAACCTCAGCATTGAAGATTTCTAAAGGATCACGTTAAAGGAATATCCTTTTCACAAACATACAGTATGTGCCAAGAAAAGTCCAGTTAAGGTAAAGCTGATAAAGGATACTATACTCGTGAAGAATCAGCTGCACAAGCTTTTCAGAGCAATGTGTAAGAGGAACCGTCGAATTGAAGGACAGACCGCCACCTTTCTTAGGCTAAAAAGAGAAGAAAAATGATCATTTGCATGACTGAAGGTATCATTTTTCATCACTAACTGTTCATCTGATCAGTCAGAAAGAAGACACACCTTAAAGTAAATATTGGGTTTGGACCGGTTGAGTCTGATCCCAACAGATTCAAGCTCTTTTTCCAGAAGTTCCCTAAAAGAAAAGATACGGAATGAACGTTCAAAAACCACAGAGTTTAAACTGATTTTAAAGCTCATAAGACAGAACACTTACCTTTGCACATCACCTTTGGTTGCATCCAGCATCATGATAACCACATCTGCAGTTCTGGCTACAGCTATCACCTGTCTGCCTCTACCCTTTCCTTTGAAAACACCAGTAATGTATTAAAAGTGAGGAAGAGAGGTACAAACAAAACACTATATTAGCCTCTAAAAATCATATACCTTGAGCTGCTCCTTCAATGATTCCAGGCAAATCCAGCAGCTGTATGTTGGCACCTTTATACTGGTGGAAGATGTCATGAAAGATTTAAAAATTAATTAAAATTTTAAATTCTAATTAAAACCCTGCTGATGTATTGGAAGTAAAAAAAATAAATAAATAAATAAAAATCTACCTCAATAACACCTGGGATGCAGGTTAGTGTTGTGAACTCATATGAAGCCGCTTCACTTTCTGTTGAGGTCATTAAGCTCAGAAAGGTAGACTGTAAAAAGCATGTCAGTTTGTAAAGGACTGCATATCAAGCTGTGTTCAGGTTACAGTGGTTGCGTCTCAATCAGCTCCCTAGGTGGTGAATCAATATTATCGTGTACACAAGTTCGTGCACTGGTAATGACCCTGGCTCACTACACATTGGGACACTGATGACTCAATTTCCAGCAACATGACTACGTACTCGCGTTGTAAAACATCACCACTGGTATTTATCAACAACAGACAGGACCGATATCTTTCTTACATTATATGTCATATACATTTGTTCGCTTAATCACACGCGTTTCTATCACGGTACTTCAAGCAGGATCGTAGGCGAGCTAGTGGATTTTTGAAAAAACCATTAAACACTTAAAAGTCGTTAGACTCAAACAAACCGTATATAGAAAGTCAAATAAAGTTAAAAATTGCTAACGTAAGTAATCATTTGAGAGCCACAACAACGATAACAAGCTACTTACTTTTTTTTTTCTCAAGCTGAGAGGCTTCAGAAAATATGACGTCATTCCCAGTAAGGGAACATAGTGAGCATCGATGCTCCCTGGTTTTTGTGGTACATTGTGAGATTTTTTAGGGAGCGAATGCTCCTGTGTACTGGAAGGATCTTGTGATTGAGACAGCCCTTAAAATGGCCGACTCCCTGATCAGTGCCCTGACTGCTGAACTAGGCAGCTGATTGAGACGCACCCAGCGTTCCACAAATTATACCATCCTTACCTTGCCAACTGATGGAAATCCAATTAGAGCAACCCGGGCATCACCCGATTTCATAACATCAAAGCCTTCACCTTTGGCTCCGGCTGATTTCGAAGGCTCCAGAAGCTGGGCTCTGTACTTGGCGAGCTTGGCTTTTAGCAAACCTAGATGGTACTCAGTCGCTGAAAACAAGTTGAAGAGAGATTAGAAGCAGATGGTGAGGGAGATAAGGGGGTGAAACTGAAATCTGTTACAACAGACTGTATATGAAATGTTTCCATCAATCTTTTTATATGCATGTAACTGAAAATTTTTGAAAAAGTATTCTGACAGACCTCCATTTCACATCTACTATCTACACTAACTCCCTCAACTCCTCCCATTCTACTCTGACCATGTGAGATCCTGACTTCATTAGGCGTTGCACATTTAAGCCATGATTGTTCTGGTCTGGTCCGGCTGTATTTCACAAGTACATTTCAAGTCTTTCTGCTGTTTTGTAGTATGAATGACCAGCGCAAACATTTATGAACTAGGGACGGGCGATACAGACTTAAAACTAGATCACAATATTTCATGGTATTTTTTGCGGCAACGATATAAATGACGATATGCAAATAGTAACATTCAACACTATCTTCTTGGCCACAAGTCACATCAGCATACAGTTTTGTGAGCCGTGCAAACAAACACTGATCCCAAAAAGGTCAAACTTAATCCTGACCATCATCAAATACTAAACTACACCAATCAAGCAGGCTAAAAAAAAAATTACAATATGAATTTTATTCACAAATTACAATTCCAGTGAAACTGCAAGCACCAGTACTCGCAGGAGTATAATAATAATCTAACCCCAGAGAAAAAACAAATGGAAACGTTGTATCCGAACCGCTTCCATATTACGGAGGAAGCTCCTTTATGGGGGATTAATTCTTCTTCCTCGTCTAGGGTAGGATCTCTGCTTTCCGTCATGCTTGTTCTCGTTCTACATGTAAGATGGCCACGATGCGGCGCGTAAACACGTCATCAACTGTATCGTCAGTATCGTAGGATAACAAATTCTTATCGTGGGGAGGAATTGTACCGGCATATCGTGGACGATACGATATGGCACAGCCCCTACTATGAACCGTTTTCAAAAGGTTTTAGAAGATGCTAGTGTTCATTTTGCCTAGTTTAAAGGCTTTAGGGTATCATCTTTCTTCGCCAAAAGATACTAGATGTGATCAGAAAATTGTCAGCCAAACCTGACAAACCAAGAAAGCCAAAATATTAAGGTCTTGCCACCTAAATATACCAAGTTAAATTATGCCTGTAGTGCAGAAACAGTGAGTGTCAGTACTGCAAACTCCATATACACAAATTAAGCAAGACTACTCCAAATTGTGTTGCTCCTCATGAAACAGCTAAGGCTACCACATTCCCCTAAACCAGTTTAACTCCTCTCCTCTCTTTAACAATAAATCTGGCTTTCTAATGTCTTCACGTCAGTCGCTCTCATAGACCATGCTGAGCTATAATGAACCAGATGTTTGTCTATAGCAGCTAATGAAGCTGTCTACCTTTGTTTTTCTGAGTTCGAGCGATTTCTCGCTCAATCTCGGCTATCTTCTCCAGAATACCCATCGTCCCACAAGCACGAGGCCTTCAGAAACAGGCAACCTGTGAAAATGATAATGACATGAAACCTATTATTAGTTGTACAGCCATAATCTGCTCTGTGGCTAGCTAGCAAAACTAGCAAGTAGGGTTTTTTTTTTATTATTATTTTTATTTGCGCAACTCATGAACCACCTTAGCAACCGAATTAACCAAACAGTAGAAACATAAATAAACATACAAAACAGGAACGTGTCGTTTGTATCACGTACAAACACTCAGGAACAAGAAATGTTGTAAAAATAACTGTTTTGAACAAAACGGAGTCTGCAGCATGACCAGGGGATGACGTCACCACCACCCGAAAGACAAGACGGTGGTGCAGCGCGCAACATCGCCCGGGTGGAAACGGCTTTGGGGATCTGTAGTTCCAGTTTGACAGATACAAACGAAATGTTATACGCACATGCGGATTTGAAAGAATCAGTCAGCTAAAAATGTTTTGACCGGTATAAATGGACGTGTCTAATAAGATAATCAGGTGAGGCAATATTATTAGTATTATTATTTTTTTTAAATATTACTAAAGGAAGTCATGACCAATCCCATGATGCATATCTCTGTAAGTACTAGAAACATGGCAGCGTAGTCACCCTGGATATAGTCTGAAAATTACTCTAGCATGGACGGCTTCACATTTCCTGTAGCTGGAAAGCTGTATGACGAAAGTTCAGGAAAAGACCAGGTAGCTAGCGGAGGGACCAAAGAGAAACCTTGCAGAGCGTGCTCGGACTTTAAATCATGGATGAAATTTCAGAAGAAACAGGCGTCTTCAGTCACAGCACAGGTGAGCAAATCTTACCTTAACAGCCCACCTTGGCATGTGTTTAAGAGTCTACAATAATGTATTAATAATCTAAGACCTCATGGTCATGACAGACTTGTAACATCAAAGATCCCAACCACTTCTCAAGCCCAGGTTAAGTAATGTTATCAGTGGAAGACCAGACATAAAATTAAACCTTAGCCTTATATCACTAAGTGCTTTATGGGTCATGTCTCTGAACTGTTTGACATAACAATCTGGAATCTGTACACTGATCGTACTCTAGATAAGACTAGATTTCTAGACTAGAAAGACTAGAATCTCCTGAAAAGACCGTTCTCTCTGACCAGGAGACACGGGTAGCTGAGGAGAATGAGAAACTCGTGGAGTGTCCTCTGGACAGACAGGAACTGGGGAGGAGTTCTTGGTCTTTTCTCCACACTATGGCAGCGTATTACCCTGATACACCCACCAAAACACAACAACAAGAAATGACTCAATTCATCAACCTGTTTTCGAAATTCTTCCCATGTGAAGAATGTGCTGAGGACCTAAGAGACAGGTATGTGTCATTATATTGTTTAGATAAGTGTTTCTCGATCATTTAACATTTAACTCATTTGGCTGAAGCACAGCTGAGCAGGTGAGGGTAATGGGTCTTGCACAAGGACCCAACAGTGGCTGTTTGGTAGTGCTGGGATTTGAACTCATGATCTTCCAATCCGTAGTATAATACCTTAATTACTAAGCCACCACGTCCCTGGACCGATACTGGTCCTGGACTATCACCACACTGCACAACTGGGTGTTTTCCCTCCATCCAACTCACCTGATTCTGCTCATCAGATAATTGACAACCCTGGAACGAACTCGGTGAGTCAAAGGAGAGAAAACCTCCAGGACCAGGATTGAGAAGCACTAGACTAGATAATTGATAATGATGACCTAAACAAGGGTTCCTCGAGGTGTCTTTGCATAGTCTTTGGATAGATTGGAGTCCTCTTTAAAAGAGAAAGATACTATATTGAACTCTATAGTGTTCCATTAAAGGGAAATACTTACAGGTGCATCTCAATAAATTAGAATGTCGTGGAAAAGTTCATTTATTTCAGTAATTCAACTCAAATTGTGAAACTCGTGTATTAAATAAATTCAATGCCACAGACTGAAGTAGTTTAAGTCTTTGGTTCTTTTAATTGTGATGATTTTGGATCACATTTAACAAAAACCCACCAATTCACTATCTCAACAAATTAGAATACTTCATAAGACCAATAAACAAACATTTTTAGTGAATTGTTGGCCTACTGGAAAGTATGTTCATTTACTGTACATGTACTCAATACTTGGTAGAGGCTCCTTTTGCTTTAATTACTGCCTCAATTCGGCGTGGCATGGAGGTGATCAGTTTGTGGCACTGCTGAGGTGGTATGGAAGCCCAGGTTTCTTTGACAGTGGCCTTCAGCTCATCTGCATTTTTGGTTTCTTGTTTCTCATTTTCCTCTTGACAATACCCCATAGATTCTCTATGGGGTTCAGGTCTGGTGAGTTTGCTGGCCAGTCAAGCACACCAACACCATGGTCATTTAACCAACTTTTGGTGCTTTTGGCAGAGTGGGCAGGTGCCAAATCCTGCTGGAAAATGAAATCAGCATCTTCAAAATGCTGGTCAGCTGAAGGAAGCATGAAGTGCTCCAAAATTTCTTGGTAAACGGGTACAGTGACTTTGGTTTTCAAAAAACACAATGGACCAACACCAGCAGATGACATTGCACCCCAAATCATCACAGACTGTGGAAACTGAACACTGGACTTCAAGCAACTTGGGCTATGAGCTTCTCCACCCTTCCTCCAGACTTTAGGACCTTGGTTTCCAAATGAAATACAAAACTTGCTCTCATCTGAAAAGAGGACTTTGGACCACTGGGCAACAGTCCAGTTCTTCTTCTCGTTAGCCCAGGTAAGACACCTCTGACGTTGTCTGTGGTTCAGGAGTGGCTTAAAAAGAGGAATACGACAACTGTAGCCAAATTCCTTGACATGTCTGTGTGTGGTGGCTCTTGATGCCTTGACCCCAGCCTCAGTCCATTCCTTGTGAAGTTCACTCAAATTCTTGAATCGATTTTGCTTGACAATCCTCATAAGGCTGAGGTTCTCTCGGTTGGTTGTGCATCTTTTTCTTCCACAATTTTTCCTTCCACTCAACTTTCTGTTAACATGCTTGGATACAGCACTCTGTGAACAGCCAGCTTCTTTGGCAATGAATGTTTGTGGCTTACCTAGTGAACCGAACTGAGAGACCATTTTGAAGGCTCAGGAAACTTTTGCAGGTGTTTTGAGTTGATTAGCTGATTGGCATGTCACCATATTCTAATTTGTTGAGATAGTGAATTGGTGGGTTTTTGTTAAATGTGAGCCAAAATCATCACAATTAAAAGAACCAGAGACTTAAACTACTTCAGTCTGTGGCATTGAATTTATTTAATACACGAGTTTCACAATCTGAGTTGAATTACTGAAATAAACAAACTTTTCCACGACATTCTAATTTATTGAGATGCACCTGTAAGAACACTTGTGGGGTCTAAATTAAAACTTTTCTAAAAATGTAGTATTAGAATCATGATATTTATTCTCTTTCTGAGAATTATTATATCACTGGATTATAATGTAAGCATGTCTGGAAAATTGTGGAAAAATTAGAATGAAACATATAGGAAAATATTTTTATTTCCACACTTTTATCACTCTTTCATTACAGGATTTGTATAAATTGTTTTATTACATCTGAGATTTTAAATTCCTCATGATTTCATTAGTTTCAGATGAGATCTCTGATCTCTAAGATCCCTGCTTTTTAACACTTTATGAGAACAATGAGCAAGACCTCAGCAAACCAATGCAAAAAAAAAAAAAAACAAACCCTGAAATAACGACCATGGAGCATTTGAGACCTCCTCAGTACACAAAAGTTATTTTAATAGTTTAGAATATTACACTCGTATCACTGTTTTTTAAAGTAATGATGGATCTGTAGTAATTACATCTAAGATGATTATACCACAGTTCAGTGAATCCACAGAAAGCATGGAAAAAGTATGAAATACTGGAATTGAAAAGTTGTAGAAACACAGCTTGCAGTATTACAGTCAATATTATATTAATACAATAATATTAAACCCAAAGTGGACATCCAATTAATTAGCCTTACATGTTGCAAAAAGTGTTTGCTTTTCCTGAGCGCATTAATATTTTTTAAATCTCTTGTCAGATTGAAAACAAACCAACCAGACACCAGCAGCCGTCACCATCTCTCACAATGGCTTTGTTGTCTCCATAATGGCATCAATGTCCGGTTAGGAAAGCCAGAGTTCGACTGCAGTAAAGTGGACGAGAGGTGGAGAGATGGCTGGAAAGACGGCTCTTGTGATTGACGAGCCCATGATTGACAAGAAGACCTTTAACTTTCCTTGACCTTTCAGCCTTTGGCCGTAATAATTATGGCTTACTGTGTGTAGCGTGTCCTATAGAAACATGTAATACATGATGAATAATGTACTGCTCTTTCACCTAATATATGATCATTGACATTTTTATTGATGTACAATGTCTGTTTCTAATTCAAAGCCTGCTGATTAGTTAGTGTATTTAGTGCATTGTTGATTTTTAAAAGGGGTAATGATGCTAATAAACCTAAACATGCTATTACTACAGCTTCTCTAATGTGACAATTTGCAATAAAGGAAATGCATTGTGAATCACTTAGAATCAATTGTTATAAAGGCCAGCTGCAATCGATCTTGTGCAGAAACAAAATTATTATTGAGTGTACCTTCCTTCTATCTACTTATTGGCCATTTTATCAAGTACACCTACCATATACTGTAGGTCTGAAGCACAACTAGAGGAGATTTTGAATTAATTGGTGGATTATTCACAACTAAACAGTGAGGTATTTAAATCTCTCATCAATGCAGCTGTAACTGATTCAGAAAATTTCAGAAACAGTTTCTGTGCTAATGCTACATAATAGAGGTGTGACTATCGGACGATTTGGATTGATGCATCGATTTAAAAGGCAACGATCATAAATAGTTATTATCGATTATAATTGATTGTAAATTTATTATGATTGAAAAAGGACAAAACAGTCCTTCTTTAAATGTATCGTATTGCATGGCATATATTGAATATTGAATCCTTGCCTTAAGAATCGAAATGACATGGACATGGTTTGAGACATGGACATGGTTTGAGAAGTTTGGAGTGGAAGAACTCGAGTGTCCTGCACAGAGCCCTGACCTCAACCCCACTCAACACCTTTGGGATGAACTGGAACACCGACTGCACCCCAGACCTCCTCACGCAACATCAGTACCTGACCTCACTAATGCTCTTGTAGCTGAATGAGCACAAATCCCCACATCCATGCTCCAAAATCTAGTGGAAAGCCTTCCCAGAAGAGTGGAGGTTTTTATTACAGCAAAGGTGGGACTAAATCTGGAATAGGATGTTCAACAAGCACATGTGGGTGTGATGGTCAGGTGTCCACATACTTTTGGCCATATAGTGTATCATAATTCTAGATTATTTGACCAAATATAATGTCATTCTAGTGAAAAGAGTATGCTGCTGCCTGTAGATGCTGCTGCTGAGAGTGTCGCAGCAGACCTGGGGGTTGTGGGGGGGGATGAGCGCGCGCACCAGTGTGTGTGCGCGTGTGCGTGAGCGCGCAAGTGTGTATCCATCTCGACCCGCACAGCCTTCAACCTGAATCACAGCAGAAGGAGGGAAAAATGGACGGAGTGGGGGCTTTCGGCGCTGGAAGAGCTGGGGCTGAATTCGACCCTATCTCTTTTATACAACAGCCGCAGACCATTCTTAGGATATTAGCATGGGTGAGTCTTATTCAGCGTGGGTTTGTGCTTATAATGCGGGTCTCATTAATACGCGTAATAAGAACATCCGAGCACTAATCGGGTATCCCGTTTATTTCATGTATCATTGCGTTCATCCCTTACGGTACGTGGGATTTATATGGTTCAGTGAGCTGTTTCATGAATGCTGTAATATTTAAAGCCTATTTGGGATTCGTTGTTTTCCGTTGCGTAAAAATGTTGACGTATTGATGCCATGGACGTGGTGCTGACTAGAGTGCGCGTGATTTCTGCTCTGTGTGGCTGAGATCTCACAGTAATAAACAACACAATACTATAATATAATCCACAGACTGCTATAATATAATACTAGCTATTCATTTGATCCGATTTCCATTGTAAAAAGCTACGAATGAGCTGTTGTATAGCTATTGCTCCAGGCCTGTTCTTTATAACGAGGCGTTTATAAGAAGTCATAATGTCGCTGTGAGGAAAAAGGCCAGTAGCGGCTGCTTCTCCTGGCTGTTACAGAGAGCATCACAACCTCCGCCTGTATCACCAATTAGGCTACTATGCATTTGTGTTTCTGATCAGTCTTGAAAAATTGGCTGAGAAAAAGGCCTATATTGTATACGGTAAAGACACCTGCACAGTATTCTGGGATAGAGTATAACGGTACCAACATAGTATACTGGGATAGAGTATAACGGTACCAACATCGTATACTGGGATATAGTATAACGGTACCAACATCGTATACTGGGATAGAGTATAACGGTACCAACATAGTATACTGGGATAGAGTATAACGGTACCAACATCGTATACTGGGATAGAGTATAACGGTACCAACATAGTATACTGGGATAGAGTATAACGGTACCAACATCGTATACTGGGATAGAGTATAACGGTACCAACATAGTATACTGGGATAGAGTATAACGGTACCAACATCGTATACTGGGATAGAGTATAACGGTACCAACATAGTATACTGGGATATAGTATAACGGTACCAGCATAGTATACTGGGATAGAGTATAACGGTACCAGCATAGTATACTGGGATATAGTATAACGGTACCAACATAGTATACTGGGATATAGTATAACGGTACCAGCATAGTATACTGGGATATAGTATAACGGTACCAACATAATATACTGGAATAGAGTATACAGGTATATAGAATACTATAGAATACCTGTACATATCATTCTAGGATAGTATACATTTACATTTACGGCATTTGGCAGACGGCCTTATCCAGAGCGACTTACAAAAGTGCTTTGAGTCTCTATCATCAAATACATCCCAATACTGGTTCACTAGGTCACGGACTAAGAATACCATCAGTCTAAAAACTCTGTTGCAAGTTAAAATGGCAAGAGAAACACACAGACAACACTTTTTTTATCTTTCTTTTTTTATTTTTATGAAATATTAGTATACTATTAGTATAATAGTATACCAGTATATAGTATACTGGGATGTAGTATACCTGTACATTGTATACTGGGATACCAGTACACCTGTACATATTATATATGTAGTATACTGGGATAGTATACAGGGATGTAGTATACAGGTATATAGTATACTGGGATGTAGTATACCTGTACTATTTCCCAGTATACAATGTACAAGTAGTATACCATGGGATGTAGTATACCAATATGTAGTAGCCTATACTGGCATGTTGTATACCAATATGTAGTATACTTGGATGTATTATTATTATTATTATTATTATTATTATTATTATTATTATTATTATTATAGAAATACACATTATTATACACTATAGCTTTTGAGGGGTTCTCTGGATAATTAAATGTTGTTAGCTTTCCAAAGCTCTGATAGGGGAAACCTTTGTTGTAGGTTTTTATATAGAACATTTATTATATTAAAGTCAATAATGTAGTAATGTAGCCAGATAATAAATGTGTACAGTTGTAAAGAAATCATTCCATCCACAATCCTGTTATGTCAAAGAATTCTTAATGTCAAGGTACCTCACCTAAAACTGGAAGAACACAACATAAGTTATTGACTACAATTACAGTTCTGGTTTGTTCAGTAGTTTTTGTTATTTTTATGTTTCTCTTCTCAACTCTAGATTTTCTCAATGGTGGTATTTGGCTCCATAATAAACGAAGGCTACATTAACATCGGAAGTGAGACTCTCCATTGTGTTTTCAACAAGAACAGTGATGCCTGCAATTACGGTATCACCATTGGGCTCATAGCCTTTTTGGCATGCATCTTCTTCTTTGTCCTTGACATGAAGTTCCAACAAATCAGCAGTGTTAAAGACAGGAAGAAGGCAGTCTTGCTGGAGATTGTATTTTCAGGTAAAGCTTGCAAAATTATATATATTTGAGGGGGAGTCATACAAGTCTTGGAGCAACACATTTTCATCCTGTTCATCTGTGTCTTTTTTAAGAGTGTACCTATATGCGTTCAGAGATCTATTTAACATTTGATGTTTTTTTTTTATTTTTAGGTTTGTGGACATTCCTGTGGTTTGTTGGTTTCTGTTTCTTGACTAACCAGTGGCAGCGCACCACGCGAAACAACCTGCCACTGAACCAGGGAGCTGATGCAGCCAGAGCTGCCATAGCTTTCTCCTTCTTCTCCATCTTCACCTGGGTCAGTGCTGCATAGACTATATAGCTAATTTACTAAAAACCTATTCAAATGCTTCTATCCTTTGGAAAAGACTTGCTTATTGATAGTCGTGCATCATATACTGTATTTCTGATCTCAAAATCAGTAGAGGAGATAGACAGTGACAGAACTGGCTGAAAACAAACCCATTTCAGTCTAAGAATAACATCATGACCTAGCTAAAGTATAGCAGATTGCTCTAGATACTGCCTTCAGTCTGTCAGGGGGCACAGAACAGCTTCACCTCTTTCTGCTTCACAGTGATTGAAGGTGTGAGAGATCCTTAGTGGCTTATAATATTGGCATCACCACTGGCAGGCACTGTTACTTTTATTATTATTTTTTTTATTTTTTTTTTATTTATTTATTTATTTTTTTAAACTATTCTAATCTCTAGATTGTTTTATTTTTCTTATCTACTGTATTGTGTGAGCTACCAGTCTTCCAGACACAGACTAAACCTAAATCTTGGGTTAATAGAATTTTAAATTTAGTCTAAATCTGATTTGATTCTTACATTTATCTTCAAGATGTTGATAGATGCATCAACATCTTAATCTGAAATATTGTGTAGCAATAAAACTACCTTAAAATGTACTCAAAAGTGTAATTAAAAAAAAAAAAGTTAACTTCTCTTGGATGCTTGTTTCTGAATTTTCAGTTAAAGACAAACTTTCTCAATAAATAATAAATAAAAAAATTGCAATAAAAATCACAATAAATAAATACATAAAACAAATTTAGGTAGTGTTACAAATGAGCACAGTTCAAAGGCTCAGTGGCTTGAAGCTATCATGGGCTGATGTGCAAATTATTAGCAGATGATGTGGTGAATGGAAAGGTTTCTGTTCTGAAAACAGAACCTGCAAGCTAACATAGCTAATGTTCACAATGAAGAAAATCTTCAGTGATTATGACAACGCAAACTGAGATCAGATGCTAAAATTCCACTCATGTCTACAAGTGATAAATACAAACTACAGGCTGTCCCAAAAGTCTCGTCGGTTGTGTCTTCGTCAGTGGATGTTGGTGGACGTCCACTTCTCAGTCGGTCCGCAACACTTCCAGTCTTTTTGAATTTGTTAATAAGTTTGCCAACAGTGTCGTGTGTGATGTGCTCGCCATGTTTCCTATTAAAGGCCATCGCAAATATGTGACAGCTTGCCGATCCAGCCATTTCAATACGTTCTTCTTGTTTCAGAGGCATTCTTAATCTTTTATATATATATATATATATATATATATATAAACTAAGTATGAAAAATTTCGGAAGGCTAAAAAGTGTTAATTTCCCCTATGTATGCAGACTTTTGGGACACCCTGTAGTTTACCAGAAGGTAAGCAGCTACCTATCTATGTGCTAATACGGTACGGTGCTACGGTAAAATACTTTAAAGCTCTGCCGTAGCAGTAAGCAAATTATTAAGCGCAAGTGAACTCACTGTTCTGAGATATCGAAAAAATCCCCAGTAAAGGTTAACAGATGTCACTTCTTTTTCTGAACCAGTCTAAGATTCACACATACATGGCACGTCCCTCTGAACAAGTGTGGCTTTGCGTTTCAGGCTGGCCTGACTGTGAGGGCTGTGAAGAAGTATCTTCTGGGGACGGACATGTCCCTCTTCACCACAGAACATCTGGACAGCAACCAACCTATCCAGCCTTACCCCACTGTGCCTGGCACAGAGACCACCGATGCGTACCAGAGCCCACCTTTCACTGAGAAACCGGACTCCAACGCCCCGACTTACCAGGTGCCAATTTACTAGAGGTGCCGATCAGGATCCATGTGCAATGTAACTGATCCGTCAAAGGTAGTATGAATGCAGGAAGAGGCTCTGGCCTTTCTTCAAGCTGACATGGTGTGACAGTGTTCATAGGTAGTGCTGTGCTGTGACCTTATGTACAAGAGTTTGTCGATTGTGACTTTTTATTTCATTTGGGTCTATATGGATAGTTAAACATTAATTTATCAGGTTAAATTGGAGGGGAAATTAAATAAGACATCTCTTCTATGTATGACAGGATCTATCTCTGGTCCTTCCAGGTCACCAAAACAAGGAAACGTAGGCCACGTTTTTAAGAAATTAACAGAACCTTAAAAACAGCGCGATTAAAACGTCAGCGCTGTTTAACCTAGGGGAAAGAAAAAATATGCATGTGCAACATATTCAGAAAGCGTTTAAATGTCATGCATCGAAGACAATAACTTGAAACATTGAATACACTTGAGTGTTTATGTGGAGATATGAAGTGCAATATTTATAATATATTAAGTATGAAAGAAGTCTTCAGATTATATTAAAAGATGTTTACCAGTTACAACCTGCCAAACAAATCGTGTTAGAGACGCCATTGTAGGTCTTCTGTGCTGAAGGTTATCTCGAGCAATGTGTCAATTCAGTGTTTAATTCAGAGAAGGCAGCGCAAGTATTTGCGTCTGCATCAAGAATGCACCGTTCAGTGTTTGTTCAAGTGTACTTTACTAGGTGTGTAGTTCAGATGATATAACCATGAAAATATGGGTTTAAATCATACATCTGATGCGAAATAATGAAGCAAGCGACTCACGTTTGTTAGGATAAAGGCTTAGCTGCTTAAGAGAAAAACGTGTAAAACTGCAATCAAGAAAGGCTCAGTTTGCCATTCACGATCATGTTAATAAAAGCAGAACTAAAACAAAATCCTTTTGGCATAAACAGAGTCTTAGGAAAAGATCTTACTCTAAAATACAAAGTCTTGCTGAATGGTGAGGAATAAATTAAAACATTAACTGGACAGTAGAGTTGTTAAGTTGTTAAAATGATGTTAAAATGTTTGGTGACCATCAGTGCTTCATCTGATATATAGTAGGATATCACTAATGTTTCTGTGTGTTCTCAGATAGGAAAGCCTACAAAGTGATACTGACTGTAATTCAATACATGACGTAAATGGAGTATGTTTGTGAAAGTGATCAGGGTTTTTGTGTTTCCTGTACCAACACTAAAAAAAAAAAAAAAAAAAAAACTTAATGGACCACTGCTTCTGTACCGATCGGGTCACATTTATTGTGGTAACTGCTAGAAAAAAAAAAATTTTGCACCAGAAAAAAAAACTGGAGACATCCACTCATGTACACACAAATCACTGTATGTTTTGTGTTGTGGGTTTTTTTTTTTTTTTAATTTATAACCCTCTCAAGTGCAACATACGCACGAGACATAAAGGATTATAAATACGGCCCCAAAATTGACATTATGTTCTGCTCTAACCTCTGGCATCATATCATATCTTGTATGTTAATGCTGTACACAAAAGACTTACTGTTGTCAATTCAAATGTGTTTGGACTGCAGTCATCATTAAAATAAAAAGATATGTTTTTTTTTTCATGAGAAGTCTGATCTGTGCAACTTGCATGACTTTCACAAGCATGTCCTTATGAAAACATAATAATAATAATAATAATAATAATAATAATAACTTTGTGTATTTAACCATTTAATTTGATTCTTTTAGGAGCCAGCTGTGCATCATTATTCAATCTGTAGGTAAATATTTCTTTTTTTCCAACACTACTAGATCACAATATAACAACATTCAGTCATTAATGGTATCAAAAGAGAAGTTAACAGGAAAACATATTCATCCCCACCTCCCAATGCATTTTCAGAAATGAAAAAAGTTGTACAAAAGCAGGTGCAGTGCAGATGCTGGGCGCAGTCAAAAAAATAATAAAAATTTACCCTGCAGTCAAAATAATAAATGTGCGTTCATTCTTCTATTTAACTCCAGAGGTCCGTGCCTTACTATGCATCAACTGCATTACTGCATGTAGGCTAATTCAAAGAGAATGACGTTTTAATACAAAAAAAAAAAAAAAAAAAACCCCAATGTTATGAAAAATAGAATTTTGTGCACCCTGGTCTCACACTGCAATCCTAAAAGCTTAGTTAAAATAATCCCCTTAAATAATAATAATAAGTCCTAAATAAATAATGATGAAAATTAATATTACGCATGGAAACAAGTGTTGAGGTGTCACAGTGATTGATGGGAAATGTAATGGTGCAAGTACTTTGTTCATTTGACTCATGATCACTTTTTACCAACGGACTTCAAGAAAGCCTTTTGTGAGAGACGGATCATTTGTGAGGCACTTGCACAACTTTTTACTCATCATTTTCATAATCATTTTCCTTCATCCAAATATATTTATATACATATATAACCTCTATTTTTTGTTGGTTTGAAAAACAGGTGAGCAACGAGACTAATGAAAATGGGCCATGCATTTTTTCTTTCTTTCTTGTTTTCTCGTGATCTCATCACGACATTAAAAAGCTGTTTTCTCACGAGGTAATATCACGAGAAAATCTTGCGCCTTGTGAATGGGACCGGTGTTGCATGCACGCTGACCGGACAGCCTCCTTCTCAAGTGTCGGACACTAATGTTGAAGGTGTCAATCACTCACAGACATAGAGCTATTTCAGCTCGAGTGAGACTCTGATCAAAGTAAAAAAGAATTTGTTCGTCCATGAGGCTGCGGGATTGCGCTGAACTTTAGCTGCCTCCAGAACGATAAAAACAACATTATGTTATGTCAAGTACACAGAAAAATGAAGTCATGATCACGAGAAAACAACTTTTGTTAAAGAGAAAATTAAGTCAAGAAAACAAGAAAGAAAAAATAATAATGCATGGTCTCTCTTAGGGCTTCCGTAAAATGCAGCAGCTAGAATTAGAAAATGACCATGCCTAAAGCATGTGTACAAACCAGATGAAAATGTCACCCATAAATCCAGAGATGTGGGATTAAGAAATGTATTATACAATAATAATAATAATAATGATGATGAATATTCCAAAAGCAAGTATCTCCCATTATTACAAAAGATTTCAATCTCACCTTTTGAGTTGTGAAAGTTTTTTTGTTTTTTTTTTCTTTCAAAAAAGTGATGAATTATTTCAAATGCTATAGTCCAGGGGGTGTCAAACTCCAGACCTGGAAATCCATAGTTAAACCTGGTAATTAACAAGTGTGCCAAATTAGGCAACTCGGAACCAGGAAGTCACCAAGCTCTGCTCGACTCCAATACTGGAGTTGGGCACCCATGCTCTAAACACACTACAGCTGCACCATGTTTCACCTCACGGTCTTAAACATCTTTGACCCTGGAGGAGGGGGGGGGGGCAAAAAGAAAGGGAAAAAAAATAAAAAAAATAAAAAATAAATCTTTCCGGGAGTACTGACCCTGTTCTTGGCAGTTAACTGATAATCTTGCTTATAGCCTGGAGAGAGGGAAAGTCATCTTCTCCATTATGCAGGGTCTTATGAGTGCTGAAGTCTTTTGGGGCCAATACCTGCTTGCAGGTAGGACACACTTGGCAGTCCAAGTCTAGATTGTCATTAGAGGTACATGTTTGCCAAGCTTTCTTTTTGTTCTTCTTGCCTTTGGAGCCCGGCTGCTGTTTCTCCATGGTGTTAAAGTCTGCATGGGCAGTGAGAAGCTCCTGTTGTTTGTGTGTGTCTGGAAGTAGAACCAGCAACTCATTGAAGACCCTGCTGAAGTTTTCCCCCAGCAGCTCGTGGCAGCTTTTGTGGTACTGGGCAGCAGAAATTAAACCCTAGTAAACACAGGAGATATCTTATTATTAATTAACATGGGGGGAAAATAAGAACTTCTATTTGGAGTGAATACAAATCATCAGCATTATTACTAACAAAATATTTCCATGAATTTAAAAAAAATGTTTTTATATAAGGCAAGAAAAAAACTTGTGGACTTGTATTTGGGGTGAGTAGAAAACCATGATTAAATCAGTCCCTCCAGGATTTCGTGATTTTGCGACTGCAGAAATTAACGCAAAATCAAACAAATTCGGCAATATTCAGAGGAGCTTGCAATTTTTCAAAATTACCGCAGATTTGGGCAAGACGTGTCATGTGATGTCATCACAACACACATTCAGCCAAAGCCCTCTTCGATTCACATGCGTCGAACATGAGTACAGCTAAAAGGCCTCATTTACCAACAAACATCACTGCTAAAGACCGTCCAGAACAATTTCGCCAATTCAAGTAGATTTCCACAAAAACACTGAGCAAGTTACATCGCAAACTTTGAAAAAAGCAACAGAAAAATCAAGCGTTTTTGGCCACAACAATCACAAAAAAAACCCTCTGAAAACTCCTGTACGGACTGATTAAATAATCAACATTATTACTTAAAAGATTCTACCATGGATAAAAAAAATATTTTGCATATAAGGCAAGACTAACACCAATTACCTGTCTGAACTGTCCTGAATAGTTTTTGAATTCATTGAACTTGGATTCATCATTCCGAAGGAAGTTCTGTATTGACTGTATAAGGTCCACGTTCCTCTGTTTGAAGTTTTCAGGCATGTGGTAAGTTCCAAGTGAGGATGCCGGTCTATAATTGTAAGAACCAAAATTAATTACAAAAAATAATTTTAAAAAATCATGCTTAGACAAATAGTAACTTTTGCAAATATCTGAATAGATAAAACACATGTACAATTTGCCAAAACCCAACAATGCACTTCGTAACATCAGTAGATTTCTACAATGTGTCCCAAAAGTCTCCATACACAGGGGAAATTAACACTTTTATTTTAACAAAATGTCTTCCAAAATGTTTCATACTTTATATATATATATATATATAAAGAATAAGAATGCCTTTGACAAAAGAAGAACGTATAGAAATCATTCTCATGGCTGGATCGGGAAGCTGTCGCAAGGTTGTGATGGACTTTAACAGGAAACACGGTGAGCACATCACATACGACACTGTTGCCAAACTTACAGTGCTGTGAAAAAATATTTGCCCCATACAGATTTCTTCTGTTTTTGAAACATACTATTTTCATATATACTAATTTCATACTAAATTGTTTCAGAAATGAAAACAAAATGTAATATAAAACAAAGGCAACCTGAATAAACACAAAATACAGTTTTAAATGATAATGTTATTTATTAAAGCAAAAAAGTTACCCAATACCAACTGGGTCTGTGTGAAAATGTATTTGCCTCCGTAGTTACTAATTCCCCAAATCTATGAAACTGCATTCATAATGGGGTTCAGCTGGACTAGACACAACCAGGCCTGATTACTGCAAACCCTGTTCAATCAAATCAACACTTAAATAGAACTTTTTCAACAGCATGAAGTTGGTTAAAAGGTCTTACCCAGTAACACACTATGCCAAAATCGAAAGAAATTCCAGAAATGATGTGGAAGAAGGTGATTGAAATACATCAGTCTGGGTACAAAGCTATTTCAAACTTTAAATTAAAGTTTTGGAGTGGCCTAGTCATGACTTGAACCAATTGACATGCTGTGGCAGGACCTTAAACGGGAAGTTCATGCTCAAAAACCCTCCAGTGTGGCTGAACTAAAGCAGTTCTGCAAAGAAGAGTGGGCCAAAATTCCACCACAGTGCTGTGAAAGACTGATCTCCAGTTATCTGAAGCGTTCGGTTGCAGTTATTGCTGCTAAAGGTGGCACAACCAGATTTTAAGCTTAAGGGGGCAATTAGTTTTTCACATTGGTGATAGGTGTTGGATAACTTTTTTTTTTTTTTTTTTTGCTTCAATAAAAATAAATAAATAAAAACTGTATTGTGTGTTTACTCGGGTTGCCTTTGTTTTATGTTGTATTTTGTTTGAAGATCTAAAACTATTTAGTATGAGATTTACACAAAAACAGAAGAAATCAGGATGGGCCAAATACTTTTTCACAGCACCGTGTTAACAAATTGAAAAAGACTGGAAGTGTTGCGGACCAACCGAGAAGTGAACGTCCACAGACATCCACTGACGAAGGCACGACCGATGTGGTGCTGGCAAACATAGTCCCCTGTGTATGGGGACTTTAGGGACACTCTGTATTACGGACTGTATTTTGTCTTCACTACATTTCATGCCTGCTAACCTGTTCAACACTGGCACTGTGCATTCTGCTACATTACTGTTGAGCGGGACACCGGTGAATCCTGGGGGAGGCTTGCTGATCACAGGCCCGAGACCAGGAGGAGGAGGAGGAGGAGGCAGCACTGTCTGAATGTTCTTCAATGAAAATGTGCTCTTAAAACCTAAAATACAAACACAGTACAATAAAAGGTTAGCTTCAGACAACACACGAGACTGTGTTTCTATACAGTAACTAGGTGAATCATACCAGGTGGAGGTTTCTTAGTAATAAGAGCAGGGAAATCCTCTTCTTCAGGTGCAGCAGGTGGTTCAGAGATGGGCTGCTTTTTAGGGGTAGGAGGTTCTTCAGGAAGGATGGTGTTCTTAGTTTCCTTAGGTTTCTCCTTATATCCATTTATGAACACATTCGATTTGGGGTACACGGTGCCTTTTGGAACACTACCATCTGGTGGCTTGGTCTCGGGTACATTTTCTTTGTGAGCTGCAGTGGTAACCAATTCCACGTTATTTGCGGACGTCCCGGAAGGGGTAGCTGAAGGCTGTCTCTTCTTCTTGCCGTTTTTGTTATTGGGCTGTGATGAGCCAGTCTTCACCGTAAGCAGAGAAGAAATGTCTAACATGGTGGGGACGGCACGAATCTCTTGAACCATTTTGCCAGTTTGGGGTTCCTCGTCATCTGACGAGACCGGAGATTTGACTTTGGATGTAGCTTTGGTGCTTTGTGATGAGGTAAGCTTCTTCTTGCGGCGAGACGCCTGAGCCTGAGGAACAGTAGAGGACGGTGGTGGGTCACTAGAAGAGAACATAGGGGCACTGTGCGAGTGTGCCTTTGTCGGCAGAACCACAGGCTTATTATTGAGCACGCCAGATTTACTTCCTACTTGGGACCAAGCAGATGTCGTATTCTCTTGAGTCTTAGGAGGTCTGATCTTTGAGACAAGTGCTGGGAAGTCCTCCTCTTGGAAAGAAGAAGGTTTTCTAGCTTGAGACGTGTATGCTGGTGTCATTGGGGCTGAACCCATTGTACCAGAATGTACCAGGCTAGGGAAATCATCCTCTTTCAGTGAGACAGGAGTGGGTTTCACCATGCTGCAACAAAACGTTCATCAGTGTGTAATAAAGCAACGCAATATCCAGACAGAAATTATACATCTTGTGCGTTATTACAAACAGTGGCAAATATTTTTGTGTCAAAACATACCTATGAATAGGCGGCGGTGGTGCTGCACCAGCTCCTAATACTGGGAAGTCTTCACCCTTCAGCGGGACATTATTCTTCGTTGATCGACCTGAAATATATAAATATTTTTTGAGATGTACTCAATATACAGCTGCCTCCGGAGGCAAAAGCTACAGGAGCTCATATGAGACCTAGAATATGAATAGTGCAGACCTGCCAACCCTAAAGAGGAATATCATGTAGTCTAGCTGGGGGGCAGGGTTTGATATAGTCTTTTTACAAATGAATTATCTGAAGTCCCTCGGAAAAACGGCGAAATGTTTCGAGCCATGGTTGAAAAATTAATAATGCGAGATCGGGGGGGAAGAGGGCGGAGCTTCCAGGGAGTCGGTTAATATTGGTTAAAGTAAACAGGCTCAAACTGCTCTTTTGGCAGACATATTTTTAAGTAATACCTCGCACAAACGCATGTTAATTAAAATGTTAAAAATGTTTTTAAAAAATATGGTGCTCCTAAATGTGCACAGGTTGGCAGTTCAGGTAGTGTTTCACCCACATGACCTGGCTATTTACTACCCAAACGAAACTTGTAGTACATCGATTTGACTTTCAAACGAATTTTTTTTTATCTTTTAGACCAAAAATAGACCTCCGACCTCAAACCTCAAAAGTGTAGTGACTGAACTATACTCAATGGGAATGTGATTAGTTGTAGCATGTTTCAGTAGGGCTCACACTGACCGATGTGTGAGAGAGCTTGACTGATCAGGACAATCAAAGTCACATAACAGATTCAATAATAAAGCTCAAACCCACTTTACCTTGTATGTCACTAGGAGGTTTGACTGCACCTCGATTGCCTCTTAACTCATCACCAGCCCCCGTCTCCTCTTTGCGTGGTTTTTGGCCACCTCGGTCATGAACTTGTCCTCTCTCTGCCTGTCGGCGAGCAGCCTGTGAGGCCTGAATCGCAGCAGCTAGGTCCTTATCCTCTTCCTCTCTGTACACAACCACATTCAGTACTGGTCAAGCACTGTCAGGCAATAACAAGTGTCTGGAGATTAAGGCATTGAGTTCTGGTTTGAATCCATTCTTAAGGTGTCAGACGCAGTGGGTGCCATTTATTATACTGGAGTCTCATTTATAAAATCATCAAATAATCAGAGTTTATCTAAAAGTTAAAAATCAGAGGATTTATGAAAGCTGAAATGGAGAAATGTTCTTTTACATTTCTATATGAGAGATGTTCTTTTATTTACAGAAAGGTACATGTAATACATTTATTCTTCCCCCTGATGGAAGGCTATTATACTGCTTATTCTTCCATCTGAACAGGGTTCCAGTGCCTTCAGAGCATCAGAAAAGGCACTTCAGATGGGACACAGGACAGAATGCAGTGGTTCGGGAAAAGTCACTCTTTGTAACCAAACCAGCAGAACAATACACCAACCACCACCGTGTGTAGAAACGAGTGAGTTGGTGTGAGCTGTGACAGCATGTCTCACACCCTCTTCTCAAACGTGCTCATCACATATAGTTTTGGTCATAGTGAGTCTGTTTATATTTACGGTCTTTCTCTTTCAAGTCAGCACAGCAAAATTTCGTATGTTCGCATGGTCTTAGGCCGACGTGCAAACTTACCTACATTTTAAAAATATTTTGACCAATTATTTTAAATTGTTAATAGGGGACAAGTTGAAGAAGAGTCGAGGTACAGCGACTCGCAGCGACAAAGCGACCGGAGACCATCCATTTTCAATGAGAGCTGGTGACTTCCAGTGACCGTTGGTGACTAGGTGTGGGCGTGTCCAGCGACGTGACAAAGTTGGGAAAAGTTTCACTTTATGCAAATTTGGAGCGACTTGGTGCAGCAACCTTGGTGGGAGTGAAGACAGTAGAGCTCACCTGATCTGTGATCCGCCATGCTGCCTGCGAGTCCGAATTGTTTCGTGGACCCAGACAGTCGGGTGCTTGTGCTTTCGCCGCAGATAGATGGGCATAGTGGCAAAGAGCTCACATACTGTTTCTCCTTCATCTCGTAGGATATGATTCATATATACACTGGTGACTTTTATACAAACGCTCTCCCTCCAGAATGTTTCATTTTAGTGGCAAGAAAACTGGTTTGTTGTAAAAAGTGGAATACTAGTTGCACCACCCACTGATAAAGGTTACTATGGCAGGTATACTATGGTATCCTACGACCAGCAGTAGGAACGATTACTGGCGATTTCATAGTACAGCGACTGGCGACTTGCAGCGATAAAATCGCTGTGTGTGTGAGCGTACCTTCAGACAAATGTCCTCAATTCAGTGGTTATGGCATCATTTTATTTGAAGACAACAATAAAACTTACACTTCTACATTACAATACTAATACTTGCACCCTTGCGTGACGTAAAGCGAAAGAACCTCCTACTGCTCTAAAATTTGTTTCGAGTCCATTTTCCAAGATTGAGAAGATTTCTCCAACCCATGATGAATGTTTTGTAAGTCTACAGTCTACCGCGAGCCATTATTTCGAATCCACTTTGAAAATATGACATCTATCTAATGATGTAAAAGTGCAAGCACGTTATTAAAGCTATTGTAATGAGACAGACTTACCTATTGTACCTCCAGCTTCTGACATTCTGGTGTAACCCCTGGGGTCTTCCTCTTCCCGAGCGCCCTTGTCTGTTGAAGCGATCGACTTCCTCATAATCATCAGCACCTACTAGACCTGAAAAAGCCATTCAGAGAGCGCTGAGTAAAAGTCTGACGGCAGGTTAAAACGACGACACAAGACTATACAGAGCAGACTCTAACTGACCCACTCACCATCATTCCTTCTCTGCTGGCGTGGGGCGTAGTTGAACTGTATGTCTATCTGCCGGTTTTGCCGTGCCTCGGCCCGGTTCTTACTGTGGGCAGCAGCTTTGTGGGCTTTGTAGTCAATCTCTGTCCGAAAGGCATGTGTGAACTGCTCTGTACTGCAGCGACCTTCCTCACACAGAAAATGGCTCTCTCTGAAGTGATCACTGAGATAGCGGTAATCACTGGAACAGACATGAGACAGTTAACTTATTAGTAAATAAATGAATATAAAAATATTAATTATATAAACGCACACACACGCTGTATTAAGCAGAAACAGTGAAGTACCTATAGTATTCTTGTGCTCCGTCTGCATCACAAAAATGGCAAAAGTAGTGGTCTCGCCTTAAGTGCTTAAGCAGTTCGTCGTTATCCAGATATCGGTCGTCGCAGAATTTACAAAGCGGATGGCCGCGATGAGACGTGTCGTCTGGGTCCCCTTGTGTCCGATGTCGAGCCAGTTCTTTGCGGTTGTACCACTTCCTCTCATAGGAGAATATCTGAATGTGGAATTTGTATGATGAGTAACATTACCGACTAAGTTGGACTAAGCCAAGTATACACCAGAAACACAGCACAGTTATGACTAGAGGTCGACCGACTGATCAGTTTTGCTGATTCATTGGCACTATCGGTTATCGGCAAAAAACCACCCCGGCTGAGAAGGGTCCACTGTCATTATACGGTACGAGAGCGGCCTCTAGAGGTGAAATAAAAACCATCACTGACAAATTTTGTTGTGTTATTTGAAGTGTTTTTGATTCATTTTGAATGTCTCTATTTTTATATGTTATTTGGAGTGTTACTTTTTGGTTCAGTTCGGATGTACATCTTTTATTTACTTTAATATGTATTAATATCTAATATATACTAATATTTATTTCTTTTTTTTTTTTTTAAAGTATTGTACATTTATTTTAATGGTACAGTCAGTACTGTTTATTTTTGTAATAAAGTTCAGCAGTGTTTTACTTCGAGTGTTCTGTTTTCATTCAGTATCAATTTTAAAAACTATCGGTTGATTAATCGGTTGATTAATCGGTTATCGGCAGGTACCGCCCAACTTGGTCATCGGTATCGGCAAAATCCACTATCGGTCGACCTCTAGTCACAACACGGTACCTTCAAGTGCTTAGCGCATAATTTGCAGCAAAAGCGCTCATGCTGCTTCCGCATATGTTGCTCCAACTCCTCAAATTTGGAGAACACTTTGGGCTCAGGACATTGTGGACATTCAGACAGCAAAATCTTCCTGAATTTGGTGATAAAAATACACATAGAAAAACAAGATTACAAGATTTACCCCTCAAAATACAAACGTGGAAGAGGCAAAACTGAATCGCATGTACCTGAACTGGGCAAAGATTTTTCCGTCACCGAAGTAGATGTCATATTTCTTCTCAGCCTGGAATTCTTGATGCGTGAGAGCAATGAAGGGTTGTAGGTTTCGAACAAATATAACCTGAGAGAAGATGGAATTCGTTGGGATTAAAGATTAAACATAGTATACTGCCATCACCACTGGAAAAAAAACAATGTTTTTTTTTTAATGGTTATAATGGAAACTGTAATGGTCCCTGTGGGTCTCTATTGGTAATCTGTTGCCTTCTATTGGTGGCATGTTCTGTCTAGTGGATACTATTAAGGACCAATAATGGTAATGGTTTTAATAATTAGCTGATGGTTTGTAATGGTATTTGTAGTGGAAACCATTAGAATTTCTGTCGTTTGTTTTTTCAGCAGGGAAACCACTTAGGACTGAGTTATATAATCAGTTCAGCTGTACATCATGAATCATGTGTGTGATAGGTTTTATCTGTTGGCTCAGAAGGACACGTTGGACCACATGAACACTACTGAACTGAGGACACTGAGACTGATTATAAGACTTAACACCTGGAGAAATTGTTAGGCTAGAAACTGAAATGATTTGAGAATAAAAGATATAAAGACAGTAAGCAGCTTTCTAGCCATAAGATTTAGCTTACTAGCTATCTGTAAAAACTCTGATAAACAGAAACCTATCCTTAATGCTTCTGAGAAACCGAATCTTTAAGTTTAGAGAAAGTCAGCTAGCTAACTAGCCTGACACAAACTTTAGTTAGCTAGGTAAGCTGTACTTGAGTTAAAGCGAAATAAAACACGTCCTTGACTCCGAGTGATAAAACTAAAACAGCCGGCTAGTTCCTTATAAGCAGGTGATTAATCCAGCTAGGAGGCCCTGGAGGTTAGCTGATTAGCGCAGCGCAGCGCGGCTCGGCTCTGTTAGCTGACAGGTTAGCTGAAGTGATCAGGGCCGCTACCTTGTCCAGCTCCACTCGGCAGACGGCGCAGTATTTCTGCTCGCACAGCACCCGCATCTTGGTGGAGCACCGGTAACACACCGGATGGTCACATTTCCCCACAGCGAAAAGATCGATGTCCTGGCAGCAGAGCACACAAACATTCTCAGCTTCCTTCTTCATCGTTGATTGCATTATACCACAAGCCACAACTCTGTTAATTCTAGTCTCGTGTCGTGTCAAAACTACTGTAGCTAACGAGCTAATATTGTGCTGCCTGTAAAGCGACCGACAGTGACGGGAACTCGGCGCGGACGTCATCTCTTAACGCCGGTGCATCTTGTGTAGAGCGGATGCGTCATCATGAAAGACTCGTGCTCGGTCGTGTGTTGAGATATAAATATTACAGAGACACGATAACACCGTGTATGTTGGAAGATATGCAAATATAGGAATATACATATATATATAGTATATGAGAAAGTGACTTATGAATAAAAACATTATTTAGCACACGCGACTGCTGCTAGCTATTGCAATACGTCAACGCGTCCGCCATATTGTAAGAGGCGGAAATCAAAGCAAGGCTACGGAGATGCTGGAGCGAGAGGTGGTGTGTTGAGATATACAGGTGCATCTCAATAAATTAGAACGTCGTGGAAAAGTTCATTTATTTCAGTAATTCAACTCAAATTGTGAAACTCGTGTATTAAATAAATTCAATGCACACAGACTGAAGTAGTTTAAGTGTTTGGTTCTTTTAATTGTGATGATTTTGGCTCACATTTAACAAAAACCCACCAATTCACTATCTCAACAAATTAGAATATGGTGACATGCCAATCAGCTAATCAACTCAAAACACCTGCAAAGGTTTCCTGAGCCTTCAAAATGGTCTCTCAGTTTGGTTCACTAGGTAAGCCACAAACATTCACTGCCAAAGAAGCTGGCTGTTCACAGAGTGCTGTATCCAAGCATGTTAACAGAAAGTTTAGTGGAAGGAAAAATTGTGGAAGAAAAAGATGCACAACCAACCGAGAGAACCGCAGCCTTATGAGGATTGTCAAGCAAAATCGATTCAAGAATTTGAGTGAACTTCACAAGGAATGGACTGAGGCTGGGGTCAAGGCATCAAGAGCCACCACACACAGACGTGTCAAGGAATTTGGCTACAGTTGTCGTATTCCTCTTGTTAAGCCACTCCTGAACCACAGACAACGTCAGAGGCGTCTTACCTGGGCTAAGGAGAAGAAGAACTGGACTGTTGCCCAGTGGTCCAAAGTCCTCTTTTCAGATGAGAGCAAGTTTTGTATTTCATTTGGAAACCAAGGTCCTAGAGTCTGGAGGAAGGGTAGAGAAGCTCATAGCCCAAGTTGCTTGAAGTCCAGTGTTCAGTTTCCACAGTCTGTGATGATTTGGGGTGCAATGTCATCTGCTGGTGTTGGTCCATTGTGTTTTTTGAAAACCAAAGTCACTGCACCCGTTTACCAAGAAATTTTGGAGCACTTCATGCTTCCTTCTGCTGACCAGCTTTTTGAAGATGCTGATTTCATTTTCCAGCAGGATTTGGCACCTGCCCACACTGCCAAAAGCACCAAAAGTTGGTTAAATGACCATGGTGTTGGTGTGCTTGACTGGCCAGCAAACTCACCAGACCTGAACCCCATAGAGAATCTATGGGGTATTGTCAAGAGGAAAATGAGAAACAGGAGACCAAAAAATGCAGATGAGCTGAAGGCCACTGTCAAAGAAACCTGGGCTTCCATACCACCTCAGCAGTGCCACAAACTGATCACCTCCATGCCACGCTGAATTGAGGCAGTAATTAAAGCAAAAGGAGCCCCTACCAAGTATTGAGTACATGTACAGTAAATGAACATACTTTCCAGAAGGCCAACAATTCACTAAAAATGTTTTTTTTATTGATCTTATGAAGTATTCTAATTTGTTGAGAGAGTGAATTGGTGGGTTTTTGTTAAATGTGAGCCAAAATCATCACAATTAAAAGAACCAAAGACTTAAACTACTTCAGTCTGTGTGCATTGAATTTATTTAATACACGAGTTTCACAATTTGAGTTGAATTACTGAAATAAATGAACTTTTCCACGACATTCTAATTTATTGAGATGCACCTGTAAATATTACAGAGACATGAGAACACAGTGTATGTTGGGAAAATATGCAGATATACGAATATTTGAGAAAATAATATATACATAAAAACATTATTTAGCACAAGCGACTGCTGCTAGCTATTGCAATACGTCAACGTGTCTGCCATATTGTAAGGGGCCAAATTAAATTGAGTTTGCAATGCTAGCCCTTGGCATCCACATCAGGTTATTTGCTGTTAACAAATATTTTGAAGTTGATTGTTATGGACTGTTGTGGAACCAAGCACAACAGCACCACCAATGGTCATAATAAAAAAACATGGAATGGAATGGTATGGGGCTGATTTCTTTCTAACCCAGGCTGTAGATTCATGCATCAGGACTTTTGGTTCTGCAACAAAGGGTACTCAAGTTATTACATAGAGTGAAATACCCCCTAGATTTCATGTGCATTGAGTCTAACGTTTTTCAGCCACATCCATAAGACGTCATTGCAGTGCTTGAGAAGGCACACGTGATATACAGTTACAGGTGTATGAACGTGAACAAGATGGATTACTTGTGGCGGCTATGGCTCATGTAGTAGAGCGGGTTGTCCACTAATTGTAGGATTGGTGGTTCGATTCAATTCCCGGCCCACATGACTCCATGTGCCGAAGTGTCCTTGGGCAAGACACTGAACCCCAAGTTGTTCCCGATGGCAGGCTAGCGCCTTGCATGGTAGCTTTGCTGCCATTGGTGTGTGCGTGAATGGGTGAATGAGACACAGTGTAAAGCGCTTTGTAGAACCGCAAAGGTTAAAGGGCACTATATAAGTGCAGACCATTTAGTCCAATGTCATTGGAGGTGAATGTAAGGTAGATACAAAACTGCAAATGAAAGGGGTTTTTTTTTGTCTGTTTTGTAAAGATTCATTCTAACTGTTTGGTTTCAGAAGAAACATAACATGAAGCCAGTATAGCATTATAGGCTTGAAAAAATTAGAACTCCCAAATTCAGCTGCCTATCAGCCTTTAAGTGTGGGTGTAACATCATTCTTACCATACATTCTCTTTTAGTATCACAACCTGTCATCACTGAGCCTATATACAGTATTTTCAGCAGCCCCATACGCAGCAAGCTGTGATGCACTGTGTGTTCTGAGGCTTTTCTATCATAGCCAGCTTTAACTTTTTCAGCAATTTGTGCTACAGTAGCTCTTCTGTGGGATCGGACCAGACTGACTAACCTTCGCTCCCCACGTGAATCAGTGAGCATTGGGTGTCCATGACCCTGTCGCCGGTTCACTGGTTGTCCTTCCTTGGACCACTTTTGGTAGGTACTAGCCACTGCATACCGGGAACACCCCATAAGACCTGCCGTTTTGGAGATGCTCTGACCCAGTCGTCTAGCCATCACAATTTGGCCCTTGTCAAAGTCGCTCAGATGTTTACGCTTGCCCATTTTTCTGGCTTCCAACACATCAACTTCGAGAACTGACTGTTTATCTGCTTCCTAATATATCCCACCCCTTGGAAGGTGCCACTGTAACAAGATAATCAATGTTATTCACGTCAACTGTCAGTGGTTTTAATGTTGTGTGCGTGTTTTCCATCACCATTTATTAAAGGCTGGCTGTGCTGATGCATGAGATATTTAGTGGGATATTGTGGGATATTTAAAACAGCAAAAGATACATGTATGCTGTATGTAGGCAGGATTTTATGTAAAATTTAGGTTCGGACATGACTCAAAGCTTTGCTGCTTTCAAATATTTCCTGAGTGGCAGCATTTTAGCGTTTCAGACACGATATGATGCAGCTCTTGTGAGTTGCCTTTAAAGGAAAAGAGGCAGAAAAGTCTAAAAAGTTTTTCCAATACATCTTTGTAATGATATGATCGGTAATTTAAACATTACAAACTAGTCATGAAGACACGTTACTGCTCAATACCAAAGTCCACACCAACTCAATACCCAGGTCAGGTAAACAGATTTCCAAATGTAAATGTAAATTTACATATTAGCTAAAAATATCCCCAAAGACCTGTATTTTCAACTTGGAAGCAAGAAGGATGACTCTGAACGTACAGTAGCGACTATCTGTAATTAAAACCAAGAACTTTATTTTCAGTTTAATTAATCAGGAAATACATAATGACATTTATTCAAAATATACAGCTTTTCATGTCTTTGAATTGTTGTGTAGTCATTTCTTAGTTCACTTAGCTAATATTAGCTGCATAAGCTATGATAATAGACCCAGACTGTAGCAGAAATCCACAGATAAGGCGGGGGAGTGACCTTGGTGGCCTACACACACACACACACACACACATACACATTAACAGACCTAGGGATCATTTTTGTGCTGCACACGGTCACCGTTTAACACCTAGGAAAACATCATTGATCTTTGTTTGAAAGTTCCATGAAGATCCAATAAAACCCTCCTGCTAGTTGTTCACCTTTATCTCCCAATTCTCGTCAGAGTGCAGGACTGAAGAGAACACAATCCAACAGTGATATATAATCTCCTTGCAATAAGGCTCCAAATCCTCCTTTACATTTTCATTGTCATTTATAAGACATCCCTGAAAGCTGGCAACCCCAAACCAGGCTAAACTAGAAAAGTGAAATGTTTAACTGGCTCAGTGATTATATTAAACAGACTGCTTCTAAGTTACATGTCTGCTGTCAGGTCTATGGTTGATATTTAACCATTTTATAAGCCATAAGAGATTATCACAGTTTAAAAGTGTTGTTTCTTGATAGAACATTACTTTCTACAGGTGCATCTCAATAAATTAGAATGTCATGGAAAAGTTTGTTTATTTCAGTAATTCAACTCAAATTGTGAAACTCGTGTATTAAATAAATTCAATGCACACAGACTGAAGTAGTTTAAGTCTTTGGTTCTTTTAATTGTGATGATTTTGGCTCACATTTAACAAAAACCCACCAATTCACTATCTCAACAAATTAGAATACTTCATAAGACCAATTAAAAAAACATTTTTAGTGAATTGTTGGCCTTCTGGAAAGTATGTTCATTTACTGTACATGTACTCAATACTTGGTAGGGGCTCCTTTTGCTTTAATTACTGCCTCAATTCAGCGTGGCATGGAGGTGATCAGTTTGTGGCACTGCTGAGGTGGTATGGAAGCCCAGGTTTCTTTGACAGTGGCCTTCAGCTCATCTGCATTTTTTGGTCTCTTGTTTCTCATTTTCCTCTCGACAATACCCCATAGATTCTCTATGGGGTTCAGGTCTGGTGAGTTTGCTGGCCAGTCAAGCACACCAACACCATGGTCATTTAACCAACTTTTGGTGCTTTTGGCAGTGTGGGCAGGTGCCAAATCCTGCTGGAAAATGAAATCAGCATCTTCAAAAAGCTGGTCAGCAGAAGGAAGCATGAAGTGCTCCAAAATTTCTTGGTAAACGGGTGCAGTGACTTTGGTTTTCAAAAAACACAATGGACCAACACCAGCAGATGACATTGCACCCCAAATCATCACAGACTGTGGAAACTGAACACTGGACTTCAAGCAACTTGGGCTATGAGCTTCTCCACCCTTCCTCCAGACTCTAGGACCTTGGTTTCCAAATGAAATACAAAACTTACTCTCATCTGAAAAGAGGACTTTGGACCACTGGGCAACAGTCCAGTTCTTCTTCTCCTTAGCCCAGGTAAGACGCCTCTGACGTTGTCTGTGGTTCAGGAGTGGCTTAACAAGAGGAATACGACAACTGTAGCCAAATTCCTGGACACGTCTGTGTGTGGTGGCTCTTGATGCCTTGACCCCAGCCTCAGTCCATTCCTTGTGAAGTTCACTCAAATTCTTGAATCGATTTTGCTTGACAATCCTCATAAGGCTGCGGTTCTCTCGGTTGGTTGTGCATCTTTTTCTTCCACAATTTTTCCTTCCACTCAACTTTCTGTTAACATGCTTGGATACAGCACTCTGTGAACAGCCAGCTTCTTTGGCAGTGAATGTTTGTGGCTTACCTAGTGAACCAAACTGAGAGACCATTTTGAAGGCTCAGGAAACCTTTGCAGGTGTTTTGAGTTGATTAGCTGATTGGCATGTCACCATATTCTAATTTGTTGAGATAGTGAATTGGTGGGTTTTTGTTAAATGTGAGCCAAAATCATCACAATTAAAAGAACCAAAGACTTAAACTACTTCAGTCTGTGGCACTGAATTTATTTAATACACGAGTTTCACAATTTGAGTTGAATTACTGAAATAAATGAACTTTTCCACGACATTCTAATTTATTGAGATGCACCTGTATAGTGTCAGTGGTCAATCTCAGTGTTCCTTTTTCCTTCAGATAAAGTTGCCACTTTTTAGAAGCACTTCAAGGATGAAGACATTCCTGATCTCAAGCACTCAATACCAGAGCAGGGGTTTGGTTTTCTCAGTTAGACTTTGTGAGACATTTTATTTAATGTCAGAAATCTGAGATGAATTAGGCATAATCTGTCATTCGAGATATCTGTATGTGCAGTAGATATAAAAATTCTACACACTCCTGTTAAAATGGTTGGTTTTTGTGATGTAAAAAAAAATGAAACTAAGTTAAATCATGTCAGAACCTTTTTCACCTTTATTGTGAAATTGCAACATATAAATATCAAGTGACAAACACCCAGAAATATTTTTTTTGGGGGAAAAAAACTTCCAGTACCCAGCTTGCATAAGTGTGCACACCCTTTTATAATTAAGAATGTGTCAGTGTTCAGAATCAACCAATCACATTTAAACTCATGTTAAATACTAATTAGTATATACCTGTCATCAATTAAAGTGACTGATTACCCCCAAATAAAGTACAGCTGTTCCTATAGGATTTTCCTGACAACATCTTGGTAACATCAAACTGGAAAAGCCATGGGCCACAAAGAACTTACAAAGCAGGTACAGGATCTCATTGTTGAAAAATATCAATCAGGACAGGGCTACATACAAATTTCCAAGGCATTGGATATACCATTGAACACTGTAAAGACAATAATCAACAAGTGGAGAAAATATGGCACGACAGTGACACTACTAAGAACAGGACGTCCCTCTAAAATTGATGAGAAGATCAGGAGAAAACTGTTCAGGGAGGCTTCCAAGAGGCCTACAGCCTCATTAAAGAATTGCAGTAATTTCTGGCAAGTACTGGTTGCTCTGCACATGTGACAACAATCCCCCGAATTCTTCATATGTCTGGGCTATGGGGTAGGGTGGCAAGACGGAAGCCTTTTTTAACCAGAAATAAAAAATACATCCAATCTCCCCAAACCATGTGGAATAATGTTATGGTCTGATGGGACCAAAGTTGAACTTTTAAGCCATAATACTATGTTTGGCCCCAAAAAAACAAGCACATCACCAAAAGAACACCATCCCCACAGGGAAGCATGGTGGTGGCAGCATCATACTTTGGAGCTGTTTTTTTTCAGCTGGAACTGGAGCTTTAATCAGGGTGGAGAGAATAATGAATAGCTCCAAATACCAGTCAATTTTGGTGCAAAACCTTAAGTCTTCTGCTAAAACACTTATGATGAACCTTTCAGCATGACAACAACCCAAAGCAAACCTCCAAATCAACAAAAGGAATCGCTTCACCAAAACAAGTTCAAGGTTTTGGAATGGCCCAGCCAGAGTCCAGACCTATATCCAATCAAACATCTGTGTGGTGACCTGAAGAGGGCTGTGCGCAGGAGATGCCCAGCCAATTTGACAGAGTTAGAATGCTTTTGCAAGGAAGAATGACAAAACATTGCTACGTCAAGATGTTCCAAACAGATTGACTCTTACAAAAAGATTGAATGCTGTGATAAAATCTAAATGTCTAAAAGTATTTGTTTAGGGGTGTGCACACTTATGCAACCAGGTTACTTTATTTATTTATTTATTTTTTCTCTTCATTTTTCCCCCTAAAATGATTATTATTGTTTTTCACTTTAATTCATAGGTTAAAATGTCACAATAAACATAGAAAAAGATTCTGATATGAGTTATCTTGATTTCATTTTTTTTTTACATCACAAAAACCTGCCATATTAACACGGGTGTGTAGACTTTTTAGATCCACTGTATTTTACCACCTTACGTAGGCCTTCATTCAGAATAAGAACAGCTACAGAAACAAAACAGGAAAAAGACAGTTACTCAAAATGTCACACTGAAGTGCAAATAATGTTCCTTTATTAGTGAACAGTTGAGTAGATATAATCAATTACAGAATAGTGATATCTTCATATATTAAAGGTGTATAAAGAAACCAATTGAGACTATACAGGCTTTGGCTGAAGAATGCCTCATATCTTTCCATAACATCTTTCCATTTCACTTTTGGTTAAGACCTGCCAGCTAACGCAAAATAATTTTACTACCATCTTTTTGGTCAACTGTGTGAAGTAACTGTAAAGTCAATTATAACAATAACACACATGCTTGAACTGATTAATGGAATAAACATTTGCTTTAGTTTTGGTTACTGAAGCAGAACATACACCCACTCCTTGCATATAAACAATGTCTAACAGTGAACATTTCAGGGTGTGTTATCCAACAGAGAA
Source organism: Cranoglanis bouderius (assembly GCA_023630585.1). Lineage (NCBI taxonomy): Eukaryota > Metazoa > Chordata > Actinopteri > Siluriformes > Cranoglanididae > Cranoglanis > Cranoglanis bouderius. The sequence continues at coordinate 16,616,851 of CM042551.1, forward strand.
AAAAAATAAAGAGTATTCAACGTTTTAAGCAGTCAGGTCTAACCCTTCTTTCTTCTCATGAGAGAGCAGCCACAGCTTAATATTATCTCCTTTGCCTCCCATATATCTTCCAATTTGACCTGAGCTACACAGCACACGATGACAGGGCACAATCAGAGGAACCTGAGAGATGCAAACACAAGCATCAGCATTTGTACCCACAGGAGAAATTAACGCATCAAAATGAACTAACCGGATTTCTCATCATAACGCTGCCCACTGCTCGAGCAGCCTTCGGGTTTCCTGCCATCTCACTGAGTTCCTTATAGGAGACGGTTTGTCCCACTTGTACCCTTGACTGCAATATTCTCAATACCTGTGCAGTGAAGGAGTCTGACACAAAGAGATAGGGGTTTATACCATCTACACCAGCATGACGGTGATAGTGTGTGTGTACATGTTTGTGTGTATGTGATACACATACCTCCATGCAATAGTGGGTGATGTAAGGCAGGAAAAGGAAGAGAGCTCACTGACTGTGCAGAACGAAAGTAACTCTGGAGCCACGTAACACATTGCTGAAGCTCAGAGTTCAGTTCTGCCTTGTCCGAAATGAGCCCAGACCTGCCAACACACACAGACACACACACATCATGGCATGTAGAGGTGCATAATGCTTGAAATGGCTTGAAATGACTAAATAAGCAATTAGTATTCATTCAAAATAGAGTTATGAAGTCATTTACGTTCAGTATTTTCACATAAGGGGGGGGGGGTCACAGTGGCTTAATGGTTAGCTCGTTTGCCTCAAACCTCTGGGATTGGGGGTTCAAATCCCGCCTCCACTCTGTGTGCATGGAGCTTGCATGTTCTCCCCATGCTCCGGGGTTTCCAACGGGTACTCCGGTTTCCTCCCCCAGTCCATCAGACATGTGTTGTAGGCTGATTAGTGTTTCCAAATTGTCCGTAGTGTGCCTGTGTGTGCAATTGTGCCCTGTGATGGGTCGGCACCCTGTCCAAGGTGTCCCCCGCCCTGTGCCCTGAGTTCCCTGGGATAGGCTCCAGGCTCCCCCGTGACCTTGTGTAAGATAAGCTGTATGGAAAATGGTTAGATGGATTTCACATTAACGCAGGGGCATTCAAGTCAAATTTGTAAAGGTCCAGTTACTTTTTAAAAAAATAATTATTTATAAAGCAACTGACTGAATGGTGACTGAATGGTGACAAACAGGTATATTTTAGTGCTTAAGCATTAACAATTAGTTTATGGCCATAAATAAGACAGTTAGGAGTATTGTTTTGTAGTTGTGCTTCACATTACCACTTCGGACTGACGCCATAGAATGACAGATGAGACACATCTGTTTTGAATTTGACATGGGGAGACTAAACACGTACTTCTTTATCTTTATTGTCACTGATTTTTTTTTTAAACAAGCCATGTTGTCAGACCTGTAGCTAGTCTCTGTGATTGGATAAGCCACAACTGAGAAGAAGCTTTGCTGATTCATGTTTAGAAATGTAGAGTTTCCTCCACTGAAATACTTGATGACCCCTGTCTTTAGTTATAGTTGGGGTGTTTGGGGTCGTTATCATGTTGGAATACTGCCCTGCGGCCCAGTTTCCGAAGGGAGGGGATCATGCTCTGCTTCAGTATGTCACAGTACATGTCACAGTACACTCCCCAGTGCCGGCAGCACTCATGCAGCCCCAGACCATGACACTCCCACCACCATGCTTGACTGTAGGCAAGACACACTTGTCTTTGTACTCCTCACCTGGTTGCCACCACACACGCTGGACACCGTCTGAACCAAATAAATTGATCTTGGTCTCATCAGACCACAGGACATGGTTCCAGTAATCCATGTCCTTAGTCTGCTTGTCTTCAGCAAACTGTTTGTGGGCTTTCTTGTGCATCATCTTTAGAAGAGACTTCCTTCTGGGATGACAGCCATGCAGACCAATTTGATGCAGTGTGCGGCGTATGGTCTGAGCACTGACAGGCTGACTCCCCACCCCTTCAACCTCTGCAGCAATGCTGGCAGCACTCATACGTCTATTCTGCAAAGCCAACCTCTGGATATGATGCTGAGCACGTGCACTCAACTTCTTTGGTCGACCATGGCGAGGCCTGTTCTGAGTGGAACCTGTCCTGTTAAACCGCTGTATGGTCTTGGCCACCGTGCTGCAGCTCAGTTTCAGGGTGTTGGCAATCTTCTTATAGCCTAGGCCATCTTTATGTAGAGCAACAATTCTTTTTTTCAGATCCTCAGAGAGTTCTTTGCCATGAGGTGCCATGTTGAACTTCCAGTGACCAGTATGAGAGAGTGTGAGAGCGATAACACCAAACTTAACACACCTGCTCCCCATTCACACCTGAGACCTTGTAACACTAACGAGTCACATGACACTGGGGAGAGAAAATGGATAATTGGGCCCAATTTGGACATTTTCACTTAGGGGTGTACTCACTTTTGTTGCCAGCGGTTTAGACATTAATGGCTGTGTGTTGAGTTATTTTGAGGGGACAGCAAATTTACACTGTTATACAAGCTGTACACTCACTACTTTACATTGTAGCAAAGTGTCATTTCTTCAGTGTTGTCCCATGAAAAGATATAATAAAATATTTACAAAAATGTGAGGGGTGTGAGATACTGTGTATCTGTGTAAACTGACATATAGAAATCATTCTCATGGCTGGAACGGGAAGCTGCTGCAAGGTTGGCATCTTACACAACATCTCACACAACACTGTTGCCAAACTTATTAAGAAATTCAAAAAGACTGGAAGTGTTGCAGACCAACCGAGAAGTGGACGTCCACCAACATCCACTGACGAAGGCACAACTGACATGGTGCTGTATACAGTCCCCTATGTATGGAGACTTTGGGACACCCCGTATAATGTCTGAATACTAGCCAGAATCTCTTATCCTAGTCAAAAGGGAGAGCTTTCTGAATTAACAGGCAACGTGTCTGACAGGTGAATAGAGACACTACATGCCCTGTTTGCAGTCCATCATTTTATCACGTGATGCCTGTAACGTCATCACCAGACAGAATCAAAATTGTGTCACTTTATACTACTACTATTACTGTGATGGCGTAGTGTCTAAGATACACGATGTTTCCATGGTGATAGTGATACCCATGTGGTGTCTTCATAGCAACAGGTATAGTGTGTAGTGTGTGGTACCTATGTTCTGTTTCCATAGTAATAGTGATGGTATGTACTCCTTTCTCACAGCCGCTCAGCAGAAGCTCTCCCACCGGCGACTCCAGAGACACACACTGCAACACACACTCGTTTCTAACACACAAACACGTTTTACTATTGTAAATGTACATCGTGGAAATAAATGAAGGCTGAAAGATCAACTCGTCATTAATTGCTCAACAGAATAACCTTTGTTCCCGCCTACAAGCAATGCATTATTCCTGCCCCTTCTTTTACCCCAACGACTTTCAGGGTATGGTACATACCTCTGTTTCTGCATTTTAGTTATGAATTACACAAACGCTGTAAATCGAGGAACTTTTAATGTGCGTCACTTTCGCTTTCCGGTTTCAAATTCAGTAATCAGGCTTGACATGAATCCTGGCCAATCAACAACAGGAGATTCAAAACGTCACGCTCACACCTCGTGATTATTGGATTAGCTGTCAGAACGTCATTTAATTTCTCCCACTGTCGTTTAATGTAAACAAAAAAATTAAAAATAAATAAATAAAAAAGGAAAAAGAAAGAAAGAAACAATGAAAGAATGACAAATAATCAAACATTTAGCATTTTCCTTATCCCTCTATGGTATGCATTATGATTCCATTGGGTAAAAATGATTGTACTGTTTTTTTTTTTGTTTGTTTGTTTGTTTGTTTTTAATTTTTTTTTTTACTTAATATAAAATACTTAAATACTTATTTATTTTTCTTTTACTTTTTCCATTTTGAGGGAGTAGCATGATGGGAAATATTGAAACAATTAAAATTAAAAACACAAAGAAAACTATTTTTAAAACATCAATTTGCATAGCCAACTTAAACAAACATGTGGAACAAGATACATAAATCAATCAGTCAATCAGTTAATCAATCAATATCTCTCTCTCTCTCTCTCTCTCTCTCTTCTGGTTGGAGTTCATTTGGAAATCACTCACTGCTGAGGATGGCCCAACATGGACAGCCTAAAGATACATGAGATTACTATGGGTGGTACCACTTAGAAACCATGAAGATTTCTTAGGATGACGACGGATTGAATAATAGCTTTTGCCAGTTGCCATGAACAGTTTTTCAGTCAAGTCTCCAGCAGTGAACAGTTGATAACCAACAAAATATTCTTCATGTGAAAACTATAAAGAATTTCCTGCCTACACAATTGCACTTTTTGACCGTGTACAGTAATACAGTTATAGAAGGGAACTATTTATAGTCACACTATTCGGTGTCACCCAGATGAGGATGGGTTGCCTACTGAGTCTGGTTCCTCTCAAGGTTTCTTCCTCATATCATCTCAAAGAGTTTTTCCTCACCACTGTCGCCTCTGCCTTGCTTATTAAGGATAAATTTATAAAGTTAAAATGTATATCCTTAATTTATATATTTCTGTAAAGGTGCTTTGTGACAATGTCCATTGTTAAAACCGCTGTACAAAGAAAATTGAATTGAAAAAGTATGTATTACAAATGCATTGTTTAATCAGCCTGTTTTAATCATGCCTGCCACTCTAGATCTTTATTTGCCATCAGTGTCATCATCATCCACACTCATACTTTCTCCCTGTAGACTTGATACAATCACTATACCTCCATCTTCATCCTCGCCATCATCGTCTCTCCACCATCTCCGTATAGAGTTGCTCATCATCTTCCTCATCACTAAATGTCATCTCATCCTCACTATCATCCACTGGGAGTGCTACCTCGGCTACCTTCGTTGACGTTCAGTAGAACAAAGAGACATTCATCTTATACATAACAGAATAATGTACTATAATTCTAACATAATGTATGAAAAAAGACTACATAAATAAAAAAAAAATAGCAAATTATTGACTATAATTCAAAAACATTCAGATCATTTAAATAATGCTCCTTACAAATGAACACCACACCCATATGTGCTTGTTGAACAGCCCATATTTTCTGATTTAAGATTTATTCAACCTTTGCCGTTATAATAACCTCCAGTCTTCTGGGAAGGCTTTCCACTAGATTTTGGAGCGTGGCTGTGGGGATTTGTGTTCATTCAGCTACAACAGCATTAGTGAGATCAGGCACTGATGTTAGGTAAGGAGGTCTGGGGTACAGTTTCTTGTTCCAGTTCATCCCAAAGGTGTTCAGTGGGATTGAGGTCAGGGCTCTGTGCAGGACACTCGAGTTCTTCCACACCAACCTTCTCAAACCATGTCTTCATGGAGCTCGCTTTGTGCACAGGGGCATTGTCATGCTGGGACAGGTTTGGGCCTTTTAGTTCCAGTGAAGAGAAACTGTAATGTTACAGCATACAAAGACATTCTGTACAACTGTGTGCTTTAAAATTTGTGAGAAAAAGTTTGGAGAAGAACCACATATGGGTGTGATGGTCAGGTGTCCACAAACCTTTAGACATATTGTGCATTTCATTAACTTAAAACAGGCTTTTAAATCCAACTCAACCTGTCCCTGTATATTGGTAACAAAGTTGCAAACAGTGCAATATTCATTAAAAAAAAGCTTACATTATTCAAAGGTATTTTTAACCCCATATTTTTGTAGACAAATATTCTGAAAAGCTTATTTCAAAACACCATATTAATAAAATCCCATACAGTATATACACACAGGATTCATATTTTCCTGTATGAATAACTAGTTGTACTTTCACTTTGGCCTAAGCATCATTTTAAATTAAAAAGAAAAATGCAAAATAGACGTTATATATTTGCTTAAAGTATTACTTTTACTTCTACTCATTGAATATCCCTGGAGTGCGTGTACATCCTACAACAAAAGTTTGGTCATGCAGCTTCCTGTGAATTGAAACATTGTAAATTATTAAGTAAACAAAAACAGCAAGCCTTTGACGTGATAAATCCTCAATGACACTGTAGAAAACTGTGTTGGAACTTTTACTTTCATACAAAATACATAAATATAGCATCTGCAGGTGGGTCCAGCGGCAGAAAATATTTGTACAGATACATTTTATGCACACACACACACACACACACACAAACACACACACGGACGTTTAAAAATAAGCAGACATTCTTAAATAAGAATTTGCCTCTCCCATTCCCTCTGAAACATGATTAAATACAATGAATTGTTTTAGCCTTGGTTAAATGCATTTCCCTGTTCAAATTGAAGATAACATGTTCAACTTTTAAAGAAATAAAGTGATCCATAAAAAGAAACATTACTGCTAAGGCATTATATTCTACCACTTACTGCCATTATGTACCCTTATTACATATACTTCTATCTTTAAAAAAAAAAAAAAAAAAAAAAGTATACATGTAGGGTAGCTCAAGGGCGTCAAGCAGCAACAAAACAAAAATACTAGTCCTGATAAGCCACATATGCATCTCTCCAAAAAAAAAAAAAAAAAAAAAGGCTGTAGTTTAAGCAATGCCAGTCACTTTCCTTATAGTGAGTCCTAAAGCAGCAGACGATAAAGACAGCACCTTCATACAAAATAACACACAGTGGGCTGTCTATGGCACCAGCTATTTCTGAAGAATATATATTTTTTTGTGAGACAAAGCGCAGCTTGTGCTTTAAATGACAAAACCTAGGATGTAAACATACTTCCTAGTTTTGCAGAATACAACAGGAAATGCAATTATTCAAACCATTGATATATAAAGAGCTCAAACCAAAAATAAATGTGAAGGTGTGAAAGTGTGCAAATTCCTTTTGGTATCTAGAGTGGTAAAAACAACAAACTCAAAAGAACCTATTTGACACGGTTAAGCTGAATTAGCAAAGGTTAGCAAACAAACTGGCTGCGACTTAATTCAGTATTCACTCAAGCCGATTAAAGTGTTTTTAGTTCAATTCATCAATACTATAAATAGAACGTAAACCCAGTGACTCTGCTTTGTAGTATTTTTTGCGCAGATGTTTTTCTTCTTCCATCATCCCTCAAAAATACAGCAACTGCTATCTTAGAAGGTCTATCCTAGAAGTTTTTATCTCCTTTTAGACCTCACATATAAATAGAAACTTTAAGAACCGTTCAAGTAGGTAAACATCACATTGGATGCGCTTTTCAAATAATGTGTTACTATAACTGCAGTGCACGAAAAGAAAGTGATCGAGCTCTTGTGGGTGTTTTATAGTCGCAGAGTATTACAGTAATGCTCATTATATTGTATATAACAGCTGTGTGACGTGTGAATATTTTACGCGAGCACCGTCCTGAAGGCGCTCCAGGCATGGAAACAACGAGTAAAGCAAGGAGGTTCGTTGCCTTTGCGCACCAGGCGCAGCTTCCTCGGGTGCTCTGCATCCTTGGACCTCATGTGCTGAATATAGACCTGAAGATCAAATCAAAGATGAGACAGAGAAGAAAAATAATTAATATAATAATTATTGGGATAATTAGTGATTGGAGTTGTAATGGAACATTATGCAGGACAAGCTTATTAAAGGTATGCAAAAAGTAGATAATAAACTGAGAGGCGGTCTTACCTGACAAGCCTTTAGACTCAGTTTGATCTCCACCTGGCTGGTCTGGTGGCCAACCCACATGTACACCTGTAAAACACACACACACGAGCCATCAAGCACTTCCACTGGGCCTTTGTCCAAAGGTTTCCTTAAATAAACATTGAAGTGAGCACTTACTTCTTTTCCATTGTCCAGGAGCATGATGTCATCATCAGCCAAATCATCTTGACAAAAGTCAGAGCATTTCTCTGAGATAGAAAAGTAGCCTTTCTCATTGGAGCACCTGCAGTGAAATGGCATAGATGAATTAACTCTGATAACGGAGATCAGCACAACAAGCAATACATAAAATGTTTGAAATAAAAACTTTTTTGAAATTTCTAACCTAAAAAGTCTGGCGTATTTCATGTATTCTGCGTCTTCGTCGTATGGTTTCTGTGAGCCAATGCCAACCCAGAAGAAGTTTTCTGGTTCCTCTCCCTCATTTATTACCTGTAAAAAAAAAAGCAATAAACTTATTGTTATATAATCCATTCAAAACATTGTTCTTCAAAGTCAATACTAACCAACGGTCCTAACATGTACCTGCTTGCTGTAGGTATCATCAAACATGGAGTTCATGATATCCTCTGCCAGCTTAGCTTCGTCTGGGTCTGCTGCTCTGCCAACCCATGTATACACAATACCCTGGTTGTCTGTACTCTCAAATGGCACCTAGAAAGAGGAGGGGGGACATCCACAATAGTTGGTGTAACTGTCAGGTTTTAAAAAAAGCAGCACTGGCACTACAATTTCTAAAACGTGAAAGAAACGAGTCACATAAAGATTCATGTCTTTTAAATAGAATATTATTTTGGTCATGGCTTCAAAGAACCCACATGGAGCACACATTAAATGTTAATTTAAATTATTAATAGTCTCTATTTACAATAAAGGTTTAATAATAAACATGAGAACTGAAAACATATACACTATATGGCCAAAAGTATGTGGACACCTGACCATCACACCCATATGTGGTTCTTCCCCAATGTTTCCACAAAGTTGGAAGCACACAATTTTATAGAATGTCTCTGTATGCATCTGTAGCATTAAAATTTCCCTTCACTGGAACTGAGAAGCTCAAACCTGTTCCAGCATGACAGTGCCCCTGTGCACAAAGTGAGCTCCATGAAGACATGGTTTGCCAAGGTTGGAGTGGAAGAACTCACCCTGCGTTTTTACTGAATGACCTGTCAACACCTTTCAATTGCTTCCACTCACATTCAGCAGGCCTTTTTTGGTAGCAGCTAGACTGATCACATGATACTGTCAATTTGCAAGTTCTGAGGTAAAAGATCACAGTCCCGCCTTCTTGTATTCTACTGGCTTGCAAGACAGAGGCTTGCAAATTCACAGGTAAATATTTATCCAAATAAAGTCGCTGCGCCCTATCTGAGCCACCTAAACATCTGCCTCGTCTCTGAGTCATATACAGTATGTTTATAAACAAATGGTACTAATGCATCAACAAAGGGACTTCCTTCATCTTTTCCCCTTCAGTGAATTGCTTTTTCTGCTGAGGGAATTTTAAACAGGTTTCATCTGACTGCTGCTTAAGCTGAGAAAGCAGAAAAGCGTAATTTTCAGATGGCCCTTGTATCGCTGTTGCAATGAGTTTAAAAAAAAAAAAAATTATCATAAAACTGGACATGTTGGCACCTTTGCATTTAGCTCCTGTACAAATACATAGAACATTACCTTCAGTATGAAGCAGAACTCAGAGTTGAGGTTACTGGAGTCAGTCGAAATCTGGATAGTTCTACGGAAATGAAAAGCATAAATCAGCATGTTAGTCCTTTAACATTAAATGAGTATTAAAATATTATTTGGCATATTGAAATGTTTATTGCATAGAATGGTAACCTGGTGCAGAGTGCACTGCCATTTGTCCTGATATGGTACAGACTGGGCTGCACATTGTCCACCTTAAGCTTTCTCTTCCCTTTGTGGATAATGAACTTCCTCTTGAAGTGTGACAAGAACTTGAGGTTCTCCTGCTGCTGGGTCATCCTGACAACCTGGAGGATGTACACCATGAAAATTATAGCATGTTGGACCACTTTTAATACAAGACCTTTTTATCCGACAGAACTGAACAAATGACATTACTGACAACTAAGAAATTTTACCTCCAGCTTGCCAGGGAAAAGGCTCTCAAACTTCTTCTGCAAGCTGAATGTGAATGTAAGCCAGCCCATGTTGGAAGCCTCACGACCTTGCCAGAAGTAAACCACACACTGGAAGTCCTCTTCAGGTTGCTTGTCTTCATCCTCTCCTTCTCCTTCATCACCCTTCTCTTTATCTTTATCCTCCTCATACTCAACCGGCACCCAGTACCTGCAAAGCAACACACAAACAAAATGAATGTCAGTCAGCTTTTTTTAAATGAATGAAAGAAACAACATACCGCACATTACTTACATACAGAACATACGGACATACTCGGCAAATACCGCAGGGTCTGCCTCGGCTGAAGGCTACCACCGTGAGTACAGGTCAACATTTTGAATAACTAAATGAATTATTTCATTACAGCCATCATTGAACCTGTCCATTTATTCCTGGAAAACATTATGTTCTTGTAGAGATACAATTACAATACTAGTACAGTAATTAATCCTGATTGTGACCCCACAACAAACAAACTAACAGGAGTTCACATATAGTCCAGATAACTGGAGCTAAATGTCTTTAACAATAAGTTCAACTAAGAGAAAGGAAAATGAGAGGCAATCGTATTTCCACAAGATTAGCTATCCAAGTACCACTTGCCTGCAGAGAAACACATAGCAGTCTTGTGTGTGGAAGTGACCAAACTCCTCCTCTGGCAGCCGGGCAAACTTTTTACCTTCCAAAACAAATCCCTCCATACCATCCAGGTCCTCGTTCCATTCTTCCATCATTTGTTCAGCCTGTATAATGATTACAGTGAGCAATATGGAACACATTAAAAATGTTGGTTTTTATTTTGTTATTTCTTTTAAATAAACATTTGTTCAGATGGAAGCTTATCACATGTATTAAACCAATAATTTTTCCTGACAAATAAGTCTGCAAATTTTACAAGTGATGCTTTTGTTACCAACACAAATCTTAAATATATTGTGGTGCAAAACAAAGCCAAATTAATTGGGAGAAACCCTAGTATACCATAAACGATATATTATGCCAGTACTTCCCTGAAGCCATTTTACTACTCGGTGTTGAGTAATGATGTGCATCATGAATCTGTATATTAGGGCTGGGTGATAAACCTAAAAATTTGATACCTTGATATTTTTTCCATATTTTGACGATATTCGAAATTATATTTTATATATATATAAAAATCTTGATATTTTTGCATTTGCTCTAAAATAATTAATAAGGTTATTTTCTTTTGCCCCTCATTAAAAAACATGATTTGGATAGAGCAGCTATTGTTACAAAATACAAACAAAATGCTTAGTGCAAAAACATACAGTTAAAAAAAGAATAATGTAGACCTTAAAATCGTATTTATTTAAATGTACCAATATAAAACTATGAAGAAAACGGCACAAAAGTGCAATCTTACTTTTTAAAGTAAGTAGCATTTCAAGTATAATATTATGTACCATTATGTACTTAATCATCATCCTCTCCTGTGTCTCTTTCCACACCTGTGTCACCTGCAGTCACCATCTTGCTAATAATGTGTAAACAGACCCTCCCCAATCAATACATCACTTGTGTAGTCATACTCATGAGACAAAGAGGGGGAGTGAAATTGGCCTATTGGCTCCTTCTTTAGAAAAGTAAGCTTAATGTTCAACATTATTCGATATTCACGCTATTCTCTAATTTTACATCGTCCACAAAGAGACAATTTTATACCATAGCTTCTTAATGAAATGAAATACATATTACATAGACACCTCACCTCAGAAAGGGGCATAGGTGGCTGCCTGGGCAAGAAGAGTGCAGTCAGGTCAGCCTTCATCTGATTCTTTTGCTCAGCATCCTTCTTCACCTTTCCAGACAAGCTATCCTTCTGCTGAACACTCTCTGCATTCCTGGTGTAGTCCACCTTCAACACATCATCCCAGTTCTTGAACTTGGATTTGAAGACCTGGTAAGAAAAACAGAGAGGCATGGGGGCATGATAAAGTCTTTTTACCCAATTTCCAGTCAATTGTGCAAACACAAAGAAATTTAAATAGGAGCTTTAGATAAAGTGTGCGCTTGCATTTCAAAGCATGTCTAACCTGGCACTCGGTTCCCTCCAGGTTTCGGATGACCACGGCATGTTTTGGTCGATGGAGCATGCTGCACAGCTCCTGGCCTAATTTCAGTGCAGCTGCTCTTACGAGACGAGGGGATTTGCGTCCAATCCAAATGAACACTTCAGACCAACAATCCAGTATATATACACCTTTAGTGTCTAGAAGGCTTTGAAGCTGCAACAGGAGGACATCAGTTATGATTAGTGCATAAAAAGAAAGCCAAACTGTAACTTACTGAAAAAAAAAAAAAAAATCTAAGTTGAGCAATTACTATTTCACATACCAGTCTGAGTTCTGGAAGCACATCAAGTTTGAGTTTGTCCTTATGCTCAACTGAAAGCTTGTAGTTGATTTGGGGAAGTTCAAGATATCCCAAACCTAGACCAACCTACAGCACACACAAGATCAGGTTTTTTTTTTGTACACACATTCTCATGTTACTGTGTTATCATCTATCCTGAGAAAAATAATCAGACACCTACCTTGTAGAGTTTAGGTCGAACTGGAGAAAAGTCATCTGGAACATGTTTCTTGATTTCTTCCGGCTGTCCACCAAGAATTTCCCAAAATTCTGGAGGCTCCTGATTCTGCATCAATGACGTGATCTCTGCTTTGCCCTTCCTTTCATTCTTGTTTACCTTCTCTGCAAATAACCTTTAGATGCCAGTGACGGTACAACAGGTTAGAGTGAATCAAAGGGGGAAAAAATGCTATGGTCAATGAGTTAAAAAAAATAATAAAATTAAAAAATTTAAAAAAAAATCTCACAACATGCCTGGCTTTTGTAGTTCCACTAAGGGTGGCATTGGCTCCTCTCCACACGTATATTTCAAGGCCAGCATCCAGCAAGAAAACAAACCTTGTAAAAAGGAGCAGTGTTTTAACGCTCATGAGATTATTCAAATTTGTATGTATCTTAGCAGATTAGAAGTTATCTAAGACTTACCGAGGATCAAGGGAGGCTGCCTTTAGAGGCGCAGCCTCCAAACTGATGTTCTTCTTCCCATACACACGATAAAGTCTGTCAAAAAAAAACATTTTTTTTTTTTTTAAAACCACAGATAAATGTGTCGGCAACAGAAGCATGGTGCTATGGCATTGTTTTTGTTTTGTTTTTTTAAATTGTGGTTCAGTTTAATACCTTGTTTGGTATTTTGTATCCTCCACTGTGTAGAATCCACTGGCAGTTCCTCCTTCTATGTAGGAAATTTCGTTGTCAAACACCTAAAGGAATAAAGACCAGGAATAAACAGATTTCTCCACAGCTTTTTTTTGTGGATCCCAGTCCCGACCCTCAACTCAAGACAATACAAAAAAATGCCGAATGCACGTGCTCTACTAACCGCAGTAAATTCTTCACTTTCATCTCCCATTTCCTCTCGGATAGTTCTACACTCAGCACCCAGGAAATTGCGAAGATTAACAGCATGGATAGCAGCGCCTGCTTTCTTATCCATGGTGGCATCCTGACCAATCCAGTAATAGATCTGCCAGGTCAAACCTCCACTGTCATCTAGCAAAGTCTGAAAATAAGGACAGAAATATGAAATACAAACTGGACGAGTAAACTTCTGTATAGAAGGCAAAAAAAAGCACAAAGGTTAGAAACACATGAGCCAAAAACAAAAAAGAAATGTAAATGAATTTTACCTTCAGGATAATGTAACAGTCTGCCTCATAGAACTTTCCATGGAACGCTTCATCCACCTGAACAGGCAAGAAGTTCTCTATCTGCCACGCAGTGACTCCAGGAATCTGACCCACATCTTCCATAAAGATATCAGAATAGTCAACTGGAGGCTTCTCTAGGTTCTTATCCCAGCGTTTGGACTTCAGGTCAGAGTATTTCATATCACCGTTCTCCTGATTAAATAGGAAATTTAATTCATTTATGGCTCTTGTGTAGTACAGTTTCTTCAGCATGTTTTTGACACAGGCCACCAACTCAAACTGCACTTAGATATTGTCTCACCTGAATAGATTTGTTCTTCTCCTGGGCTACATCAGACATGCCTTTCAGCACCTGTTTAGCTTGGTCATCTTGTGTGGAATCCTTCCGCCGCCTTAACCTCATCTTTCTGGCCATTGGATCTCTTGGACTATTTCCTATACAAGGATTATACATAAAAATGCATTGTAACACAGACCAACGCTTATATGGCCTTGTTCCAGCAGTACTGGAATCATGCCATCTTATGTGTTTATATTCAAGAGTGAGACTGACACATAAAATAAAGCTGCATTATGTGAACATCATTCCTGTAACTGAATATGTGAATCTCACTGTAACAAAACAAAACACCACAACAGGTGGTTTACTGCACCTCCACCTGCTGCAGCCACAGTAGCTGGCGATGCACCAGCCAATCGCAACTGGTTCTGCAAAGAGAAGTCTATGTTGTACCATTCGGCTCCCCTGTCTACTGGTTTGGGTGGCATAACCAGGTTTGGATTTTCACGAACATCCAAAACCTATATTACAAAATATTAACATGAGTACTGAGTGAAATTTAATTTATTTAGCGGTCATTTTCTAAAATATTTTTTAAACCTTACATCTAAATCAGTGAGGAAATGTATCGCCTCTGGTAACGTCACAAGCCTGTTCTTGTTCAAAACCAATTTCTTTAGTTTTGTGCACCTGAAATAGATATATAGAAGAACAAAACAATTATATGCTGTAGTTTAACACAATCTGTAAATACAATTCACCAGTGCAGTATAGTGCAGAGGTGTACATGGGGACTGGGATCCTGCCGAAACAAGGAGCACAGGAACAAGTCATTTTTACTCTCATGAGGGCAACTCTCAAGGCAAAGAAAAGCCATGTTAATTAAGCTTATTGGACAGGACACCATTACCATGTCAGATGTAAACTGGGCTTAGTTCATTATGCGGAGCCAGCATACTAGGTCGTTAAAACTACTGTTTACATTTTGAGAAATAGAACCAACTAAGTTAAATAGAATTTATCACAGGCGACTACAAACAAAAATAACTGTGGGAGCAAGAGTGGGAATTTAAAGGGGGAAAAAAGTCGCACAAACCCGTCTATTAGTACAATGACTTCCTACCTGCAGAGCCCCTCTGGAATAAGCTCCAGATTATTATTGGCTGCCATGAACTCCACCAGGCTGGACAGCTTCCCGACACCAGATGGCACTCCATCAAAATCAAGCTTGTTTGAGTTCAAGTACAGCTTCTTCAGTTTGGATAACTTGCAAACTGCAGACTGCAAAAGATCATATCGAGGATAAATGATTAGAATCCTCATCCCCAAAATATGACCCAACTGACTGACCAATGTGGGGTTACTTTATTTCCAGAAGGCCAGTATGGCTAGAAAGCCTCCACTTCAACAAAGCAGGATACAAGTTTTTATTTATTTGGTCCTGGTCCTAAAAAAAATTGGCCTTGCAAACTCGGATTAGATGTAGATTTTGCTTGGTTGGAACGAAAACCTACAGCCCTCGGTGGATAAGATTAGACACCACTCCACTGCAGGTTGCTTTGCCCCTCATCATTATGTTTCCACCCTCCCCCTGAATTATGGTAAATTGTTGGAATGGATGCCAGACATATCCAGTTTGAGAAACAAACAACAGCACGAAAGTACTTACGGGCAATGACGTGAGCTGGTTCCTGGACAGGTTCAGAGTCTCTAGCTGGGTCCACTGATCTATACACAGTGATAGCTCTGAGATCTGATTACTACTCAGATTAAGGCGTTTTAAACTGGCCAGGGAGTATAGGCATTCCGGCACCCGAGTCAGATCATTGCAGGACAGATCCACATCTGTGAATAAAATTAATCATCAACTGGCAAACAAATCCTCACATCTAAAAATCTGTTTATCTTCTTTCACTTTGGCTTTACATTTAATACCTGCTAAATGAGTGAGGCCTTCAAGACTTGTTGGCATGTTGCTTTGAGTGCGTTGAGTGTTTCTTAAATGGAGGGTCTGAAGGGCTATCATTGCCGGAAGCTGCCTGTTTGAAACATAAAACAAACCCAAAATAGCAGTCGTGAGAACCTTATCAGCGAGTGACAAAACGATGAGGTCATCAGGCCTGACTAAATCACACACTGCATATACTCTAACGGGTAGACTTCCAGAAAATAAACTGCAACACAGCCTCACCGTAACTGTGCGTGCATAAGGGGGTTATTGTTGAGAATGAGTGTCTGAAGATGAACCAGACGCCTCATCTGAGGGGGAAGGCTGTCCAACTTATTGTCACTCAGATCCAGGTAGAGCAGATCAGTTAGGTTAATGAACAGCTGATTTGGTATGTTGTCAATGCTGAAAAAGCAAAAATAAGGACATAAGATAAGGCAACACCAATAACTGTAAAATAATTATCAGAATGTCACAAAACACATCGATACACACTGCGTGTGCTACAAACACATCTATACACAGTTCTACCTGTTATGGCTGAGGTTAAGGACCAACATATTTCTAGAATTCTCCAGATCCCTTGGAATTTCAGTCAGTTGGTTGAAGCTCAGGTCCTGCAAAAATGATGGAGTATATGAATCTCTGAAATCATGTTTTTAAAAAAAAAATAAATAAATAAAATAAAATAAAAATCAAGATGGAATAAAATGTGACATGCTATGATGGTAAATGATATCACCCAGGTGAGAAAGATCTTATGAAAGACATGGAAGATGACGGAAAATTACTCATCGTGTAATGAGCCTGACCCGTCTTAATCGTCAAAAGAAAAAATTAATACATAATCAATGAATACAACAAAGGTCGACATACCAGTACTGAGAGGTCATCCAGATTAAAAATGTCATCAGGAACACCCGAGTTCTTGAGGTTGTTTGCCCTGGCCACAACCGCCTAAACACAGAATTAAAACATATATAAGTGACAAATTAAAATGGTCACAGATGCAGTCATACGATTTGCTCTGTAAATGAAAAATAATACATTTTATATTATTGGAATCTGATTTACCCTTAGGTTCGGAAGGCTCGAGAGCTCTCCATGTAGCGTTGTAAGACTGTTGTGGCTCACTGACAAATGCTCCTGATTTAAAAATTTCAGAGAGGAAAGAAACATTTAATTGGTATGTGCATGTAAGGGAAAATGTGCCCAGCGCTCAATACTCTAAATCAGGGGTTTGCAGTTACATAAAATTCCTTGCTTACAAAAGTCTGGAATTGCAAGTATCATGATTAAATATTTACAATTAATTCATGGCTACAAATAAGACAATTCAAAGTGCTTATGTTTTTGTTTCATAGTGGTGCTTCACAATAACACTTCTGATTAGTAGCATGGACTCTGAATGGATGAGACACCTGTTTCAAATTTTCAATCCGTCTTCAAACAGTCTGTTTTTGTCATCAGTTCACTAATCAGGCCATCCATCAATCCATCCATTTTACATACCGCTTATCCCACGCAGGGTCACGGGGGAGCCTGGCGCTTATCCCAACTCGGGGGAACTCGGAGCACAAGGCAGGGGACACCCTGGACGAGGTGCTAACCCATCACAGGGCACAATCGCACACACATTCACACGCACTACGGACAATTTGTAAATGCCAAACAGCCTACAATACGTCTTTGGACTTTTGAAATCGGAGTACCTGAAGGAAACCCCAGAAGCACAGGGAGAACATGCAAACTCCATGCACACAGGGCGGAAGCGGGATTCGAACCCCCAACCCCCTAATCCGACCAGACAAGGCAAATAACATTGAAAATCTATGAAAATCTGTGAAAGCTTCCATGCTCTATCTAGCTCTGTAGCTAGTCTCTGGTCTGATGAGGTGCATTTACTTAAATAATTCACATAAATTCAAGCGATTGGATAAGTTGCCACAGAAGATACAGAAGCTGAGCTTGTTCATGTTTAGAGTTGCTGAACTATGACCAGTTTTTCATACGTTGATCGGCTCTGCTACAATACTTTTTTTTTTTTTTTTTTTACAGTAGTTTGATCCGCTGAAATACTTTGCTGGGTTCGCCAGTCTAGGTTGCAGTTACTTTAGGTTAGGTTTACTTTGAGTTTATTTTCAATTTCATTTCAGCGCATAGATAATAGATACACGTTTACTGTTTTAAGGTGTTGCGTTTTTGGTTACTTAACCAGGATTCCCAAACTTTTGCGTCCGATCGTATAATGTTAAGAAATACTCACCAGTTTCTGGAGCGAAGAAAGTTCTTCCGGAAGATAACAAAGCCCAGTTCTGTTGAGTTTCAGCCATCGAAGGCTAGTCATAGATTTAACATCTTCAGGAAAGTAGCCTCCCTGTGGAAATATGACAGAACATGCAAACATCACATACAGCTATTACTAATCAGGCCAATCGTACAGTTTACTAAGTAGATAAATCACTGTATTAATCCCATATAGTATAGGAACGTCATGATAAGTTATACACATTAAAGGCAAAACCTCAACAAGTCATTAAAAGAGAAACTACTGTAATAACTATAAGAACATTCAGCTAGCAAGGTTTTAACTTGTCAAGAATAATAACATTTTACTGGCTGTATGCTATAGTCTGAGTAATGTCTAAAAATAATAATAAATAAATAAATAAATAATAATAATAATTAAAAAAAAACATGTACCGGGTATGCCTCACGTTATATATATATATATATGAAACAGCTGGCTTAGCTGTTAGCAACCAACTTAGCTTCCTAGCTAGCTAACGTCAGCTATCTGGCTACGCATCTTCACAACAAAATGTCATTTTAAACTAAACACGGGGTTGTACACAAATTAAACAATACCTACAGGAAACTCTAAACACCCCCGAATAACAGTCCAGGTTAATGGCTATTTTCCCCCCCAAGTAGTTAACTTTACACAGCACAAACTGTCACATACTGACAAGTTGCTACACTTAGCAAGCTAACGCCCAGTAACAGTCAATAACGAAATACAGCTGTCAGGTTTATTCTGTTCTGACAGCCAGCTGGTGGATAAAAGGTGGATTATATAAGAGTGTGTGTTAAAATGACACTACCGTGAAATAGTTACTTACTTTAAAATCATTCCCACTTAAGTCTACCCCCCTGATAAAGGGGAGAACTCCGGTGGCAGCCATTTCTAATTCAGGATGTAGCAGTCAGTGTGTGAGCCTATTTCTGGCCTGTGTGTGTGTGTGTGTGTGTGTGTGTGTGTCGCCCCACCCTCTGTCTCTGAGTTTACTAAAGCACAGACCATAACTTTTTACACAACCTTAAACGAAAAGTCCACCCTGAAACACATTAAATAATGTTATATAGAAATACAAATATATATCTGGCCAAATGTTTGTGGACACCCGACCACCACACCCATATGTCCCTGGTGAACAAAAACCCAAAACAATAGAAAGCCTAATTTGTAGTGGTTTTAATGGTTATAATGGGAATTGTATTGGTTGTAATGGTCCCTGTGGGTCTCTACTGGTACTGTTGCCTTTTGTTGGTGGCATGTTATGTCTAGTGGATACCATTAAGGACCCATAGAACACCTTTGATATTCCGTAATGGTTTTAATGGTTAACAGCTGATGGTTTGTAATGATATTTGTAGTGTAAACCATTAGATTGTCTGTGATGGTTTGTATTGTTGTTTATTTTTTTGTTTTTTTTGGGGGGGGAGTTGGTTGGTTGGTCTCAGCAGGGGTGGTTCTTCCCCAAACTGTTTCCACGTTGTTGGAAGCACACAATTCATTGGATCTAAGAGGCCCAAACCTGTTCCAGCATGACAGTGCACCTGTGCACAAAGCGAGCTCCATGAAGACATGGTTTGAGAAGGTTGGAGTGGAAGAACCCGAGTGTCCTGTACAGAACCCTGACCTCAACCCCACTGAACACCGACTGCAACCCAGGCCTCCTCACCCATCATCAGTACCTGACCTCACTAACGCTAACGCTCTTGTAGCTGAATGAACACAAATCCCCACAGCCACGCTCCAAAATCTAGTGGAAAGCTTTCGCAGAAGAGTGGTTATTGTGACAGCAAAGGGGGAATAAATCTGAAATGGGATGTTCAACAAGCACATATGGGTATGACAGTGAGGTGTCCACAAACTTTTCGCCATATAGTGTATTTGTGAAGAGTTCATTGACTCTGGTGCTAATTTGGTGGTTGGTCCTGTATTTTCATTATTTCTGAGTTTAATTGCGTTTTATGAAAGAAAATTTTCATAAGGAATAACAGTCAGGTTTCCCTGTTAACTCCTAAAATCAAAAGAGCAAGAGTTTCTTTTCCTTCACCGATTTGAGTGACGCTCAGTGACACACTAACAAGAAATCCAGTTTCAGAATGCAATGCAGCTAAACGATGCAGCCATGCTGAGTCACGGCGGGTCTCTGGCTAGGTAGCGAGCTACTAGATGACAAGCACAATGACGTTGACAGCAATATTAGCATGAAAGTTGAAGTTTTGGAGTGTAGATATGAGGAGGGAAGCAAGCTGGACAGACTAAAGGACTAAAGTGCTGCTGCATCAGACTCTTTAAGTAGCAATGAAACAAAGTCTGAATCCTACTGGTGGCACTATCACCAGGTAGCCAAACAGCATTGTGTTTAGCCAAAGTGTATATAGACCAACTTGTCTATGACAGAGAATTTATACTAAATAAAAAAATTTCCAAATTTAATCAATAAAATAAATCTCTTGCACCACTGAAGAGAAACATGTTGATTATAAGTATCAGCATGCAAGTCATTTAGGGTTTAAATTAAAAATGCTTCTTGGCTTGAGGTAGAAATAAAACATGCTTGTATGTATGTCATATTTTAAAATGCTTACAATATCTATTCTTTAATAAGACCACTAATGCGATGTACAGTATAGATTTTAATTACAGTGCTACTAAGTGACCACAGTATGTTGTACATCTTATCTAAAACTAATTCATCAATTTTAGCTTTAGTTTTGTGCACAGAAGAGTGGGCAAGGGAAGAAGATTATTCAGTGATAGACAATGTTTCTGTCAGTTACTTTCATTTAATTTAACTAAAATACCTGCCATGCTAACATTAGCTAACTTAGTGAGCCGCCTAGCATTAAGCGCTAATAAGAACGCTGGAGAGAAAGAAACACCACATGATCTCCATCTGTCTTCTACCTTTATTATTCTTTCTCTTCTTTTCCTCCCCCTTTGTTCCTGTTTTTGTTTTGTTTTTTTCATCTCACAATTTTCACAACTCGCTTTTTCTTTCTCTCCCTCCTTTTCCTTCATCCCTTTTCATTTTTAAATTCCCCATCAAATCAGTAACGAACACATTCATCAAGCCTATCGGTGTTAAGTTTAATCCAAAAGACCCAGGAATATCATATCATACAATATCATATCATACAAAGTAAGCCTTAAATGTTTTACAATTGATAAACAGAAGACTAAAAGAGGATCTCATCTCGTATCAGTACGCTGATTACAGCTGAGATGAGTTTGTAGTATGAAGTATTAGACAATCCCCCCCCCCCCCCCCCGCCCATTTATCCACACAGAGATGAGCCAGTTGAAAGTTGCTGTATTTTTGAGTTCAAAAAGCATTAAGTGATTATATTCACCATTCACAATAAAGTGATTAACATTTATCAGCAGAGGTATTGTTTATAAGGAATTTAAAGAAACTTCTAGGTTTCCCCTCCTCTTAGATGAATGTTGTCAAAAAGATAAAACAGCCAATTAAATAAACTACAACCTTTTTTTTCTTCAATTAAAAATGGTATTTGCGGTCTTCATTTATTTACTTGATGGTTATTAATAGCTTATGTGGATTCGTCTTGATCAGCACAAGAGTCAACATGTCTCACATTAGTCCATCTGGAATTTTCCATATAGGCAGAAAGATCTGATGAAAAGGAAGCAAATGAATGAAAAAGACGATATTCTTAGAAATGTTAGCTTTTATTTTGTACAGATGTCTACTGTTTTTAGATAGTAAAATGTTACAAATTATAGCAAAAACTCATTCAATTGACAGAATATACACAGACAATAATGTTCAGACAGATCCATTTGCTGCTGTCTCACCGGCCCTGAGGACAGGTGCTGCGCGTGTGGCCCGGCTGATGGCAAATTCCACAAGTCCTCGGCCTTTTAGGAGCGGCAGCTTTGCTTGAAGAGGCTTCATTCTTCTTACTAGCCACCCATTTACTGCTGTTTCCTCTCACATTCCCTACAACAGCTGGGAGAGTGACAGGAAAAGAATAAGTACAAAGTATTATGATAATGAATCCTAACATTAGCAGCTATATTGCTGGTGTACTTTTGTGGTATTTATTATTTTTCCTGTGCGACGCGTAGTCATTAGATGCAAGAACACAAAAGCTTTCGTATGCAGTATTTGTGGATAGATTTGTGTAATTCTACTTCACAAAATCCATCCTTTGCCACAGCTCACTTTAAAAGTTAGAAATGAGAAAGTTAGAAACAGAAAGTTAGAAATTAGCCTAGGACACGTTAGAACAGCACAACAGCCCAAATCTAAAACACTGACCATATCACCCATGCATGCACATACTATATGCTCACATAAACAGGCTGCTCAGGCTTTCAGAAATTAAAAAAAATAAATACAAAAATAAATGGAGAATAGGCTATACTGAGCACACCATCACTGCTGAGCACCAATTATCTAAACTGCTTCCATTTCCTATTTATAAGTTGATTTAATTAGTTCATTTGATATTTGTATCCTTCTTCTTTACACGCCTTGAACACAATTAAAACCATTTTTAAAAAAAATGCATTTATTTATTTTGTGAACTGGTGAGAAAGCCTCTTATCAAAGTTGTGGAGGTATAATATGATTGTAAAATGAGCGTACGTTTTTATTTTTATTAATCGGTTTCTCCTCTGCCGTGTCTGTACGATCAAACGATCAAAATGCTTATAGCAAGTATATTACGTAGACTAGAAGCTGATAAGTAATAATAAAAATCATGTTAATAAACACAACTGTGAATGTGGGAACCTCAGTCAATAATATAAGTAATGGGCTTAAGTGTCAGCATGTAATTTGAAGACGTGGATGTTTATTTGCTAATTAGACCTTCAGTTTAGTAACAGGCACATTTGTGTATAAGAGGCACCACAAAGCTCTTATCTGGATGTGATAAGACTATCTGGGACCAAGATGACGGAAAGGCCAAAGTATGGGGAAAAAAAGGATCTTCTCATGATCCAAAACACAGATGCTCATCAATCAAGCATGGTGGAGGTAGTGTCATGGCTTGGGCTTGCATGGCTGCTTCTGGAACAGGCTCACTAATTTTTATTGATGATGTAAACTCATGATGGTAGCAGCAGAATGAGTTCAGAAGTCTACAGAAACTGAAATCTGTCTTCCAATTTACAGAGAAATGCATCCAATCTAAATGGGAGGAACTTCAACATGCAGCAAGACAATGACCCAGAACACACTGCAAACTCAACTTCATCGGGGGGAAAAGTGGAAGGTTTTAGACTGGCCAAGTCAATCACCAGACCTTAACCCAATTGAGCAGCAATTCACCTCCTGAAGAGGAGACTGAAGGGAAGAACCCCCAGAAACAAACAACAGCTGAAAGAAGCTGCAGTACAAGCCTGGAAAAGCAACACAAAAGAAAAATGCAACAGTTTGGTGACGTCAGTGGGTCACCGACAAATATTAAATGTTATTTACTTTAAGACCATCTGTTCCTATACTTTTGCTCACCTAAAAATTGGGTGCCATGTTCTAAGATGTTTAACACATCATCTCATGGTCATCTTTTGATCTCAAACCTAAATAGCATGGTATAACAAAAACAAAAGAACTGGCTATGCCATTCCAATACTTTCGGAGGGGACTGTATAATTCAAGTATTTATAAGGCTTATTTTATATGACTCAAGTTCTATCTTTGTCTTGGGTCTAACATTCATTTTATGTTCAGTAGGGTTTGGGTGTGTGGATAAATTAAAACACAATTATTATTTTTACCATTATTTTGGATGTATGACTAGAGAAAGTGTGAAGCCCAATTTCTGTACCATTAATGAATGTAACATAAGCCATTAAGCCTAAATAATATGTATCGCTAGACTGTGCTTAGAGATATGGTGTACAGAGGAATAATCATTTACCAGGAGCAACGTTCTCATCCACCCACTGAAAGAAGCCACATTGCTGATCCCGGGGTTTGCCACAGGTGAGGAACACTCTGCCCTTGTTCGGCCCGTCTTTCATGACTGTCCTCGTAACCGCAGGTATGTTACAGTTACACATACTCTCTTCTCCACCTCCCCCTGATCCTCTGCTCCCCTGCCTCTGCTGGGGTGCGTTTCCAAATCCAAGAGAAGGTCTGGGAGGGTGAGAGCTAGGGCACGGTTGTCCTATTGACTCGATCCTCCCTGCTGACCCAAGCTGGTCGTTCTGCTCTTCGGCCCATAGGAAGAACTTACAGTTCCCCGTATTGCACTTGTAGAACTGACGACCTTGGTTGGGACCCTCTTTACGCACTGTGAGGAGAAGTGCATCCTGGCCACAGTTACACACAACATTCTGGATTGAATGTGATGGTTGTATGGACCATGCTGGTGTAGGGTTGGGTGGTGGTCTGTTCTCAGACCTGGACTGAAGTGCTGGATTGGTTACTGGATGATTCGACTGGCGTGATGCTGAACTGCGATTAACCTGAGTGCTGGAATCTCCTCCTCCTCCTCCTCCTCGGAGATACTTCAAATTCAAGACCTCTCTCAGAGTCTCATCACAGCCACCAATACACCCAACAAACTCAAGAGGCATCCCTGGAGGTAGACTTCCCCTTTTGAACTTGAACTTCAGCCTGGAAGCAAATTGAGAAAGACACAGGGTGTGTATTTAGTTCTGTTTTGCCATGTATGATTCACAATATTTCTGCAAATGTATTCCAGTTACAGAAAAATGAACTACAGTTCTATTTCTTACATGTTGACAGGATGTGGCCGACACGTTGGACAGATGCTGTCATCTCTGCTGACCTCCAGCACCGTGTCTGGAAACCATACTGCTGCCTTACAGCTCGGGTAGCCCATGCATGACAGAAACTTCCTACAATAGTCAAGCAGTGTGACAACAAAGGAAATAACACAATGAGTAAAGACAGAAACGTGCTGAGCTCACATGCAGTCAGACTTTAGCCTCACTTAATAAACATTCAGTCCGTACAGGATTTCAGGAAGGTTTTTTTTTTTTTTGTGATTGTCGCAGGCAAAAATGCTTGATTTTGTTGTGGCTTTTTTTCAAAATTTGTAACTTTGAATTGGTGGAATTGCGATTGCACGAAATTGTTGTGCACAGCCTTTCGCAGTGATGTTTGTTGGTAAATCAGACCTTTTAGCTGTATGTGAGTCGAAGAGGGTTTTGGCTGAATGCGTGTTGTGATGACGTCACATGACGTGTCTTGGCCCAAATCTGTGGAAAATCTGCAGTTAATTTGAAAAATTGCAAGCTCCTCCGAATATTGTGGAGATTACTTGATTTTGTGTTCACTTCTGCGTTCGCAAAATCGCAAAATCCATGGAGGGACTGAACATTATACCAATGCGCTGCTGAATTCTTGAACCGGAAGATGTTTCTATAACAGCAGTGCGGACAGTGGTTCCGGCTGTAATTCAAATCACGGGTTTATGTTAATGCACTTGTTCTAATATCGATCATTTCTATACTAATGATATGATAGACACTAATGTCTATAATTTCTAGATTAACAACTCACTTAGACTTGTATGCCACACGCTCTACATAATCTAAGCCTAATAGTGAATGCATAAACAATAATCATTGATATGGTGAAGCTTTCAGTTAGCGGACATTTATTTAACGTTTTTGGAAGGAGATATGTGCGTCAGTAAATTTCCTATCAAAGGAGAATCTTCAGAACAAGAGGACTTTTCCGGTTTCTCAGTAAATATTGTCAACAGAAACAAAAAAAAAAAAGAGAGGAGTAAGTGATAACAGGAACTACCTTGTCTCGCAGACGTTCTGCAAAATTAAACAGAACTAAATGGTTAAATAGCATGAAGTGTTGTTCAGTAATAAATACGAAATTGCAATCATTCCCAAATCGCTGTGGTATAAGAGGAATAAAACACTGATAGTGTGGCGTCTACGACCACTGGATATACGGTAGCCTCTACACAAAACACTCAAAATTCAATAAAACTTTGATAAAGAATAATACCCACAACACAGTGGATGAGAGAAGCAAAAATCAGGTTTATTGCCCAAAAATAGCAGCCAACATGAGATCAATTCAAATGAGACGTCCCAGGATTGATCTGATCTGTCCTGGGATTTTCCTCCGTATTTATATCTATACTATACTATAATTCTCTCACCTGCCACCTTTTTTTCCCCCCTCAATCATATCGCATTATGTTCGGTTTTCACCTTTTTTAATGCCTTAGTTTGGCTTATATTAATTTCCCATTAGAATCCTTTTTGAGGCTTTTTCGTTCCCCTTGGAATCCTTTTACAAGGCCATTTCGATTCCCCTTATCTATATTTTTCTACATTATTCTCCTGCTTAATAAACTACACTGTCTTTTTAACTTGTCTTCTGTGTTTTTATTGACATTTTACACAAATTATTTCCCACAATAGGAAAACAGTCTACTTCACATGGTAACACAATGTCCTGTTGTAGATTATTTTCCTATAGCAGCACGCCCCGTGTTTTATTCCTTACTTAAGGTTGCATAACGGCTTACCCTGTGCTGTCCTTCTTCTTCTTCAGAACCATGTCTCGGCTGCACTGCGGACACTTCCGCACCGGTAGTGGCATCTCCAACTCCTGTTCTTCTTGCTCTGTATACTCTTGGGCCTGACCTAAATAATTGGACAGAGCCTCATCCAACCTGAGGAATAAAAAACAAAATAAACTGTTTTGTTAAATACTCATAAAAAAATCATTATGGACATTTATTCGAAGCATTCCTAAAAAAAAAAGTAAGGTTTATTCATTAAAACAGGGTTCTTTGTTCTCATGAAGAATAAAATCCAGACCTTTTGCTTTTTTTTTTTTTGTCATTCATGTTTATTATTTATGCGAGTGTTGAAGAATGCCAATCACACGTGCTAACCGTGTACGCGCCACATTTACATTTTGTGACGGCCACAAAACTCCGTAAAAGGAAAGACTCACTGAAAGCGCAACTAAATGTAGAAAGAAAAGGCAGAAGTGAAATTTATTATAACTTGCCTCTATATGCCAGTAACAAAATTTATCGGCATAACTTAACATGAAAAGGCCAAAATCTGGAGAAAAATTACAGAAAAGTTGAATTGGGTTAAATTAGTTGAATTAAGTGAGATGGAAAGAAAATGTTTTGACATGAAACAGAGGGGGAAAAGAGGGGAAACCTACACTGTACCCATGTGATAATTGGACACTGAGCACATCACACAGGGAAGCTGCTATGTTTAAATGTTGTAAGTGTTTTAAGGACTGTCTGCCAAAACTCTCTTTGCCCTCTCGTGCCCCAACCTGGAAGCAACTTACACACCAGCTTTCCCATCCTCCTTTCATACAGCAGCATTACTTTATTTCCTTGAGTTTATAACACTTTAACAACAGGATTTTTTTGTTTTCCAAAATGTTTCCTGAATTCCTACTCTTCCAGGTCTGGAAATGACTGCTTTTACATTTCTATACTTTTCCACTCTTTCCAGCAAGAACCCTGAAAAACATGCAGTGCAAATTCACAACATTATGAACAACAGTCTGAACCTACTTCTTTGCCTTCCTGACAGATTCTATGAAAACTGTCTTGTATTTTGCCACATGATGTCTGAGGACAGACGCCTTGTCCTTCCGCCCTTCAGACACGAGCTTCAGGTCTGCCTCCAGCTCTGCCCTCAGGTCCGGCTTAGACATTTCATAGCCCATGGAATTGTACCCTGAAACCCAGTTTCACTCGATTAACAATACAGCCAATACATTCACAATTTTTAAAAAAAATACTAAATAATATGCTTACTGCGAAAAAAGAAAAACAACAACAATGGAGTTACATACTGTATACTGGAGTAATATGACAACATAAGAATTTAGTCTATATGAGTTTAGTCAAAAATAAGATTTTTTTTCTTTTTGTAGTGTTGCTAGTATCTAGTATCCAGTAAATACTTTTCAGTTTCAGAGCTCACATATCAGAGGACCTAAAGAAAGTGCCTATATTTATATATTCTATATTTTTTTAAGCATGCACTGCAGAACAAACAGATGAGTAAATATCTTTCTGCTCTGAGCTTATATATTATAAATAATAGATATCAATCTTTATTTGATCTACCTTAGTTTTTACATGCCATTTTTTTTTCTCGATAAAATGCCTCTCTATGGATCCAAAGATGGAGTTGTGGTTATATTCTTTACCAGTTATGTTTGTTCACACGCACAAGTGAAGGACAAAAGTAGCATCCTGATTATAACCTGATTACACAGTGCAAAAACTGACATCTTAGCAAGTGAAAATACCTTGAATATCATCACATTTATCTAGTATTTCCTATTATAAGATTACAATAATTAATAAATTTAGGGAAAAAAAAAAAAAAAAAGGTTTAATAATCTTCTATTTGGTTTATGGTAGTCTTATAACAGGAAATACTAGATAAATGTAACTATATTGAAGATATTTTCCTTTGCTAAGATGTCTTTTTTTTTTGCAGTGCAGGACTAAAATCTTGTCTTTCTCTGATTGATTGAAATTTGCTAAAGGCTTTAACCTGACACTGTAACATGCTATTTATTGACCATGATTTGTCACATCAGGAAATTAAATAATGATCAGACTATTCATGATTTAAATACACTAAATGACTCCAGGGTTGTGCTTCTGTACCTTCAACGAGACCCATCCCAAGCTCCCCAGGAAGGAACCTCTGATCGTCCGTCAGGCCCACGTACATGCGACTCTTGATGGTCTCGATGTGTTCAGCGTGCGTTGCGTCTGTGCCTACAAAACCAAACAACTGGAATTAGTTTTTTTTCCCCCTTCTTTTCTCTGTAAAACAAACCTATTAGCTAAATATTATACCGATGCCATGTTTCTCCATTAGAGAAATCAAGTCAGCCTCAGTGAGGAGCTGAGGTGGGCTGGTCTGTCCTTCCACCATCTCAATAGCGGTTGGCTGGAATGTTGTTTCAGGTGTATATAACGGAATAACCTGAACAACAACAACAAAAAAACAAACAAACATATCTCTGCATGAGTATGACAAAAACGATAAGATTTAGTGATTAACAAATTTTGAGCAAATGTCATACTGGAAACATTACCTTATTGTACCACTTGTCATACGGGTAAACTTCCAGATAGTTACGAGCAATAATCGTCAGTCCACTTGCAGAAAATTTCTCTTCAGCAATGTCAATTTCTACAGTCACCTCCTGGCCCTGTGCGTCCTTGGAGCAACATGCCAGGAAGTGACGTACGATAAACTCATACAGCCGTTTCTCGCTTCCCTATACGATACAAAATATGAAAAATCGAATACATTTATAGGAGCCTTTTAAAGATCAATTCATCAAACATCTAATTCAGTTAAAGGAACCACTTCCAGAACATTTATTTTTTTAATTATCATTTTTTAAAATAATTTATGTATGTTGTATTTGCATGACGAAGGCCACCTGTAGATTATTTGTGTATTTGGTAGGGTGAATGGGAGGATGGGCCTGGTCTGATTTGTTTCCGTTTCGAGGTGTTGGCCCACCGCTTTCCAAAATGCCTCGAGCAAAAGCCCCCCATTCGTGGTCCTGAGTCTGCTGCTCAACAAGCGGGACCAAGTTCAAGTTTGTCGGAAACATGTTGGTCTCAGTTCGAGGGTAACTGATAAACCTGGAATAAAGAGTTCTTGTATAAATTAGTTCTTCCAGCACTCAGGGTTCTACAAGAAGAAGAAGACGAAAAAGAAGACGAAGAAAAATACAAGACTGCTAGGAAAAAATGTTCATGAGTCTCATACCCCTGTGTGTACAGCTTCTCAGCTATTCTCATTGTCTCTTTCGCACTTATCTTCAATTTTCTTGAAGCCAGTTTTTCGAGTTCCTGTGTGTGGTAAAAATTTTTTTTTTAAAAATTACATATACAGTACTGTGCACATGCGAAGAAATGCTGTAGAGCAACAATGCCTTCAAAAGTAATGAAATTAAACGTTTCTGCATTTTAAAAACAATACTATAAACAGCACTAAACATTAATAAATGAAACGAAGTCAATATTTGGTGTGATGACCCTTTGCTTAAAAAAAAAGAGAAAAAAAAGGAGTCTCAGGTACAATTTATGCAGTTTTATAAGGAAATTAGCTGGTAATTTCACTGAGCATCCTTGAAGACCAGCCACAGTTCTTCTGGAGACTTTGACTGTCGCACTCGCGTCTTATTTTTGCAGCAAAACCCAGCAGCCTTCATTGTGTTTTTTGTCTGAGAAAAGTGTCTCTTACGTAATATGCTGCTTTCTTTAATGACCTACAAACAATTTCCTGTAACGTGTAATTTTGTGCTGGAAAACTAATGTTTGGGAATCTAAAACGTTTTTTTTGTACATAAGTCATAAAATAAAACATCTATAACAAAGTTTGTATTAAAAATAAATAAATAAATAAAAAATAAGGTGCCTAAGAATTTTGCACATACACACTACCAGTTAATAGTTTGGACACACCTGCAAATAGAAGGGGTTTCTTCATTTTAATACGTTCTACCAATTAAGAAGAACAATATAGACATTAACACTATGAAATAACATATGGAATTATACAGTGACCAGAAAAAAGTGTTAAACAAATCGATACTATTTTATATTTAGAATTTTTAACAGTATATTTGATGAAGCTTCACCCAGAAGGCTTTTCTTTAAAATTCTCAAATTCCCTAAGATCTAAATCAAAACTACTCATTTGGATAACAATTATTTATTTATTTATTTATTTTTAACTAAAACCTACTTGTTTTAAATAAAATGACTTATTAAAAATACCTTATTTATTCACAAATCATTGTAATTGGGCATTACAGTCATTGTTTACACTTATCTTATAAGTAATTTTTAATCATAGGCCTTTATTTTAACATCTTTAGCACAATTAAACATATACAGACTCATAGTGTACGTTATCATTAATGAAATGTTTTCATCAGCGTGACAGAAAAATGTCATTTAGAACTGTTTCAAGATGATGCTTCATTTATATCAGGAAACAGTTTTTTTTTGCATGGTATCATTATATTTAAATTTATATCTCAAGTTTAAAAAAAATTACATTTTTTTATTTGATTTTTTTTTTTATCTGTTCACCACGATATACCATACTAAAGAATTTATTTTGACATGTAATGCAGGTATAAGGTATTAAAATGCGAAACAAAATGCACTGCTTTGATTACTTACCACAGTGTCAAGGGGTAACGGACGCCATTTGCTTTTCGGTTTACTTGTTACAGAAATCACTCTTGCTATGGGGTCCTGAGAAAATGATCACAACATTAATAGTGAACGTACGAAGCATTTTATAAGACCTGTAGAACCGTCGTGATGAACGCTACATTCTTAGTCACAACATAATTCACAGCCATCTTAATGAAGAAATCAGGTACTACAGTAGACGTTGCTAACCTCCATGCACATATGGTAAAGCACAAGACAAGCCGTGTGGTTGAACAGGCGATGCCTTTTCCAGCCGAATTCCACCGATTCCTCTTCGTTAGGCTCGTGAACCACTGGTAGAAAACACAAAAGCGCACAACGTCCACTCAGTGTCACTGTTTATTGCGGCTGAGTCACTGGCTGTCTTCAAACGACGACTAAAGACCTACTTCTTCACGGAGTACTTAAATTATCGCTTTGTAAAACATAAAATAAAATAAATTGTGTCTTTGACAAGAGAAGAACGCATCGAAATCATTCTCATGGCTGGATCGGGACGCCGTCGCAAGGTTGCGATGGACTTTAACAGGAAACACAGCGAGCACATCACACACGACCCTGTCACCAAACTTATTAACAAATACAAAAAGACGGGAAGTGTTGCGGACCGACCGAGAAGTGGACGTCCAGACTTTTGAGACACCCTAAATAATACCTCCCCATCCTTAACAGAGTATTTTAGACTGATAGTACTCTTAGTCTGTGACCGAGTGAACCAGTATCAGGATGTATTTATTGATGTTGTAAGTCGCTCTGGATAAGGGCTTCTGCCAAACGCCATGAATGTAAATGTATTGCCTTTGTATGGATCAGTCTGCCTTATATCTTTAAATAATACATTTCAGTAGATATGCACACTAAGAGAAGAATATACTACACTATATGGCCAAATGTTTGTAGACACCTGAACATACCACATTATATGAGCTTGTTGAACATCCCATTCCAGATTTATTCCCCCTTTGCTGTTATAATAACCTCCACTCTTCTGGGAAGGCTTTCCACTAGATTTTGGAGCGTGGCTGTGGGGATTTGTGTTCATTCAGCTACAAGAGCATTAGTGAGATCAGGCACTGATGTTAGGTGAGGAGGTCTGGGGTGCAGTCGGTGTTCCAGTTCATCCCAAAGGTGTTGAGTGGGGTTGAGGTCAGGGCTCTGTGCAGGACACTCGAGTTCTTCCACTCCAACCTTCTCAAACCATGTCTTCACGGAGCTCACGTTGTGCACAGGGGCATTGTCATGCTGGAACTGGTTTGAGTTCCAGTGAAGAGAAATTGTAATACTACAGCATACAAAGACATTCTGTACACCTGTGTGCTTCCAACGTTGCAGAAACAGTTTGGTGAAGTCCCACATGAGGGTGTGATGATCAGGCGTCAAGCCATAAAGTGCATTTGTGTTGGTGTAGAGGAAACATCATACCTTTAATTTTAAAGAAGTTCTCAGGGATGAACGCTTGAATAGCTTTAAACCTCTCCACCACAAAGCCCAGGGTAGGAAACTGACAGCTCCCATAACTGATCAGCTGATTAGACAGAGACTCTGGGAAGATCTTTTGCAACCGTAAGGTCTGGAACCTTGTAAACGCTGCTCCTGGAAAGCAGTCGAAACAACCATCTAGATTATCTGAAAGGGTTTTTTACAAGTAAACAAAGATCGCTTACGTGTAATCACGCTTACCAATGCGGAGATCCAGTTCTTGCCTGACATCCACAGCATCACTGACGTTAATGTCTGGCTCGGTTAGAGACTCGCAGGCTCTCCTAATGGAACTGGGAGTAATCTCAGAGAACCGAGCACGAAACACCTGAATGTTCTGCTTGACTAGAAGAGAACAGAGTCACTGTCGGTGCTGCAGAGTCCACAGATTCATTAGTTTAATTGTAATAATTATAACAATAATAAGTAATTATTAACTAACTACTTAAAAAGAAAACGAATGTTGGTAACCAGTCCGTACAGGATTTCGCGGAGTACTTTGTGAATGTTGCGGCCAAACATGCTTGTTTTTGCTGCTACTTTTTAAAAAACTTTTGATGCAGTTTTTTTTTTTGTGAGAAACTACTTGAATTGGCGAAATTGAAATTGCACGATATTGTTTTGCACGCTCTTTCTCAGTGATGTTTGTTGGTAAATGAGACCTTTTAGCTGTCCTCATGTTCGACGCACGTAAATGGGCTTTGGCTGAACGCGTGTTGCGATGACGTCACATGGCGTGTCTTGGCCAAAATCTGCGGAAAATCTGCAGTAATTTTGAAAAATTGCAAGCTCCTCCGAATATTGCGGCGTTTGCTCGATTTTGCATTCATTTCCGCGATCGCAAAATCATGAAATCCTGGAGGGACTGAGAAAGACTAAAAACAAGCTATTAATGACAAGCAGGAAAAACAAAACAAAAAACAAAACAAGACCTCACCAGCTTTGCAGACGTCAATGATCTCGTAGCCTATGTTTTCTCCCTCGCGATCACAATCAGTCCAGATGACCAAAGCTTGGCACTGTCTGACCTCTCTCTCCAAGGTCCTCTAAAAGACAAGCACAAAAAGACATTGCTTCCACAAAAAAAAAAAAAATAAAAAAAAATAAAAATTGTGTATGTTTATGAGGGGGGGGGAAAACTCTCATACCTTAATTGGCACAAAGTTTTCAGGGCAATACTTTTCCACCTCGGCATCAAACAGCAAGACCGGATTACAGCTGTGCCTGTTACATAACACGACATGTATGAGACCATTTTATATTACAGTTACAGAATGCAATATTTTGCACACTCTTTTGATACCAACACAATATTTCACTTGTTAGGTTTCACATCCTGATCAAACGTATCTACGATAGTCATGTGAGCTCGCTTTCTGCACGTGACTGTAATATTCACTTATAACACGCATGCCCATGCTTTGCTTGCCACCATTATTTTGCATATCCACCTTCTGAATCCTTTCAATTTTAATATTCAACCCACCTTTATTACTAACATCTCTGATCTTTAACCACATTTCTTAGAACTGCCAGAAGTCCTAGTCTCCTCAGTGATAAACCTCTCGCATCCGGACAGATATAAATTTAAACACAGGAGGAGTGCATTTCGAGCAGCTTTGTATTTATCTAGGAACCCGGATGTTTCCATCACATGGTCATAGGATCGTGCTTCGTTCACAACATGGCATCCGAGCCGTCAAAGGGGCGCTGGATATAATTGTAAATAAGAGGCGCTTATTTCAGTTCGATGCAAACCAAGGTTCCAGCAACAATCTGTAACCACAATTCATGATCACAAAGTATACGAGAAGCAGTTTTACAATTTGATATCTGAGGGGAGGGTCACTGACACACCCGCTACGAGATTACATACGGCAAGCAGCAGCAGTCAAAAAATCCCCCCCCCAACATGAGGCGACATCTGGATAGAAAATCATGGGACTAAAATTATGAGACGAGAGCTGAGTTTGGTGAAAAACAGTAAGTGATTCTGGCCTGTAAATTTCTCGGAAAACGACAGAGAGAAAAACACCGACACGCCCGATCCGGACGGAAATAAATTCATAGTGGAGCACGTGTAAGATGGGAAACTACCCCAGAACCAGATGTAACTTTAATCCCGTCCGAATAGGGCTTCATGCCAACTTCTCGGTCTTCTTCTTCTTCTTTTTTTTTTTGCTTCTTCTTGATAAGGTTAAGCTTTATGTTTTGGATTGTTGATTCTAAAAGAGGTTCATTTCGAACTTTCACACTCAACTGTACATTCACTTTATTTCTACACTCATCAAGCTCTAATAAAACAAACGGTCAGGACTCACCATTTCTGAAAAGGAGCTTTGAATTCGAGACCTAAAAGGTGTCCGGATACAGAGGTCATGCACACAGTAACATTCTGTTAGAAAATAAACACACACACACACACACACACACACACACGTACCAGATTAAAAACGCTGGTTTTAACAACTGATTCCTGTACTTGCTGGTTGTAAATGACAGAAAACTTACTTGTCCAAAAAGATGATATTCATACTCATAGATCTTGTTATACACGGAGTAGCCTTCTCTCTGTTTGTGTGGGAAAAGAAAACACACATACTGACCATCTCATCAAAAGCATCATCATTATGTGTCACTAAAGACCTGTGCCCTGATCCACACTCACTCTTCTGGATCTGCCATTAGACATGATCTCTGCGATGCCTTTGGCTGCATCGTTCTTTTCAGCGACGCAAAGCACCTTCTTAATCTGAGCTCTTCTGATCATACTAACGGTTATCGAGCGACTAATACGACTCTGAGCTGCCAGTCGAGACAGTGACCTTCCTACAATGATCATCACTATAATCTGCAGAGCTGCTGCGCGTGCTGGCGCGTATTTAAACCGGCCATAGCGAAGCGTCTGCGTCAAAACAAGTGTACTTTGTTGTCAGTGTAACAAGTAAGTTAGCTGGCTAGCTAACACGGCACAATTTATTTTTAATTATCTTTTTTAAACCTGCTAGAATGAAATTTCCACAAAATAGGCGACGACCGATTAAATATATTAAAATATATATATTTTTAAAATGTCAATAAAGGAGCTGAAATATTTTCAGATAAGGAGCTGCTCTCATTAAAAAAAACAACAACAATCAGGTACTTTTCCAAATTCGGCGCCTGCCACAAACTGTCGTAAAACTGCCGTAAAGGACTTCCCCCCTCCCCCCGGGAGTTCATCACATATATCACTTCAAAGACAGCAAAACATGAATGCGAACGAACACTCTCTTTTGGTCATCCATAAAAGTGTAAAAATGCTTGCCATTTATATCTAAACAATATATACATATTTTATTTTGATCATGTACTGTACTTCCGGGTGGACGCAAAATTCTGACGTAAGTGCGTACCGGGAAATTTTCACGCAGAATTCATGAATTTTTGGCATGGATGTGACGTGTATTATGTAAGGTAGCTGTCTAAGCTAATAAGGCACACGTTATGATTTGAAATACTAGCAGGAAACCTTCATAAACACAATGACACGTCAAAAAATAAAACACACACGCATAAATACACGAGTGGTTTAATATTTCATTAAACTTTGAAATTTATGAGATGTCAATAAAGTCGCTGAAATATCTTCAACTGAAACAGAAAAAACAAATCAGGAACTTTCCAAATTCGGCGCCTGTTACGAACTGTCGTAAAACTGCCGTAATTCATCAAATATCATTACTCGATAATTCATCAAATATATCGCTTCAAAAAGAGCGAAACACGAACCAATACTCCGTTTTAGTCATCTATAAAAGCGTAAAATCCTTGTCATTTGTATTTAAACAACATATTTTAATTTAATCATGGACTTCCGGGTGGACGAACAAATTGTGACGTGGTACGTACCGGAAAATGTACACAGACGTTTTCCGATTGGCTGATCTTCATATGATACCCAGACCAATTGTGGGAAAGGACATGATATGTGAATCGTGTAACCTGCCCTGATTTACACGTACGCCCATTATTATTTTTTTTCTATGGCTGCTGATACAGGAAGGATGTGCCATGTTTATGTGCTGTGGATGAAGTGAACCTTGCGACGGTTTGGTAAATATGTAAGGCGTGCTGTGTCAGATTGTGAGCCGGATATTGTAATTGTGCTGTAAGGATGATTTCGTGTCTAATTGCTAGTTCTCGGTCTCCTGCCTCGCGCTCATGGAGCTACAATTAGGCCCAGTGATGGAAACCAAAGTGTCAGAGTTCTCCACCAGATGTAGTGTCTCAGTGTCTAGTTGCGCCTCTGGCTCTGGTGTAGGAGGAGATTTCTTCTAATGTCGCTTCTAACATTCCGAGAACATGATCGGATCCCCGGATGTGGTGGCATTTACCAAAGATGATGATTTTGGAGATTCATACACAGATCCGTGCTTGGTCCCAGAGGAGTTTTCTGTGCCTTTGTTTCCTCATGCAAATGCCAATCCATGGTTAAAAACCTCCTATGCAAAATTCTCCAAGGATTTCATCCTTATCTCGGAGTTTTCCGAGCAGGTTGGACCACAGCCATTACTCACAATTCCAGATGATCCCAAAGTGTGTGGGACGTTTGACCTCAATTACTTCTCTCTGCGCATCATGTCTGTGGACTACCAGGCTTCGTTTGTGGGCCATCCTCCAGGCACGAGCTACCCCAAGCTCAATTTCGTCGAGGACTCGAAAGTTGTCCTTGGTGACTCCAAGGAAGGGGCGTTTGCCTACGTGCATCACTTGACCCTCTATGACCTGGAGGCGCGTGGCTTCGTGCGGCCTTTTTGCATGGCTTACATTTCAGCGGACGAGAGAAAGATCATGCAGCAGTTCCAGCTGCTCTCATCGGGCTTTTCCAGGGCTTCCGAATGCTTGAAATCAGGGAATAGAAAGGCCTTTGCGAATGAATTGGAAAAGAAGCTGAGGGACCTGGAGTATACAAGATCCGTCCTGCACAAAGAGACCGAGCAGCACAAAACGAACAGCGGCTGTTATTCCACGCAGGTTATCGAGAAAGCCAACGAACTGGCAAACGTGGAAAAGTCTATCTATGAACACAGAGATTTGCTGAGGCAGATCACGTCATATCCCAACAGTAAAAGGAGAGATCCTGATCAGGTGCAGTGTGAGCCAGAAGATATTAGAGCTGACACAAGTACGGTTGACCACACACTGTCTTCTAATCATTCCGGAAATGGAGATAAACCTGTGGAAACAGATAGCGGTAGTCAGCACCCGACCTACATACCCCAGCTTATTAAAGCTAAATCTGCTAAATGTTTTGATAAACGCTTAAAAACCCTGGAAGAACTCTGTGAATCAAACTTTTACCTACATACCATGGACCAACTGAATGCGATTGAAAAGACATTCAGAGGCGATCTTTGCTTCCTTTACACCAGCCAGGTTGACCGGGCTCTCTTGAGTAAACAGAAGATCACCAGTTTCCTTTTTGAGTCGGAACGGTACGATGAAGAAGACGGCAGCTCCGGGAATTCTTCCGACCCAAACCATACCGCGCGTCCCACACATGTTTCATCTGACTTCTTGGGTGAGCCAATGAGCCTCGAGTCCTACGCCACTTATGTTGAGAGAAGTCCGAATAAACTGGTTCTCGAAACCCTGGAAGGACCTCCAGAGTCAAGTACCTCAGACGCTACGCAGGAAACCTCAGATGACGCTAATGACACTGAAATGAAAGGGAGTTTCAGCAGTGACCGGAGCATCGAGGCATTTGTGAACCTTAGTCCGGGAAATCCTGATGGTTTTTCGAGGAGGAGCACCAGCGTGGCTTGTACTGTAACCCCATGTGAGGAACAAGGAAATGTTCCATCTGTTGCTGCTCTTGGAAAGACGTCACCCTCGCTAGAACATGAATCGGACCTGAATCACGGTGAAGTGTTTGAAACTGGACATCTAGTTCAAATGGACACAGCGTGTTGTATGGGACACGATGGCTTTATCTACGAGGAGCCTGAACCAGTACAGGAACGTCATGAGGACACAGTAGTCAAGCGCGAGCCTCTGTCCCTGCTTCAGAGGGACCCTGCTCTGCAACTGGACTACGTCTTAGGAGAGGCAACGCTGACTGTACCGAGTCCCAGCATGGGGTTGATGCTTCCTGAACTCAACCCTAGCGCTCTGTCTGAGGAGATGGTAAGAATGAACGTGGAAGATGTCTCTGACAACACCAGTTACATGAGCACCTCCACCAGCTCGGACAGAGCAGCCTCACCTTTCACCTACGGCAGTCCCGTCACGCTGAAGCAGAAGAAGAAGGCAGGGCACAGTGCGCTGCGCTTCATCAGGCAGTACCCCTTTGCTCAGCAAGCCATCTTCTGCCTTCTGAGTGGGAGAACACTTGTGGTTCTGGGAGCTGATGAAGGCACCGTAAGGAAGCTGGTGAACGCCTTGCTGATTTTCGTGCCCAACCTTGGCAAGTACGGCGAAAGCGTGCAGCCCTGGCTTTCCACGTCGTTTCAGCCGAGTGACCTTCAGAGATGGAAACTCATTGGGTTGCAGAGGTATGATGTCATCAGCTGTATTATTGCAGTTAATGTTGAGATTGCTGCTACAAAATTTTATATTATTAAATTATTACTGATGTTATGGCAGTGGTAGCTCAGTGGTTAAGACATTGGACTTCTGAGCAGAAGGTTGTGAGTTCAAATCCCAGCACCACCAAGCTGCCACTGCTGGGCCCTTGAGCAAAAAATTGTAAATTTAAAACTGAAACCAACATATATTTAGATGCTGTATCCAATATTTGGGGAAGATGTATTAAATTCATTGAATTTTTGTTCAGTTATTATTATTATTATTATTATTATTATTATTTCATTCCTCAAAGTATCAGCCTTGAGATCACCACTTTGTATTTATGAGGCATTCTAAAATAATTGTATCCTATAACCATTTTTTATGCGACTGAGCATCATCATGGATTGAATGAGGACTGTCTTGTGACAGTTCAAATGTTTGTTTTTTTTTGTTTTGTTTTGTTTTTTAATGTCACAATATTTAGAACTGATAACCAGTGCACTAGGAAAACTGTAGGGCCATCTTTTAAAAACCTAGAAAAGTGATACCTTAGCAAGTGAAAATTAGGGATAGGTGAAATAGACTTAAAACTATGTCACGATATTTCCTGGTATTTTTTGCAGTAACGATATAAATGATGATATGGAAGTAGTAACATTCAACACTATCTTTTTGGCCATAAGTCACATCAGCGTACAGCCGTGCAAACACAACCACTGATCCCAAAAAAGTCAAACCTAATCCATCATCAAATACTAAACTATACCAATAAAAAGTAGGTTAAAAAATAGAATATGAATTTTATTACAAATTCAAATTCCAGTGAAAATGCAAACACCAATACTCGCAGGATTCATAACCCTTCTGAATTAAAGGAGTTTGTTTTTACGTTACTTGTTGGCGCGTTCTCCTCGTGCAGCTCCAGACTTTCCTCATATTCTGGCCAGTGCTTTTGCTTGAGCTGGTTTAACAAATTTGATGTGTCTCCACCCTTTGTTGTTACGGGTTTTTGACACACTTTACAAATCACAGACGTTTCGTTCACGCCTGATCTTCTGTATCCGAACCACTTCCATATTGCAGGGGAAGCTTCTTTTCTGGGGATTAATTCTTCTTCCTCGTCTAGGGTTGGAACTCCGCCTTCCGTCATGCTTGTTCTCCTTCTACGTGTGAGATGCCCATCATGTGGTGCTCAAACACGTCATCAACTGTATCGTCAATATCGCTGGATGACAAATTCTTATCATGGGGAGGAATATCATGGACGAAACGATATGGCACAGCCCAAGTGAAAATATCCTGAATACAGTCAAAAGTATCTACTATTTCCTATTATAAGAGTACAGTAAACCAAATATAAGATTATTAAACATGTTTCAAGCTTTACATTTTCTTATTCTATTGGCAGATAATTTAGCTTCTTTCTAGAAATAAATGCTTAAAATTATCTAAATTGAACAAGACTATTTCAAACTTAAAATGAGTCAAAATGTCTAGAAATGTGTTTAATAATCTTATTTTGTCATTTTAGAATACTACATAAATTAGACTATATTCAATATATTTTCACTTGCTGAAGAATTTATTTATTTATTTATGTTTTTTTACAGTGAAGATATTTTAAAAGAGGAAAAATTAAACAATTGGTACACATAGTTTTTAACATCCAAGCGACTCCTTTTTTTTTTTTTTTCTCTCTTTTCTGGGAGTAACAGGTTGGTCATTATTAAAAAGTACTGCTAATGCCATTTGCTAATGCCAGGAGTATTCTCTGAAAAGTATACTGTGGCCCAAATGATCAGAACATTGACATTACATTGTCATGTTGTCCTTCCCTATTCTGTCATTACCATCTGCAGGTCCATACTTAATGTACACTATGACCAATATTTTGTGGACACCTGATCATCACACCCATATGTGGTTCTTCTCCAAACTGTTGCCACAAAGTTGGAAGCACACAATAGTATAGAGTGTAATTGTGTGCTGTAGTTTTACAATTTCCCTTCACTGGAACTCCGACCTGCTCCAGCAAGACGATGCCCCTGTGCACAAAGCGAGCTCCGTGAAGACATGGTTTGAGAAGGTTGGACTGGAAGAACCTGAGTGTCCTGCACAGAGCCCTGACCTCAACCCCACTGAACACCTTTGGGATGAACTGGAACACCGACTGCACCCCAGACCTCCTCACCTAACGTCACTGCCTGATCTCACTGACGCTCTTGTAGCTGAATGAACACAAATCTAGTGGAAAGCCTTCCCAGAAGAATGGAGGTTATTATAACAACAAATGGCGAGAATGAGATGTTCAACAAGCACATATGAGTGTGATGGTCAGGTGTCCACAAACCTTTAGCCATATAGTATATATCGGATTATACAAAATGTGTTTTCTTTTTTTTTTCTTCGTCTTTTTTCCCCCAGGGTGATTTCTCCAGCAGGTTCCAGCCTGCTCCATTCCCTGAGCCGCTACAGCCGATATATCGGCATCCTGGACTGTGACAACAAGACGCTTCGATGCCCAGCCTACAAAGGAACACTAATCGGTCACATGGCAGACCACAGGACACAGATCAAACGAGGCAGCACCTACTATCTGCATGTGCAGTGCATATTAACTCAGCTTACAGCTAAGGCCTTCCTTTATACTTTCTGCCATCACCTTCACCTGCCCATCAGCACAGACCAGGAAGCCGACTCCGTGGTACTGCGCAGGACTAATTTCTTGTTGCAGCTCGGCTACACTGAGGAGGAGAGTAAAATAATCCGCTTCTTGAGTGAGCTCATCAAGCAGCATTACCTTCAGGGGCCTTTAAAAGGGGTCAGCCAGTCTTACTTCAGTTTCAGTTACACCACCAGCTATTTGTACAAAATCTAAATATGAATGTGTTCATCTATGGTCTTTTAATGGGTTTCATATTCTGTGTTTCCCTTCCCTGGAACCTCTGCTAAAATCAGGAGACCAAGAATTATTGACTGTGTTTGATTTCAGTTAACGTTTCTTTTTCTTTTCTTTTTTTTTTTGCCAGTGTTGGCTTTACAATCCAGTAAGTAGGTTGTGAATGGTTTCATGTCATCATTGTGGTTTTGAATGTTTCTGATGTTGACTAATGTCTAGCTTGTGTCTAATGTCTAACTCAACAAAGTATTTCTACAGTTTTAAAGATAAAGGTCTTGTATTTAACTTTTTGTTTCGTTTGAAGAGCCAGTCTGCAAGAACCAACAAGTTGGTCAGCAATTATTAATAGGTGGTGGAGTCGTGAAATCTGCTATCCTCACCTATTGTAAACAGAATGTGAAAAATATAAGAGAGCATTTTTGACACTATGGCATTTATGTTTTATGTTTTATGTTTTATGTTTTTTGCTTTAAATGTGCTCTTTAACCTCATGTGCTAATTTTTCACATGATTTATTAGGGCTGGGTGATATGACACAAATATCATATCACGATACTTGAGGACATTTCTACGATACACGATGCGCATCACGATATATAATTTGGCTAGCAAACTGTCTGTAAAACAGTAGTAAAATAAACAAAAAAACATTAAACTGAGTTTGATGATACTTTTCTTTAATGCCTACATAGACAAAGAAGAATAAGTTTTTTAAAAATTATGTCAAATCAATGGCATCCATTCAGTACCATTAAATATGTAATAAAAAAATACATCACCATACCAACAATATCTCAGAAAAGTGTATCGTGTAATAATTTATCACGATATCAATATTATATCGATATATCGCCCAGCCCTAATGATTACATGTTATTTCTATGAAAATCCAAGATGTGGTAAGAGCAGTAAATAATTAACCTGTCCATGACTTTCAGATGCTTGCGCTGTAAAATAATAAAAACTGACTAACGTTCGATTTCCCCCCACCCGTTCAAAAATATGCCTTTTGTGTTATATTCTTTATTCCACTGTATACTGTAAGGTTTTGTAAAGAGAAATGGTCCAATCTGAATATGAATTCTGAAACAGACAAAAGTTAAGCAAGCAACTGAAATATGTGTTTTAACCCTGCTATGTCCTCCAGTTAAAGAAAGTTCTGCATGGAAAAATGTTAAATAGTGGAGAAGTGTCAGATGACATCCTGCATGTTTGGACAATACACAGGCGAATTACATGGCAGCACCCATTTATAATCTTACACATTCAGGATTTCATTTAATCTAATGACATACAACGATATAATGTTGTCTCAATGTTGTGTGTGAGCATGAGTAACTTGATGGAGTGGCACTTTCTAATTTCAGTTGAGAATCACAATCATGGTGAGGAGTTACAAGGACATGGAGGTGATGCCCCCACAAATAAGCCCCCACCCCTCCACCCGCTACGCTTACTGCTGCATGAAGGAAGTTGAAGTCCAAAAAAAAGTTATCTAATGGCCACCAGTTTTCAGTTGCATTTTAATATATATTGCTTTCCATTTGTATTCTGGCATCACTAGGCTCTGCGAAGACGAGTCTTAAAAATCCTGTATGTGATGTGATATGCATTCTGATGAATGTTAACAAGCCATACCATACTGTACACATTGTATATTCGAGTTCCCAATGGCTGTGTTTTTTTTTTTTTTTTTTAAATCACTTTCCTTTTATGTAAGCATTGTCTAAAACAAACTTGGAATGAGTGTTGCTCACTAGAGTACAAAAAAAAGTATTGTGAT
This sequence comes from Cranoglanis bouderius, assembly GCA_023630585.1. Lineage (NCBI taxonomy): Eukaryota > Metazoa > Chordata > Actinopteri > Siluriformes > Cranoglanididae > Cranoglanis > Cranoglanis bouderius. The sequence continues at coordinate 16,660,905 of CM042551.1, forward strand.
AATTGTCTAGGGTGCAGTAAGACATTGTGTTTTTATTGAAAATGATTTGTGAATGTAATTTAAGTGATTTTGGGCGTTATTCAAGTGCATTGAGTTGTTGCCCACTATGTTTTCTGCCTTAAAGGTTCATTAAAATATTACTAATTTGACCTTGTGAAGTCAAGTCTTCTTATAGTCATCATATATACAGTGGATATAAAAAGTCTATACACCTCTGTTAAAATGGCAGGTTTTTGTGATGTAAAAAAAAAATTAAACCAAGATAAATCGTGTCAGATCTTTCATGTGATATAGCGCAAAATTAAAGTGAAAAAATAAATAAATAGACATGGTTTACAGGGGGAAAAAAATTACAGTAACCTGGTTACACAAGTGTATACACCCCAAAATACTTTGTAAAAGCACCTTTTGCTTGTAATAAAGCACTGTGTTTTTGGGTAAGCATCTACCAACTTAGCACATCTTGATTAGGCAACCTTTTTTTTTTTTTTTTTTTTCTTGCAAAAGTGCTCCAGAGTTATCAAATACTGAGGGGATCTTCTTTGCACAGCCCTCTTCAAGTAATTCCACAGGTTTTTGATAGGATTTAGATCAGGGCTCTGACTGGGCTGTTCCAAAACACTTCTTCTAAAACCATTCCCTTGGTGACTTAGATTTGTGCTTTGGGTCGTTATCATGCTGGAAGGTGAAAGTTTTCTTCATCTTCAGCTGTCTAACAGAGGTCTGCAAGGTTGATATTTGGAGCTATCCATCATTACGTCTATCTTGGCTAGACCCGCAGTCCCAGCTAAAGAGAAGCAGCACCATAGCATAATGCTGCCACCACCATGCTTCCTCTTGGGTATAGTCTTCTTTGGGTGACAAGCTGTCTTGTTTTTGCACCAAACATATCGTTAGAATTATGGCCAAAAGGTTCTACGTTGGTCTCATCAGATTTTGCCACATGGTTTGGGGAGATTGTATGTCTGTCTGTTTCGGCAAAATTTAGGTGGGCTTGGATTTTTATTTTTATTTTTATGAAGAATATGAGAGTTTGTTGTCACATGCAGGGAGTGAGCAGTACTTGTCAGATATCCCTGCAGCTCCTTTAATGTTGATGTAGGTCTCTTGGCAGCCTTCCTGAAAAGTTTTCTTCTTGTCCTTTCATCTATGTTGGACGGACGTTCTGTTCTTGGTAGTCACTGTTCTGCCCCATTTTCTCCACTTGTTGATGATGGCCTTCACGCTGTTCCAATGATTAAACAGAATGGTAATACAAGAAACAGGAACAGGCCTTAGTTAGAGTAGTAGGTGGGGTGAACAGACAGTAGTTAGTTAGTTTGTAAGTAAGTACGTAAATAGGTATGTAAGTAAGTAAGTAAGCAAATAAGAAATGTTACAAATGTGATTGGAGTCATTCGATTTGACTGCATAGGTTACAGATGGGACAGAAAGGATTGGTAGAGATATTGGCAAAAGTGGGAGTCAGATATACTGTATTTTGATGAAATGTATGATAAACATTTGTGTTGAGGAATTGAAGAAGGTACGTCTGTTATCTTTAAGTATAAATGTAAGGAAAAAGCAAGACTAAACTATACCTGATAGGGGTGTAATGATACACTCCAGTCAGGATTCCATTCAGTTTAAGTCATCAAGTCAAGTGGGTTTTTATTGTCATTCCTCTATATAGCTTGTATACATTGGAATGAAATGCCATTTCTCCAGGTCCATAGTGCAACATATAACAGTACACAACAATGCATAAATAAAAAGCACAAATACACAACTGTGTGATGAGTGCAGGACAATAAATACAGTTATTTATAATAATTAACTACAATAAACAGTATGCTCCGGTACCTTCTGCTAGATGATATCCAGTCCCTCCAGGATTTCATGATTTTGTGATTGCAGAAATCAACTCAAAATCAAGCAAACTCTGCAATATTTGGAGGAGCCTGCAATTTTCAAACCGCAGATTTTCCAGAGATTTGGGCCAAGAGGCGTCATGTAATGTCATCACGACGCGCATTCAGTCAAAGCCCTCTTCGATTCACGTGCATCGAACACGAGTACAGCTAAAAGGTCTCATTTACCAACAAACATCACTGTGAAAGACTGCAAAACAATTTCAAAACAGAGAATGAGGATTAGACTCATAGCTCAGGCAGTCCAGGCATGGGGAATTTTCCAGCAAAAGCCTCAACCTCCTCTCTGATTTCTGTTATTCTCTTTTGATATTTCGCATCCTGAGCCAATGTTTCCTTGAAATCCTTCAAAGTGGATTTGGGGTTCATGTTTGTCTGGATCTCCACAGCCAACTGAATGCCTAATGACATACGGATAAATGTAATTGTATCACTTGTACTTTTAAATGGTCTTATATTGCAAAATGCAAATAACTCACCTCTGTGAACTAATTCTGCCACTCGGCAGAAATCTCCCTCCACTAACCCTCGTGATGTGAGAGCAGGCGTGCCTAAACGGAGGCCAAAGGGGTGCAATACACTATCACCTGCAGTAAAGAAGATGATACTATGTACAAATGAAATGAAAAGCAAGTTATGAAACAAGTACTAATTTTCTATGCACATTATGGTAAATCTGCTAAAAATCACTAGCCTATGATGTCTATAATGGACAATAGGCTGTGTTAATCGGGTACAGTGCTGAGACAATTAAAAAAAAAAAACAACTAATTCATCCAAAATTGGCAACTTTTCAAACAATAAATGAATCTGTTAGGGGTTGTCATCAAGTGGCACCTGGGCAAGGGTTCCTGTTACAGCCAATGGCACAGTCCTGTAGCACCTTCTCCGCCCTTACTCCATCAATTCCATTCGGACGAAGGTCGAGCAAAATAAGGTGAGAATCTGTACCACCTGAATGCAGATGCAGATAAGACTGATAAAATTAAGTTAGATGAATAAATGATGATGAAAAATGCTTCTTTTTCAGAGTTCTTCAATGGCAAATTTATAAACGTCATAAAAAATAAATCTGTAGCAGAAAAAAACTGTGTAACAGGCACTATTTATCTTTAGCAGTTTTTCCCTATATATATATGGAAGTATATAAATTGCAAGCAGTGGCATGACCTAGCTAATATCCTATGTGAAAAGATCAGCCAGCCAGGAGTTATTTTTATAAATCAGTTTCAAAGACATGAAAAAAAAGCCTGTCTAGCCTGTATAATTCTAAGGAATAAAGTGTAGTGGCAATCGTCAATAAACTTTAAAAGAGAGAGGCAAAAGACAAAATCTCTGAGTAAAGGTTCTTTTCTCATGGCCAGGGAAGCAAATCCATAAATCCCCAACTCTCCGAATCCAGCACATTTTATAGTATCACGCACTTTACATAACAATGAGCAGTGATGAAGGGTTTGCATCAATTTTTTTTGTATTGTTACTACAGCCCACCCCATACTTAGTGGCCTTCCTGCCTCGTTCTCACTCTTATTATCCTTATAGGCAACACTCAGGGTCAAAATGTTTTCTCTGAGTTTCTCCTTCCTCACCCCAAGTCTTATTATCCTCACCAGCAGAACGCTGTGACCAAATACTTTCTCCTTCAGACAACTCAAACCCACACTGCTGCAGTTCACGTATATAGTAATTAATATTCTCTGGATAATTAATATGCTCTGGATAAGGGTGTCTGCCACATGCCATAAATGTAAATGTAATATTAAGCCAGATAAAACAATAAAGTCAACATTCATAACAGTTATAAATCTGCCATGTAAATATTATGAATTATGACTGTCTTGGTATATGAAACAACATAAACTGATGATAACAGGAGGCAGCATAAGATTATTTTGTTATGTAATATTACACCGCCCTGCGTCTAGAAAAAAAGTTTATACTGTGTTGCAAATCTCACTTGTTTTTACCTATTTTGGTCACGCTGAGTTCAAATATGCCACTGAAAATTCCCTATCACGTACTGTTTTCCCACAAAATAAGAATACATTTTTTAATAATTTTGCTATGTTTATATTGCTTTCAGGGTTTTATTTAAATTGGTAGAAGCTGTCAAATTTCACTATTATTATTTATTAATTACAACAATAAGCACACAAAACATAACACTGGTTTACAACATGAACAGCAGACAAATAGTCTATGAAATGTTTGTGAAAATCTCCAAATAAAGCTATTTCAAAAGATGAACATTATAATAATATGCAGAGTGCTTAAGGAGTGAACTTCCTTTGGAGGGAATTTCTGGAATGGCAAAACACCCACAGATGTAGCAGAAATCATCTGGGCTATGCTCGCATTTCCGTCTTTCACTGGTCATTATAAATCCCTGAGTTTTGTGTGCATGTAAGTGTGCCTAGCATTCATATAAGGGCTAATCAGAGGAAAAGTGATAAATGTTGCTCACCTATTGTACATAAACATAGTGTTTCCTGTGTTGGTGGCAACGTTTATGGTCCATCTTAGGCAAAAAAGCTCTACACTGGACATCAGGCTTTGTGAAAAGTTGTGATGTTCTAGAGCAAAACTAACAGCATATCTGGACTCAGCATCTAAGTATTAGTAAGAAACAACTATCAGATCCTATTCAGCAAATCTGATGCAGGGCGGTGTTATGCGTTGACATTAGAGGAAATGGACTTGCATTCAGTACTATGATGCATTTCTATTTTAGAAACAGTGCAGCTCTCACGTTTCAGGCAGCACTGTTTACATTCCTCAGTACAGTCAGACAGCAGCTTGTCCTTCGGGTTTTCATAATGCTGTAAGGTATTTAAAAACTATTAAAGCTTTCATAGCTTACCAGCTCAGAGTGATCAGAGTGAAATCTACATCACTACTATTTCACCATTTCACCATTTCCCCCCATACACATATGTGCACTTTCATTTACTTTTACATGACCATTGTACAACCGTTGTTTATTCATTAGAATTACTCATGCTGTGTTTTTCTACCCCACTTTGGGGGCGGGGGGGGGTTTGGGGGTGAGGGTGGCTTTTGGTGTCTGTGAAATCTGTCATTATATCTGGGATCTCTAACATTTTCAATAGTAGTAAGGAATACACAGTATATAAATACTGTAGTGTCGCTCAAGCATAAGCATTAATTTTTTTTTTACAATTTGTTGCTAAATGGCCACAGTACAAAACGCAAAGCTTACAATGATTTGTGCAGTGAGATTTAATTTTCATCTAAATCCTTCCATCATGACAGTGTCTATGCAAACTAAAGAAAGGATGTTTCTGCTATGTAGGTAATGATAAACATAAAACTCACCAGTGACAATTTTGTAGCCCTTTTTTATTAAAGAAGATGCTAATGTCCTGCAATTTGCCAGCACTTGTACTTGGTAGGCCTTGAATTCTGGAGTCAGTGCCTGCTTCAAGGCTACAGCCAGTCCTATGCATAAAATTCAGGAATAATATGCAATTTCCAACAAAATATTTGTCAACTGGTATATTATCTGTTTATTTTGAAAGTTTAAAAGTGCACAATAATATTTTAGCAGGAGGCTATGCAATAGAAATATTTCTAAAATATTCTACTGCATAGCCTCCTGCTAAAATATTACCGTAACTAGTCACCTGCAATGGAATGGTTGTGACGTCCTCCCTGCAGCCTGGGAAACACAGCTTCACAGATCAACCTCTCCAGGTTGTAAAGAGTTTCCTTTCCTGTTTTTGCATCCACACTGCGCACACCTAATAGGTAGAACTGTTATCACAGAAAATAAAGCAGATCAAATCTGACCTTTTCCTTAATCACAAAGAACCAACCTTTCCTGTAAAATATGGCCCCAGATCTGCAGCCTCTCAGGGTCTTGTAGGTGGAGGTAGAAACAATATCATAGTAATCAAAGGGAGATGGAATCACTCCAGCTGCAATAAGTCCACTAATGTGTGCCATGTCGGCCAGCAGGTACGCCCCATTCTCATCTGCTATGTTCCGAAGACGACTATAATCCAGGTTACGTGAGTAGGAGCTGGTACCTATGGGAATAAGCCAGCACAATGTGCAAATTACGGATGGAAAAATATAACAAGTGATTTTTCTTAGTAGAATATTTCAGCAATAACACTAACCTGCAACAATTAGTTTTGGCTTGAATAAACAAGCATTTTCCTCTAGCTGGTCATAATCAATGTAACCAGTCTCTTGGTTGACCTTGAAATATTTAAAATAAATAAATATTTGCATGGCATTGAAATTATACAAAATGATATAAAAGATACACTATATTTCCAAAGATATGTGGACACCTGACCAATCACACCCATATGTGCTTGTTGAACATCCCATTCTAGTCCTCCTTTGCTATTACTCTTCTGGGAAGGCTTTCCGCTAGATTTTGGAGCGTGGCTGTGGGGATTTGTGTTCATTCAGCTACAAGAGCATTAGTGAGATCAGGCACTGATGTTGGGTGAGGAGTTGTGGAGTGCAGTCAGTGTTACAGTCATCCCAAAGGTGTTCAGTGGGGTTGAGGTCAGGGCTCTGTGCAGGTCACTCGGGTTCTTCCAGCTCCAACCTTCTCAAACCATGTCTTCATGGAGCTCGCTTTGTGCACAGAGGCATTGTCATGCTGGAACAGGTTTTTGCCTCTTAGTTCAAGTGAAGGATAATTGCTTAATAAATTGTAATGCTACAGCAAACTACAAAGACATCATAGGCAATTGTGTGCTTCCAACTTTGTAGCAACAGTTTGGGAAAGAACTTTGTGACAGTCAGGTGTCTATATACTTTTGGCCATATAGTGTACGTCAGGATAATTAAGCCTTACTAATGAACGCTAAATAAACAATACCTTGTATGACATTGATTCGAAGAAAAGGGAGGTGGCAGAGAATATCTCTTTGTCCATTATAAATCCATGGCTCCGGTGGCCACCATCACAGGGATCAAGACCCATGATCCTCCCTTGAGGCTCCACTACTGATGTGTATACAGCAAAGTTGGCAAATGCCCCTGAAAGGAACAAGAGTTAATGAGTAACTTTGGTGTTTTGAGATTAACCTTCTCAAAACATAAAATATACAGCCTTACCAGAATAAGGCTGCACATTTACACCCCATTTTTCTGGATCAAGCCCATAAACCTTCAATGCTCTTTGCTGACAGAGACGCTCCAGTTCATCCACACTGTCTTCATCGCCAGAGTATCGAAGGCTATTTTTGCAAAGGTGTTATTATTAAAAGTAACATATACAATGTAAAATAAATGAAGTGAACATTATGCAATAAAAACTTTTAAAACAAAATGTAGTTTCACCTTTGTTGAAAAAATGTGTTGCTTACGCACGAGCCCAGGGCCTCTGAAACAGCACGACTGGTAAAGTTCTCAGATGCAATAAGTGATAAACTATATATCTGTCTCCTCTTCTCCTTCTGAATGATGTTGAATACCTGTTGACAGGTTTTTTTAATCTGTTTTAATGTTAGTTATGTATGTAACTGTAGTTCTAGGAATCGTGGACAACCCCCAGGTGCAAAATGAATTACCTGTATACCTCCTTGTCAGCTTGTGCACACACACACACACCTTCCTACAAAGTCACATACTGTAGTGATGTATTTCAGTTTTAGCAATAAATATCGGAATCATACAGCCATATTTCCCTAAAACCTTCTTGTTGAGCTGGCACTGGTTCTGATTGACAAGGAACCCTGGCGGTTATCTGGGATTCACCATAATTGCATATGTAACTAGAATTCTATTTCAGGCCTCTGAACTGCAATTTATGGTAAGAATTAGCTGGTTAATGTAGCCCAGCAATGTCATATGGAAGAGGACTCCTCTTAGAACAACTCTAAAGGTGTACAGAGATGAGCGCCACAGTCCCCGTCATTGTAACCCTAGAGTCATTTGGTCACCAGTGCATACAAATCATGCTTAATGCCAGAGCATGCCATTCGTCGATTCTTTTTGCCAAAGTGATCGCTAAAAAAAGATCACTAGTTACCATTTCAGTTTGGTATCCTACTTAGGCTCGTAAGGAGGGGCCTTAAGGTTCGCCATCACAAGGAGAAGATTCCACGGCTCCTCAGGATTTGAATGGCTTAATTTCAGAAGTGATTATCCACTTCACACTACGCGGTAGTCACATGCACCTAAGCAAATACCTCCATATTGTGTACATGAGGCCCAACATGTGTATGAGACAAGAAGGGTAAATATGACTGTATGTCGTGTGGCATTTATTGCAAATAATGCATTATATGATACTACGTATATGACTTTGTTGGAAGGTCTCGGCATGCATGCACAGACGCAAGGTATTCGCATGATTCTGAACATCCCTGGATGTTAAGAGGGTGGAAAAGAACTGGTCTGCTAATGATATTATGCAGTGCACAATGTAATCATCAGTATGAAATTTACAAATTACTACAAATGTTACAACGGTAACTTAGTAACTTACCTCTGGATCATTAGTGCTGAGAGGCTCTTGCATCATACGGTCATGTGACTCCTGTGTACTTTTGTTGAAGCAATAAACATTTTCTATGTTCTTGCTGTTAGATAGAAAAAAAAAACAAAAAAAAGTAAAAACTAAATATTTTATTTCTGTAGGTTTTAAATTGACACATTCCAAACAAGGTAATTATGTTCACCAATAATAAATAATGTGTCTAAAGAATTTGTTACAATACCTTCAGAAATCATAAAAAAAAAACATAAATGTATTTGTAACATTATTGCTTTGTAACCATGTCACAACGTATATTCATATTTCACAAAAGCAAGTTTTCATAAAAGAGACTTTATTTAGTCGTCTTATGAATAAATTTACACACACTCACTTAGGATGAGTACGATATGAAAGTTGATATGAAATAAAATATATAATATAAAATAAGATATGAAAGAAATTTCTTGTGCAAATACTGATAGACCTTGTGTAAATAAATGAAAGATTTATGAATACATCCATCCAACCTGATAAACAAGGCCCAATATCTGCTCTTAAATGCATAACACAAATAAAATTGAATTTAATGGTAATGGCCACCTATAAGTTTTTAGATGTGTATAGCAAGCTCATTTAGTGTAGATGCACCACCTCTCTGGTAGAAACAAATATGTATTTTCATATAGAAACATTTCTTTTTATGTTCCTGTACTCGTTTTATATATATATATATATATATATATATATATATATATATATATATATATATATATATATATATATATATATATATATATATATACACATACATACAGTGGGTATAGAAAAGAATCACCCCCCTTTAAAATAATCACACTTTGTTGCTTTTCAGCCTGAAATGAAGACGGACACAGTTTTTTGTTTTATCCAGCTGTATTTACTCAGTGCAACATATAACATCCAAGTGAAAGATATAACACCAACATGTCAGAAAAATAATAATAAATAAATTAAAAAAGCAGAATCACTGAGTTGGAAAAAGGATCACCCCCCTCCTAAAAATGACTTGTAAACTCAATAAGGTGTAGCTAATCACCTTCTCAATGGTACACAAAGCCATTTGACTTTCAAACTGAGATCAGCTGTGTTCATTTTGATTAGCTCAGCATGAAAAGAGTTTTCCTGGAGCATTTTGTAGTGCAACTGAAGCAAACAATCAACTATGGGTGGCAAGGCACTGTCAAAAGATCTCCGGGATAAAGTTGTGGGCAGGCACAAGTCAGGAGATGTATACAAAAAAAATTCAAAGGCTTTATCAATGCCTAGAAGCACAGTGAAGTCTATTATTAAGAAGTGGAAGGTATTTGGTACAACACAGACCCTCCCTGGATCAGGACGTCACTCCAAACTGGATGAAAGAGCCAGGAGGAAACTGGTCAGAGAGGCTACCAAGAGGCCTACAGCAACTCTGAAGCAGTTGCAGGAATTTATCATTGTGTCATTGTGTGCATGTGACAACAATATCACAAATTCTCCACAAATGTGGCTTGTATGGGAGGGTTGCAAGAAAAAAGCCACTCCTCAAGAAAGGCCACATGAACGCACCTTGAAGATTCTGAGGCCACATGGAAAAAGGTGTTATGGTCAGATGAGACTAAAATTGAATTATTTGGCCTCAACACCAAATGATATGTCTGGCGGAAATCCAATACAGCTCACCACCAAATAACACCATTCCTACAGTAAAGCATGGAGGTGGTAATATTCTGTTATGGGGGTGTTTCTCTGCAGCAGGGACTGGAGCACTTGTCAGGATAGAAGGAAAATGGATGGGGCAAAATACGGTGAAAATCTACTGTTCTCTGCCAGAAAGTTGTCAATGGGAAGAAGGTTTACCTTCCAACATGACAATGACCCAAAGCACACAGCAAAACTGACCACACAGTGGTTGAAGGAGAAAAAGGTGAATGTCCTTGCATGGCCTAGTCAGAGCCCAGACTTAAACCCCATTGAAAATCTGTGGAGTGACTTGAAGACTGCAGTCCACAAACGGTCACCATCTAATTTAACTGAACTTGAGCAGTTCTGAAAAGAAGAGTGAGCAAATATTACTAAGTCTAGATGTGCAAAGTTAGTAGAGACATATCCCAACAGACTAAAGGCTGTAATTAAAAAATTAAGGCAAATCACTGAGTTGGATTCTGTTTTTTTATTTTATGTTGGTGTAATATATTTCACTTGGATGTTATAAGTTGTACTGAGTAAATACAGCTGGATAAAACAAAAACTGTCTGTCTTCATTTCAGGCTGAAAAGCAACAAAATGTGATTATTTTAAAGGGGGGTGATTCTTTTCTATACCCACTGTATATTTGTGTATATATATATATATATATATATATATATATATATATATATATATATATATATATATATATATATATATATATAAACCCACACATACTCACATGACATGGTGTAATGATCTCTCCTGTGGATAACCTTTTAAGTAACTCAAAATCCTGGTTATCATTTTTGTTGCAAATGTGCTCACTGTACACACACACACACACACACACACACACACACACACACACACACACACACACACACACACACACATTAATATACTGTGCATAATAATAAATTTGACTGAAGACATAAATGTAGTGTGTTTTTTCGGACTCACTTTTTTTTAATCACTGAGAATGCATTTAGTTGCTGCTAGCACTTGGTTGTCCTCCTATTTCTTGTCTTCTTTTGTTTTTTGGTTGTTGTTTTTTTAAACAAGTCGATAATTAGATGCAGATGATTAGATCAACTTTATGAAGACTTGAGCATGTCTTTAACTTGGAAACTTCATGTGATGATGGTGGAGAGTGTCGCCTAACACATCAGTCTGGGAAGAGTCTGTGGTGACTGCGAAAGCCATAGCATGATTTACATATGATTATCATTTTCAAAAAGATGGCACTTTAGTCAAAAAAAAGAAACTCATACATATACAGTGATTCAGCATCAGACACACAGGGTCCATCAGCTAAAACAGAACGATTCTGCTTTTGTGGCTGTTGGCAAACTGTTTCAAAATTTCCCTGTCTTTGCTTTCAGCTCACATACAGCACATTAGCAAAGTAAACCTAACTCAGTGAATGAGGTGCATAATATTGCTCAAGTTATTTTGGAGCATTGTGAGCAACCCTTTAAAAGCTACTGAAGCTAATAATTATTTCCAACTGCAAAATTCAGCTAATCAGTTTATGTGTGTGGATGGAGTGGTTTGCATTTCATAGCTCCCATGCATCTGTGCTGCTGAAATCAGGCGGTTAATGTCACTCTTTTCACACTTTTCATATTTTATTTTGCCGCACTTTAGCGATGGTCCCTAATTGCGGTAAAGCTAGATTCATTTTCAGATATTTGAGGATTTCTAGTCAATAACGTACAAACTATTGTAAACTATCGTAAGACTACATCATTTGTAATCAACTCAAAAACAATACATACCTTCTACAAACACCTATATAACCTTACATTTGTAAGGAAAATGTAATGGATTAAAAAAAATTATTATTAATAATATTAAATATGTATAATTGACACCAAGAAAAAAAAGATAATGGTTATCAGATTACAGATAAGAGAGTGGCTTAGCAGTTGCTATTATATTTCATCAGGAGTTCCTGCAAGTTTCTTCAAGCTGAATAATATCGTGCTCCTTGTCTAGATTACCTGACACCTCTTAGATTGGACACTGTATATCGTTCAGAATTTTTGTGATTGTTTAAAAAATATTTCTATCTTTCTTTGGAAAATATGTCCACATGTTCTGAATGGAGGAGAACGTTTCCAAAACAAATTAGAACCTTCTCTAGAATACTACACTCTTTACTCTGGAACAAAAACCGAATTTTTGTTTGACAGCTTCTAAATGGTTCAAAAGCTTCTATTGTTGAAAAACAACTTGTACAATATTATGCATCTGTATTGCTGTAGAATAACAACAGCTTTAGGTGTTACAGAATTTTAATGAATTTTTAATTTGGAATAATTAATAAATAAATTAATACATACATACATTCTAATTTTGAATGGCTGAACTTATTGCTCCCAAACAATTTGTACATCATCCTGCACCTTTTATAGAATATACTACACTCTTTACTTTGATAAGGTTAACTGTTATTGGCTTTTTTTTTATTAAGTGATCATTTATGTGGAAGAAAAAAAATAATAAAAAAAATAATAACTTCTAAAGGGTTAGGACTATTGTTCCAGAACAAATTGTATAATGTTATGCACCTTCTCTAGAATATACTGTCTACTTTTGACGCAGGCCTATTCAGCGAATGTGAAAGCAAACTGACGCCCGGGTCACACCGCACGCGGCGCAGGCGCAGTGCGCGATGTGAGGCGCGAGTGACGCGTGTGCTTTCATACCAGCAGCGTGTCGCGTGCGGAAACTGCAGCGGTTCCATGGTTCATTTCTGTTGAACGACGGACACATAAACAGACCTCTGAACAGCGTAATCACTTTACTGGAGAACCGTGTAGCAGCATGTAACTTATTACATGTGACTTCTGTTAAACATACTTCCGTATACATCCGGGCTACTACGGACGTCATAACTACGGATACTCGTTACAAATGCGATTGGAATATAACCAACGTGCTGCAATTTCCTTGAATAATATACCACGGTTATTGTGGGTGGGCTGTTGAGGAGTTTTGTTAACTTGATCGTTAAGTAATACAGGTGCATCTCAGTAAATTAGAATGTCGTGGAAAAGTTCATTTATTTCAGTAATTCAACTCAAATTGTGAAACTCGTGTATTAAATAAATTCAATGCACACAGACTGAAGTAGTTTAAGTCTTTGGTTCTTTTAATTGTGATGATTTTGGCTCACATTTAACAAAAACCCACCAATTCACTATCTCAACAAATTAGAATATTTCATAAGACCAATAAAAAAACATTTTTAGTGAATTGTTGGCCTTCTGGAAAGTATGTTCATTTACTGTACATGTACTCAATACTTGGTAGGGGCTCCTTTTGCTTTAATTACTGCCTCAATTCGGCGTGGCATGGAGGTGATCAGTTTGTGGCACTGCTGAGGTGGTATGGAAGCCCAGGTTTCTTTGACAGTGGCCTTCAGCTCATCTGCATTTTTTGGTCTCTTGTTTCTCATTTTCCTCTTGACAATACCCCATAGATTCTCTATGGGGTTCAGGTCTGGTGAGTTTGCTGGCCAGTCAAGCACACCAACACCATGGTCATTTAACCAACTTTTGGTGTTTTTGGCAGTGTGGGCAGGTGCCAAATCCTGCTGGAAAATGAAATCAGCATCTTCAAAAAGCTGGTCAGCTGAAGGAAGCATGAAGTGCTCCAAAATTTCTTGGTAAACGGGTGCAGTGACTTTGGTTTTCAAAAAACACAATGGACCAACACCAGCAGATGACATTGCACCCCAAATCATCACAGACTGTGGAAACTGAACACTGGACTTCAAGCAACTTGGGCTATGAGCTTCTCTACCCTTCCTCCAGACTCTAGGACCTTGGTTTCCAAATGAAATACAAAACTTGCTCTCATCTGAAAAGAGGATATTGGACCACTGGTCAACAGTCCAGTTGTTCTTCTCCTTAGCCCAGGTAAGACGCCTCTGATGTTGTCTGTGGTTCAGGAGTGGCTTAACAAGAGGAATACGACAACTGTAGCCAAATTCCTTGGCACGTCTGTGTGTGGTGGCTCTTGATGCCTTGACCCCAGCCTTACAGACGTAGATGAAATCTTTTGGAAAAAAAAATAAATAAATACTGGATGTTGCAAGTATATTTATCATGCAAACTTATTTTTATGTATGCATACTAAAAATTTTGGCATGCATACTAAAAAGTCTAGTATGCATACTTGTGTTTGTAGATGATTCAGTGAATTAAGCTTTTTGGTATGATTCTGATTCTGAAACTGACGTAAGGAATAGTAAAAACCTAAGGTTTGACCAATGAACCTAACCAATACTAGTTGTTGGATGAAACCCTTAGAACACAAACATGTGCAATGAAATAATTTTAATCACATTTCCATATCACTGTTATGAAATGCATGTAATAAAATATGCAATTAACAGTACTGTTCCACATGTTCTTGGCAGCCATGAAAGAAGAAGAGCGTCCCCATGTCCTAAATATTACTTTAACCCCTGAGACTTACAGACGTAGATCAAATCTTTTGAAATAAAAACATACTGGAATTTGTTATGTGGCAATCATTATGGGGCTGTTTTTCTGCCAGAGGACCTGGACATTTTGTTAGGATACATGGCATCATGGACTCTATCAAATATCAACAGATATTAAATGAAAACCTGACTGCCTCTGCCAGAAAGCTTAAAATGGGCCGTGGTTGAATCTTCCAGCAGGACAATGATCCAAAACATACATCAAAATCAACACAAAAATAGTTTACTGACCATAAAATCAAGGTCCTGCCATGGCCATCCCAGTCCCCTGACTTGAAACCCATAGAAAACCTGTGGGGTGAACTGAAGAGGAGAGTCCACCAGCGTGGACCTCGAAATTTGAAGGATCTGGAGAGATTCTGTATGGAGGAATGGTCTCAGATCCCTTGTCATGTATTCTCCAACCTCATCAGCCATTATAGGAGAAGACTCAGAGCTGTAATCTTGGCAGGAGGTAGAGCACAAAGTGTTGACTAAAAGGGTGCCAATAATTGTTGCACACCTATATTTAACAACAATTTTTTTTGTTTTGATAAACCTGTTTTGTTTGCAATTGTTTGATATCCATGAGAGCAGAGTATATTTGTGAATTTTTTCAGTCGGGAAATTATTTTTCCGATTATTCTGACACCACATGAATGCAGTATAATTTAACTAGCGATCACGTGTGGTGATGATGCTTCTTACGTCCGTTTCGGAGCACAAGAGGGCAAGTATTTCAATCGACAGCTCAGGCATTTAATGGCACCGAAATGAGGCACCAAAATCTGCGTTCTGATTCGGTCCGGTACATACTGGTCATATAGGTACCCGACCCTACCTGTCTGTGGTTTTAATGTTATGGCTGATCGGTGTAAGTATGCAATATCAGAAAGTCAACAGATTTGAAAACAGAAAAAATGTAGAGGTTACAGAAGGGAAACATCTTTTTCAAAAGAATAAAAACTGGAGTTAAGAAGAAGCAGTAATGATACTTAGATAAAACATTGTCACAAAAAGACAAATTCCTCTAAACTTTGCTTTTATTTAATCATCTGAGTCACATTCAATTCACAGTTTGTTTTTGTTTTGTTTTTTTAATTTTGGTCTGTAGACATGTCAATGTTTGAGCAAATATATTCACACTATGAAATGTGTGGTAGACTTAATAGGTAGAATGTAGCAGTTAAAGCTCTGGTACAGGATGAGAGAATGAGGATTAGACTCATAGCTCAGGCAGTCCAGGCATGGGGAATTTTTCAGCAAAAGCCTCAACCTCCTCTCTGATTTCTGTTATTCTCTTTTGATATTTCTCATCCTGAGCCAATGTTTCCTTGAACTCCTTCAAAGTGGCCTTGGGGTTCATGTTTGTCTGGATCTCCAGAGTTAACTGAATGCCTAAAACCAAAGAGAAAAATTACAATGTTTAAAATGACTACTTACTTTTCTAAATAATACAATACTGTAATATGCAATTATCTCACATCTGTGAATATATTCTGCGACCAGGCGGAAATCCTCCTCCACTAGCCCTCGTGACGTGAGGGCAGGAGAGCCTAAACGGAGACCACTTGGGCGCAAGGCACTCTTGTCACCTGCAACATGTATGAGTGTGTGCCTAAATGTCAATTGTTGTGTACTAATAATTCAATTTATTCTCTGAATAAAACACAGACAATATTCACAGCAGTGCACCACAACAAGAGGAGACTTGATCACTCTGCTTTCTTTGCTGTACACAAATAAAACCTTATTATAATACATGAGGTCACCTGGGCAGGTATTCTTGTTACAAGCAATAGCGCAGGCCTCCAGCACCTTCTCTGCCCTTCCACCATCAGTTCCGTTGGGACGGAGATCAAGCAAGATTAGATGAGTATCAGAACCACCTGAAAGCAGATGTAGATAAGAGAGATAAGATCAGATAATTATCTCAGTAATAAACTGATGAATTTTGCAATGCATAGTTTGTTTCCAGGCAGATCAGGATTTCAATTTTATTAAAAATTCCTGAGAAATGATGTTAAGTGAATCAAACAAGGACAAAGGATTACCTATGAACTTTGAATTTACTCCATTAGCAGAAGGCTTATGTGAAACTATTTACTCACCAGAAGTTCTCATGAGACATGGGAATTTTGCAACTGCGGCTTATTTTTGTACTATAACCTGACATAATCGGATTTCCTCTAAGGTCATTACAAACTATTATATTACAGGTTTTCTGTAAAGTATTCTGATGGCAGGTAAGCCATAATAAAGAAATTAAATGAGCAGTATACACCAATCAGCCATAACATTAAAACCAATGAGAGGGGAATTGTATATCATTGATTATCTCATTGCAATGGCACCTGGGATATATTAGGCAGCAAGTGAACAGTCAGTTCTTGAAGTTGATGTGTTGGAAGGAGGGAAAATGGCCAAGCGTAAGGATCTGAGCGACTTTGACAAGGGCCAAATTGTGATGGCTAGACGACTGGGTCAGAGCATCTCCTAAACAGCAGGTCTTGTGTGGTGTTCCTGGTATGCAGTCAATAGTACCTACCAAATGTGGTCCAAGGAAGGACAACCGGTGAACCGGCAACAGGGTCATGGGCACCCAAGGCTCACTGATGTATGTGGTGAGCGAAGGCTAGCCTGTCTGGTCCGATCCAACAGAAGAGCTACTGTAGCACAAATTACTGAAAAAGTTAATGCTAGCTATGATAGAAAGGTGTCAGAACACAGTGCATCGCAGCTTGCTGTGTATGGGGCTGCGTAGCTGCAGACTGGTCAGAGTGCCCATGCTGACCCATGGACCATGGAGCAATGGAAGAAGTTGGCCTGGTCTGATGAACCAGGTTTTCTTTTACATCATGTGGACGGCCGGGTGCGTGTGCGTCGCTTACCTGGGGAAGAGATGGTACACCAGGATGCACATTGGTGGAGCTGGCGAGTTGGCAGAGGCAGTGTGATGCTCAGGGCAATGTGATGCTGGGAAACTTTGGGTCCTGGCGTTCAAGTGGATGTTACTTTGACATGTACCATCTACCTGAACATTGTAGCAGACCAAGTACACCTCTTCATGGCAACAGTATTCCCTAACGGCAGTGGCCTCTTTCAGCAGGATAATGCGCCCTGCCATACTGAAATAATTGTTCACAAATGGTTTGAGGAACATGACAAACAGTTCAAGGTATTGACTTGGCCTCCAAATTCCCCAGATCTCAATGTCTTGGTGCCAGATACCACAGCACACCTTCACAGGTCTTGTGGAGTCCATGCCTTGACGAGTCAGAGCTGTTTTGGTGGCACAAGGGGCACAGGTGATTTTAATGTTATGGCTGATCGGTGTGCTCTGAAAAACTAAACATACTTCAATAGTTAGTCTGGAAAATAGATGAAGCCGATTCTACAGTCAATACTGTGCAAGACAGCAGTAGGAAAGCATTATTTTTTCGCTTTACTGGAACACTATCACTTTCATAGCACTTTATATAAAGCGAGGAATTCCTCCCAGAGTTATATTTGTTGTCCTTTAAATCTAAATAGACGGAGAGCATCTCATTCGGCTAGGCCTGCTGTAGACATAGCATTCTTCATCCAAGGTCTGAGCTATAAGGAGGACTCTGTTGACTTCTAAGCTCCCAGCTCCAGAATCAACTGTTTTAGCTGAGCCACCAAGTTATCTACATGAGTGAATATTATTAAGAATAGAGACATCCTTAAAGTGTATTATGATGCACATTAATTATTTTGCACGTTTATTGCACCAGTTTATTTAGTTGCATCATCAATTGCAGTGCAGCTAAAAAAAACAAAAACAAAAACATTAAAGCTGGAACTGTAATTTGTAGCCTGTATATGTTACCTGTAGTGCAGTTTGCTGCTTATCAGCATTTAATTATGCTTTAATTATGGAAAAGCTAACCAGCTGACTACTTTTTTTTTTTAATTACTGGTCAACTAGTAAAAATGAATAGTGGTGCAACATCTAACCCAGTGGAATTTTATCAGCCCTTCTGCGATGTCAGTTTCATCTCTACAAATGAAAGACAGCGTGCTATTGCTAGTAAATAATAAACATCAAGCTTACCAGTGACAATTTTGTAGCCCTTTTCAATCAGAGCTGCTGCCAAAGCCTTGCAATTTGCCAGCACTTGTAACTGGTAGACCTTGAACTCTGGAGTCAGTGCCTGCTTCAGTGCTACAGCCACTCCTATTCATCGAATCCCATAAAAATAAAAGAATCGTGAAGCAAATGTGCAAATCACTTTTACTACAATCTACTAAACAATACTGCATTTTAAATGGAAAACCAACACAATTTGTTTTCATTGTAAACATGCCAGTTGCCAGGATTGTTATTGCATTTTACTTTGATTTCTTCAACAATTGATGAAAGTGTTTTTTTCCCCTCAAATTATGGTTTGTGCTCCTCATACAGGAGGATCTGAACCCACACTTTAATCCGTGGGTAATCAGCTCCCTAGTTCAGTAGTCAGGGCGTCGGCCATTTTAAAGGCTGTCTCATCA
>CM042551.1:16687500-16725000 GCA_023630585.1 Cranoglanis bouderius
ATATTAAAACAGTACGTTTACACAGGAACATACCTCAGGATCGTTGGTGCTGAGAGGTTCCTGCAGCATCTTGTTGTGGGACTCCCATGTATCCTTGTCAATGCAACAATCGTTGTGTGCCATGTTCTTTACATAAAAACAACTTACAATTACAAAGTTCAGTAGGTTCTCAAAGGATAATGATACAGTCTGGAACATTTTCTCTGTCTACCAGTGTTCCAGTGTTAAATATACCTTCAAGGAGTGGAAAAAAGGATGCTAAAGGAATTCCAATAGAATCGTTTGAATTTTCCAAGATTTGCACCTTCACAATATGGCCAAAAGTATGTGGACACCTGACCATCACGTCCGTATGTGCTTGTTAAACTTTCCATTCCACGTTTTGGAGCGTGGCTGTGGGGATTTGTGTTCATTCAGCCACAAGAGCGTTAGTGAGATCAGGCACTGATGTTAGGTGAGGAGGTCTGGGGTGCAGTCGGTGTTCCAGTTCATCCCAAAGGTGTTCAGTGGGGTTGAGGTCAGGGCTCTGTGCAGGACACTTGAGTTCTTCCACTCCAACCTTCTCAAACCATGTCTTCATGGAGCTCACTTTGCGCACAGTGGCACTGTTATGCTGGAACAGGTTTGGGCCTCTTGGTTCCATCCATTTTCCATAACGCTTATCCTACTCAGGATCACAGGGAGCCTGGAGCCTATCCCAAGGAACTCACCCAGGGGATACACCCTGGACGAGGTGACAATGGCACACACGGAGGCAGGATTCGAACCCCCAAACTCAGAGGTGAGGTGCGAGGCAAACGTGCCCCTCTCTTAGTTCCAGTGAAGGGAAATTATAATACTATATCATACAAAGACATTCTAGACAATTGTGTTCTCCCAACTTTGTGGAAACAGTCAGGGTAAGAACCGCATACGAGTGTGATGATCAGGTGTCAACATACTTGGGCAGATAGTCTGGACAGGGGCAGATAGTCTGGACAGGGACATCTCACTTAAATAGTTTGTTGGGTTTTGGTTTCTTCTATGATTATCAGAAATGTGTCCTTATCAACAACATGAGGGAGTTTCCTCCTCGTGATGGACCTTGCAGTGATTCCTTACAGGCTCAGATTGATTCGCAGTGGCTACTGGTGAAAATGTTCATAAACAACACTCCGAAATGAGGGTCTGGTGAGTTGTATAATTAGATATTTGATCAGACATGGCCTCGTTTCTCGGTTCAACATGATGCAACTGCAGCAGGCGGGCTGTCTACGTCATGGCGTTCATTAAACCAGAAGCAGTGAATAGAAACATGGTCGGTCAACGCATAATATATCACTCCTCATAATCTAGCAAAAAATATGTATATTAAACTACTGCTTTATTAACGACGTGTTGATAAATCTACCTAATACGAATCTCGGTTAGCAGCAGGCTATCCTACGGTAATTTTGCTAACATTATACACATGGATTTAATCCAGTTTCAAGACCTACAACTAACAGTATTGGGTGTGGCTCCTTATTATATTTGTGATATTAGTGGTATACTGCTTGTCTTTTTATGAATATTATATCGAATTAAAACACTTTATTTCTAAGCAAAACTACAATAATGGAAGAAATAGCTTACCTTTACCACTGAGAGGGAAATTAGTTGCAGGGATTATGTGTGTGTTTTTTTTGTTTTTTTTTTTATACAATAAGGTCAGGATTCAAAGTCCAATAAAGTTTGGAGATAACTCCTCACCTCTCTTCTTCACCTCACCAGAGAAGTCTAGTGTCAGTGCACGCGGCGCGAGAGCACTTCGACTGAGGGGTGGGACTAACCATGACTGAACCTGTCAATCATTAAATCCTGGATTATCTTCTTAATAAAGCAGACTTGTTTCGTAAACTCAGCTCTAAAAATATTCAGAGGTCAATATTCTTGTGATAGACTCGTGAAATTAAAATATTCCTTATTTGTTTTTTGTTTGTCTATTTATATCAGCATCCAGTGACACCCATTCCCGCTCAAATGTACTATTTAAAAAACAACAACAAAAAACAAGTGTTCTAGAAATATACAGATGAGATGCTCGAAATTAGCTGCAACATGAACTGGAGAAGGAAGAGTGTGGTGACAGTTCATTCACTTTTCCTCCATGTTGTTCAGTCGGAACTATATTTAGACAACACAATGCGAACGGAAGAAATTGCGTACACACCAAGAAGAGATTTTTTTCCCCGATGGTTTAACGCTAGGCGGATTTGTATAAACCTGTTCAACTTTTCCCTGAAGTTCTCAATTATAAGATTCTTTATAAAGCCTTAACCAGTCGGATAAAATAAATGTTTTCATGGTCCGTACGCAATTGCGTCCGTTCGCATTGTGCTGCCTGCTTATAGTTCCGGCTGGACGACATGGACGAAAAATGAATAAACTGCCTCATCTTTCGCTGATGCATTTCATCTCTGTGTTTATAGATGTATAGAATAATTCACAAGTAACGTCAAATGTAATATACAAATGTTGATTTTGATAACGCTATAATTTACTTTATCTTTTAGAAAAATTCTATGTTCATAAAGCCTGAGCCCGTCATACTAAATCCCTGTACGCACCTTTAGAAAACATGTCAAGTCCATTGAATAACAAAACTTATAAAACACATTACAACCGGCCAATAAAAACTGTGATTGACAGGCACTAACAGTTATTTAATTCGCCCATGCAAAATATTTACGTTATATTACTATTATTTTCCCCTATTACTATCTACCTTACTCAGACGAAGGGGCGTGGTTAAAACTCAGAGTCCCCGCCCCATAAAGTCACTTGAGCATTTTCCCGCGCTGTCGAATCACACGAAGGTTATCGGCTTACTGTGATACACTATATGGCCAAAAGTATGTGAACACCTGATCATACCCATATGTGATTCTTCCCCAAACCTCCCACAAAGTTGGAAGCACACAGCTGTATTGAATGTCTTTGGATGCTGTAGCATTACAATTTCCCTTCACTGGAACTAAGAGGCCCAAACCCGTTCCAGCACGACAGTGCTCCTGTGCACAAAGCGAGGTTCATGAAGAAATGGTTTGAGAAGGTTGATGTGGAAGAACTCGAGTGTCCTGCACTCAAGCTCAACCCCACTGAACACCTTTGGGATGAACTGGAACACCAACTGCACCCCAGACCTCCTCACCTAACATCAGTGCCTGACCTCATTAATGCTCTTGCAGCTGAATGAACACAAATCCCCACAGCCACACTCCAAAATCTAGTGGAAAGCCTTCCCAGAGGAGTGGAGGTTATTATAACAGCAAACAGGGATTAATCTGGTATGTGATGGGTCAGATGTCAACATACTTTTGAACATACTATATAGTGTAGGTCGTGAGTTCAAACCCCAGCACTGCCAAGCTGCCACTGTGGGCCCTTGAGCAAGGCCCTTAACCCTCAACTGCTCAGTTGTATAAATGACATAAATGCAAGTCGCTCTGGATAAGGGCGTCTGCCAAATGCCATAAATGTAAATTATGATTATGTTTAGATAAATTAAAATGGTCCACAAAACATGTTCCATTTCTCTTTATTTCCTAAAATTCCTGTACAAAAATGTATAATGGTCAGAGCTTTTATAATTTTTTTAATGAACATTAACAATTTATTAGAATGCTCTCAGTAATATTTTACACAAACATGATAAACCCTGGTGAATGTACTGATCTCATGATTATTGTGACTGAGATGTGCAGAAGGCTATGCATTAATAAAGAAAAATGAGTATGGGAAATAATGTTGTCTGGAGGGCTTCAAAAACAAGGGAGGTATACATTCAGAGATAGCATAGAGTATATCTCATAATAAGCAGGAATTGTGATGGTGTACTGATACTCACTGTTGTTAATACATTGTTACATTGCTTAATGAGAAAAAAAAAATCCTGATGCCCCACATTCATAAAGTAGTTATCTTTTTTTTTTTTATATGACATCTTATAGTTCACTCCATCGGACATGGCAGTTACAACACAATATATTAATAAATTTATTTATTTAGTATCATTAAATAACTATCTATGCATTGTCATTTAGCTACATTGCAGAAAACACCCTGACCTACTCACAAGCATCAATTACCGCCTTTCAAGGTTAGCATTGAGAATGCATAAATATCCCTTTTCAGTGAAATGTTGCATTGTAATTTCTTACAAAGTGTAACACAATCAGAATCAAGCTTGTCCTCAAAAATATATCAATATACATATTTGTATACTGCAGTTCTTCAAATCTTTTCTGATTTTATTATTACTATCATTTCAGGGACAGTGTATGAAGTCCTTTTGCTGCTGCCTGTGCTGCTTGTGCCGCTTCTTTCGCTACAATAAAGTAACACAAAAGAAATTAAAATAAAAAACAAGGATAAAAATGATACTGCTTATCTTATTGTCCTAAGCATTTTATAAGCTGTAAGCCTTACACAACATGCCATTTATTTGGATTCCAGAGAAAACACAGTCCAGCAAGGAACAGCAAGGCCAACTCCATTTTCTTCGCTATACATTGAAGACATTACTGGGTTTGAGATCAAAAGATGAATATGAGACGATAGATCAGAATTTCAGCTTTCATTTCCTGATATTTAAATCTAGATGTGTTAAACAACTTAGAACATGGTGCCTTTTGTTTGAACCCACCCATTTTTTTTTTTTCAAGTGATCAGAAATATTGGAACATGTGCCTGACAGGTGTTTAGCATAGCTCTGAATGTCTACTCTTGGTTTGAGCTCTGGGTTTTGCCTGTGAAGACTGCATTTGTTGTTAAAAATGATAAACCAACATGAAGACCAGATAGCTGTCTAAGGGAGAAAAGCAAGCCATTTTAAAGCTGAGAAAAGAGGGAAAATCAATCAGAGCCACTGCACATGCACTGGGCACAGCCAATACAACAATTTGGAATGTCCTGAAAAAGAAAGAAAATGCTGGTGTACCAACAACCAGACATGGAACAGGTTGGCCAGGCAAAACAAGAGCAGTTGATGACAAACAACAACCTCCACAGGGCAGGGGTGAAGGTATCACAATCCACTGTTTGAAGAAGACAGAAATATAGAGGCCGTACCACAAGATGCAAACCACTCATCAGCAGTAAGAATCGGAAAGCCAGATTGGAATTCACAAAGAAATACAGAGATGAGCCACAAAAGTCCTGGAATGAAGATTAACCTCTACCAAAGTGATGGAAAGGTCAAAGTGTGGAGAAAGAAAGGATCTGCTCATGATCCAAAACATACAGTGGGGAAAAAAAGTATTTGATCCCCTGCTGATTTTGTACGTTTGCCCACTGACAAAGAAATGATCAGTTTATAATTTTAATGGTAGGTGTATTTTAACAGTGAGAGACAGAATAACAACAAAAAAATCCAGAAAAACGCATTTCAAAAAGTTATAAATTGATTTGCATTTTAATGAGGGAAATAAGTATTTGATCCCCTATCAATCAGCAAGATTTCTGGCTCCCAGGTGTCTTTTACACAGGTAATGAGCTGAGATTGGGAGCACTCCCTTAAAGGGAGTGCTCCTAATCTCAGTTTGTTACCTGTAAAAAGACACCTGTTCACAGAAACAATCAATCAATCAGATTCCAAACTCTCCACCATGGCCAAGACCAAAGAGCTGTCCAAGGATGTCAGGGACAAGATTGTAGACCTACATAAGGCTGGAATGGGCTACAAGACCATCGCCAAGTAGCTTGGTGAGAAGGTGACAACAGTTGGTGCGATTATTTGCAAACAGAAGAAACTGTCAGTCTCCCTTGGTCTGGGGCTCCATGCAAGATCTCACCTCGTGGAGTTTCAATGATCATGAGAACGGTGAGGAATCAGCCCAGAACTACACGGGAGGATCTTGTTAATGATCTCAAGGCAGCTGGGACCATAGTCACCAAGAAAACAATTGGTAACACACTACGCCATGAAGGACTGAAATCCTGCAGCGCCCGCAAGATCCCCCTGCTCAAGAAAGCACATGCACAGGCCCGTCTAAAGTTTGCCTGAATGATTCAGAGGAGTACTGGGTGAAAGTGTTGTGGTCAGGTGTGGTCAGATCTCTTTGGCATCAACTCAACTCGCCGTGTTTGGAGGAGGAGGAATGCTGCCTATGGCCCCAAGTCATAACACCATCCCCACCGTCAAACATGGAGGTGGGAACATTATGCTTTGGGGGTGTTTTTCTGCTAAGGGGACAGGACAACTGCACCGCATCAAAGGGACGATGGACGGGGCCATGTACCATCAAATCTTGGGTGAGAACCTCCTTCCCTCAGCCAGGGCATTGAAAATGACCTTAATGACTTGGAGAGGATCTGCAAAGAGGAGTGGGACAAAATCCCTCCTGAGATGTGTGCAAACCTGGTGGCCAACTACAAGAAACCTCTGACCTCTGTGATTGCCAACAAGGGTTTTGCCACCAAGTACTAAGTCGAAGGGGTCAAATACTCATTTCCCTCATTAAAATGCAAATCAATTTATAACTTTTTTGAAATGCGTTTTTCTGGATTTTTTTTGTTGTTATTCTGTCTCTCACTGTTAAAATACACCTACCATTAAAATTACAGACTGATCATTTCTTTGTCAGTGGGCAAACGTACAAAATCAGCAGGGGATCAAATACTTTTTTCCCCCCACTGTAGAAGCTTATCAGTCAAGCATGGTGGAGGTAGTGTCATGGCTTGGGCTTGCATGGTTGCTTCTGGAACAGGCTCACTAATCTTTATTGATGATGTAACTCAAGATGGTAGCAGCAGAATGAATTTAGAAGTTTACAGAAACAATCTGTCTGCCAATTTATAAAATACATTCAATCTAATCGGGAGGAACTTCATCATGGAGCAATGACCCAAAAAGCATTTCCAACTCAACAAAGGACTTCATCGGGGGCAAAAAGTAGGTTTTAGACTGACCAAATCAGTCACCAGACCTTAACCCAACTGAGCAGCATTTCACCTCCTGAAGAGGAGACTGAAGGGAGAATGTCAGTGGGTCGCAGGCTTGATGCAGTTATTATATTATATGCAACCACATATTAAGTGTTATTTACTTTAAGACTATCTGTTCATACACTTTTGCCCAAATTGGGTGGTCTGTCACCAAAGGTGCCATGTTCTAAGTTGTTTAAGTTGTAGATAATTCTGATGTATCGTCTCATATTCATCTTTTGATCGCAAACTCAAAAGTCTTCAATGTATAGCGAAAACAATAGATTTGACTTTGCTGTTCCAATACTTTCAGAGGACACTGTAAATGTGCCCCCAATTTACCTTTCCTTTCCTCTTCTTTTTTCTTTGCAGCCTCTTCACGTTGCTTTCGAATTATCGCAAGCCGGGCTAAGTCTGCTTTGGCTTGATCTGTCTTTCCTGCTAAATGCATCTTCATGTATCTTTCTTTGGCCTTCTGTTTTTCTATCTCCTCTCTGAAATGTTGATCAGGCAGATTTTCATATAAAAGTCATACCTTATTCCAAATTCTGACAGAAGTAATGCAATTATCATTTACAAACCAAATTTATTTAAACAGGAGATAAACAGTCAGTGTTTCTCAGCCATTAACATTCGCTATACCCACCTTGGTGGCTCTTACCTCTCTCTTCTAGAAAGCTGTTTTGGTTCCTCAAGTTCTAGTTCTGTTACTTTCTTGGTTTTCTGAGCAGCACGATTAGGGTTTTCAATTTCTATTAATCCCTCTACACCTTTTCTTCTCTGTGACAAAAGAAGGAAAATTCAAATGAAATAAAAACAATAACAAAAAAACAGTTCTGAAATTTAGTTTCCTCCTCTGACGTGCCGCACTAGTCGGCAGACTGCTGATAGTAGAACGCCCTACATCTCAAACAACTGCTACTTTATAAAGATAAAGTGCTCATCAGACTGGCATAGTGGAAACATTGTAGTTTGGAACATTATAGAGAAATCCTGAATTAAAATGTAATCTATTGGTATAACGTCCACCGGATGAAACGCTGCAGTGCACATCCAACTTGAATCAAAGGGTTCCAGACCTTGAACCTGTGTTCACTTAAGCTAATGTTGGTTTATTTCTTTTTAATCCAAACTAAACACTGGCTCAAAAGAGCATTTGGTAGATGCAAGGCTTACTCGAGAGCTTTCATCATCACTGTCCTCTGAACCTGATCCTGCCAATTTGTCATCCTTCTGATTATCATTCACTGCTGCTCCTTCTTCCTCCTCTTCATTCTGGAAGAAAAAATATATATATACATTAAGCCTTACAAACAAACAGTTGAAAAAGTCCAGGCGATGTTTTCCAGTCTTCAGCTGGCCAGTTTCAGTGAGCCTGTGCCTAGATTCAGATTCCTGTTCCTGGCTTACAGGAGTGGAACCTGATGTGCTCTTCTACTGTTGTAGCCCATCTGCCTTAAGGTTCGGCACGTTGTGTGTTCTATGATGCTTTTCTGTCCACCGTGGTTGTAAAGAGTGTTTATTTGTTACCATATCATACCTACAGAGACTATAAAAAGTCTACACACCCCTGTTAAAATTGCAGGTTTTTGTGATTTAAAAAAAAATGAAACCAAGATAAATCATGTCATTAGATGTCCCACGGAAGACCATGACGGCCATCATCAACAAGTGGAGAAAATGGAGCACCACAGAGACATCACCAAGGACAGGACGTCCCTCCAAAATTTATAAAAGAACAAGACAAAAACTTTCCAGGGAGGCTGCCAAGAGACCTACAGCAACATTAAAGGAGCTGCAGGAATATCTGGCAAGTACTGATTACTCTGTGCATGTGACAACAATCTCTCCTATTCTTCACATGTCTGGGCTGTGGGGTAGGGTGGCCAGACAGAAGCCCTTTCTCACAAGCTTTCCAAACATCCAATCAAGGCGTTAGCAGAACTCCTCCCTTGCTGGATCTTTTTTTTGTATTGTTTTTCACACCATTCTGTGTAAACTCTAGAGACTGGTGTGTGTGAAAGTCCCATGAAGATCAGCAGTTCCTGAAATACTCAAACCAGCCCATCTGGCACCAACAACCATGCCTCGATCAAAGTCACCTAAATCACACTTTTTCCCCATTCTGATGTTTGATGTGAACATTAACTGAAGCTCTTCATCTGTATCTGTATGATTTTATGCATTGCGCTGCTGCAAGATGATTGGCCGACTGGACTGTGAATACGTTTTTGTGTGTACACTGATCAGCCATAACATTAAAACCACCTGCCTCATATTGTGTAGGTCCCCCTTGTGCCACCTTCTTCCATTGCTCCATGGTCCAGTTCTGATACTGGTGCCCACTGTAGGTGCTTTCTGTGGTGTACAGGGGTCAGCACGGGCTCTAACCGGTCTGCAGCTACGCAGCCCCATACACAGCAAGCTGTGATGCACTGTGTCTTCTGACACCTTTCTATCATAGCTAGCATTAACTTTTTCAGCAGTTCTGTTGGATTGGACCAGAGGGGCTAGCCTTCGCTCCCCATGCGCATCAACGACACTTAGTCGCACATGACACTGTCACCAGTTCACCGGTTGTCCTTCCTTGGACCACTTTTGGTGGGTACTAACCACTGCATACCAGGAACACCCTACAAGACCTGCTGTTTTGGAGATGCTCTGACCCAGTCGTCTAGCCATCACAATCTGGCCCTTGTCAAAGTCACTCAGATCCTTACACTTGCCCACTTTTCCTGCTTCCAACACATCAACTTTGAGAACTGACTGTGCACTTGCTGCCCAATATACCCCACCCCTTGACAGGTGCCATTGTAACAAGATAAACAACGTTATTCACTTCACCTGTCGGTGGTTTTAATGTTATGGCTGATTGATGCACATATAAATTACATTCTTAAAAGCTTAAATATTCTAATCTTAACTAATTTAAAACTTTGGACGTTTGCGTTCCACGTTAATTCATAATGTAGCTTATTAGATTACGTAAACATGACCTTTTTTCGTTCTTTTTCAGCTTTCATCTGAGCATCTATCTCTTCAGGACTTGTGTACGTTCTCATTCGACCCTTATGTCCACCCTTCTTTCCTGGAAACAGAACAGTTGTATAATTAGAACAGAATAAATCAAACCTAAGGCTTATTGAGTACTGCTCAATACAACTGAATTAGGTGAATAATTGTGGTCTAAATAAGAATACAAGTGGGATGCAATTTCACAACACTCTCCCTAAAGCCAACAGCTGACATACTGTACAGGCAGGTGTTAATAATTCACTAGGGATTACATTATTATTATTATTATTATTGACCTGATTGTGACAACTGCACTAGTGTCACTCAGGATAAGAGCAGTGTCTTACCTCCTTTAGGCATGATGATGTTTAGATGATAACAGATAATTAGCCTAATGTCTAACTCAGTGATGTAGCTAAGCAGAATCACAATCTGGGCAACACGACAAAACTGATAATAAAGTAAAACTGCGGCTAGCTATAGTGTGCTGGCTAAGTTGCTAACAATAGCCCAAGTTTTATGTAAGCGAAACAAACTCTATAAGTATAATAAAAGTTGGGAGAATCAATGATTAATTACTTATGATAGCGGAATACAAAAGAAACGAATAATAATGTCCAGTTCTCTTCAAAACACTGATATCAGCCTACGACAGTAAGTCTAAACATCAATCCACCAAGCTATCGCATTTATTTTCTCTCAGGCACTCCAGGGACACCTAACCTGATGCAATATGGCAAAATCAACACACCAGTTGTTTATTTAAAAAAAAAAAAACACTTATTTATGTGACATTTCTTTAACGTTGTTGTATCAAGTGTATAAAATGTTGAAGATATCTCACATGTCTTCAGTATACATAATTTTTTATAGAATATTTCAGAAGGACGTTTCTATTTTTTGTTATCGAGGCGTATGAAAAATGCTAAGGACCTCTTCTGTGACGTAAACAAAACGCGACTTAAAGACCCTGTGTTGTAGCAGCTCGTAAACAGCTGAGATAATTATTACTTATTATAATATATATTTTTTAATATAGATTTGAAGTCATGCCCAAAGTGAAAAGAAGCAGGAAGCCACCTCCAGACGGTTGGGAGCTGATCGAGCCCACTCTTGATGAACTGGATCAGAAAATGAGGGAAGGTAAGTTCAGACATGGCTCGCTTTTAGATGGTTTGAAGCTAGCTGAGTAGCTAGTGGGCTATTGTATGAATCGTTTGTTATGCGCATATAGTACATTAAATCAATTACATGATGGGTTTTTATCTTATTTTGTTTGATATACAGTGTTGTTCAGTTGCTGTTTATGATTGTATTGTAATTCTCAGCTGAAACCGAGCCTCACGAGGGTAAACGGAAAGTCGAGTCCCTTTGGCCAATATTCAGACTTCATCACCAGCGGAGCCGCTACATTTTCGACCTGTTTTACAAAAGAAAAGCAATCAGCAGAGGTAAGTTCACTCGTTCAGACTCCACCACCTGGTTTGCTTTTGAGTGTTTGGCTGTACGTTATTATTACCTGCTGGTGTTTTGTGTTTACTTGGTTTCCAGAGCTCTATGATTACTGTATAAAAGAAGGCTACGCTGACAAGAATCTTATTGCGAAGTGGAAGAAGCAGGGCTACGAAAATCTGTGCTGTCTTCGCTGCATTCAGACGCGAGACACCAATTTTGGAACAAACTGCATATGCAGAGTGCCTAAAGGCAAACTGGAAGTGGTAAGATCATTTTGAAGTTGCACTATATAGCCAGAGGTTTGAGGACACCTGACCATCACAGTCATGTGTGGTTCTTCCACAAAGTGTTACCACAAAGTTGGAAGCACACAATTGTATAGAATGTCTTTGTGTGCTGTAGCGTTACAATTTCCCTTCACTGGAACTCAAACCTGTTTCAGCATCACAGTGTCCCTGTGCACAAAGCGAGCTCCATGAGGACATGGTTTGAGAAGGTTGGAGTGGAAGAACTCGAGTGTCCTGCACTCAACCTCAACCTCAACCCCACTCAACACCTTTGGGATGAACTGGAACACCAGATCTTCTCGTTCGATACCAGTGCCTGACCTCATGAATGCTCTTGTAGCTGAATGAACACAAATCCCCACAGTCACGCTCCGAAATCTAGTGGAAAGCCTTTTCAGAAGAGTGGAAGTGATTATAACAGCAAAGAGTGGAATAAAAGCACACATGACTGTGATGGTTATGTGTCCGCAAACTTTTGTGCATATAGTGTATTTTAGAGTAAGTCCCCCTAACCCCCTAAATTTTTTTCCTTCTAGTTGTTTATGGTTGAGGTGTAAGTTATTGTCAGTGGAGACAATCATGTTGGATTGTTCAGTCAGCGTTCTCTCCGTTCCTTATAGGGTCGTATCATTGAGTGCACTCACTGTGGATGCAGAGGATGTTCCGGATGATCGAGTTCAAGACTTCTGCTGTTGAGACTCTTTATATCGTAACCTTTGTGCTTTGAAATGTTGTTTGTGAATATTATTTCATTCCAGATTTTTAGTCTTTACTTTGTGTGAAAATTCCGCTTTCATTAAACTTTGTCATCTTTAAAATGGTTGTCTTTACTGTTCTTAACTTTACTGTCTTTTAACTCATGGTTTACTCATTTATTTATTTATTTGTTTGTTATGGTCTAAAAGCCTATCACGTACGTTCATTGGAAAAAGAATGTACACCCTCTTTAAATTCTGTTTTTTATTTATCAGGGCATAAATAACAATTGTGTGGTCCTCACCAACTTCTATAAACAAACAAATAACCTCCGTTGACAACAAAAATAACGAACAGATTTCAATACAGTTGAGGTCATAAGTTTACATACGCCTTGCAGAATCTGCATAATGTTAATAATAATAATTTTAAAAAGAGGGATCATAAAAATTGCATTTAGTTTTTTATTTAGTACTGCTCTGAATAAGCTATTTCACATAACAGATGTTTACATATAGTCCACAAGACACGATAATAACTGAATTCACACAAATGAACCAGTTCAAAAGTTTACATACGCTTTATTCTTAATACTGTGTGTTGTTACCTGGATGATCAACAACTGTTTTCATGTTTTGTTCATGAGTCCCTTGTTTGTCCTGAGGACAACTGAGGGACTCGTACACAACTATTACAAAAGGTGCAAACATTCACTGATGCTCAAGAAGGCAACACGATACATTAAGAGCCAGGGGGGCGTAAACTCCTGAACTGGATGATCGGTGTAAATTATTTTGTCTTCTGGCAAACATGTAAAATATCTTATGTAGCTACTGAAGGTCAGTACTAAATGAAAAAATAAGATCTTTAAACAAAATAACAATTTACACCAATCATCCTGTTCAATGTGTTGCCTTCTTGAGCATCAGTGAATGTTTGCACCTTTTGTAATAGTTGTGTACGAGTCCCTCAGTTACTCAGTGTGAAAATATGGATCTCAGCGTCATATAGACACTGCTGGAAAGGGGTCAAATATGCAGAAGATGCTGGAAAAGTAAAGAATGTGCAGGACCTGGAGGATTTTTCTGAAGAACAGTGGGCAGTTTAACTGCTCAGGACAAACAAGGGACTCATTAACAATTATCACAAAACATAAACACAGTTGTTGATCATCCAGGTAACAACACACATTAGTAAGAATAAAGCGTATGTAAACTTTTGAACTGGTTCATTTGTGTAAATTCAGTTATTATTGTGTCTTGTGGACTATATGTAAACATCTGATTATGTGAAATAGCTTATTCAGAGCAGTACTAAATAAAAAACTAAATGCAATTTTTATGATCCCTCTTATTTAAAAAGAAATATAAACATTATGCAGATTCTGCAAGGCGTATGTAAACTTATGACCTCAACTGTATGTAGTCATTATTTCTCAAAAAGTAAGCCAACATTCAGAAACCAGGTGGGAAACAAAAAGTTGCACCCTATCATTCAGTAACATGTAGAACCACCTTTAGCAATAATAACCTGAAGTGAACATTTTCTGTAGGAGTTTATCATCTCTCACATCGTTTTTGAGAAATTTTGGCCCACTGTTCTTTACAATATTGCTTCAGTTCATTGATGTTAAGATCCCACAACAACATCTCAATGGGGTTGAGGTCTGGAATATGACTTCGCCATTCTAACATCTTGATTTTCTTCTTCTTTAGCCATTCGGATGTGTGATTGGGATCACTATCCCTTGCATGACCCAGTTTCAGCCCAGCTTAAGCTGCTGGAAAGATTTGTCTCACATTTGTCTCAAGAATATTCTGGTATAAAGTTTGTTCATGGTTGTTTCACGGACTGCAAGTTGCCCAGGTCCCGTGGCTGAAAAACAAGCCCAAATCCTCACCCCTCCACCACCATGCTTCACAGTTCGTATGTAGTGTTTGTGGCGATATGCTGTGTTTGGTTCACCAAACATCTCCACCTTGGTCTCATCAGTCCAAAGGATATTGTTCCAGAACTTCTGTGGTTTGTTCAGATGCAATTTTGCAAACCTAAGTCATGCTCTATAGAAGGGACTTTTTCCTAGCCACCCTTCCATGAAAGCCATACTTGTTCAGTCTTTTTCTGATTGTGCCGTCATGAGCATAAACATTTTATGTGCTTACAGAGGCCTGTATGTCACATGATGTAGCGCTTGGGGTTTTCTTTATATTTCTGAGCATTAAACCGTCTGACCTTGGAGTAAATTTGCTGGGACGCTCACTCCTGGGAAGATTGACAGCTGTCTTAAAGGCTCTCCGTTTGTAAACAATCCTTCTCACTGTAAAATAATGAATTCAAATTGTTTGGAGATGGCCATATAACCCTTCCCAGATTGACAACCAGCAACAAATGCTTCTCTGAGGTTATGGCTGATTCTTCTTGGCGTGATGTAGACACACACCTGAGTGCTCCAGAACACCAAACTGCCGAACTCTTTATAGTGGTAGTCAAACTTCTTGATGATGAACTAATCTTGTGCATTTCATTAGTAACACCTGGCTGCTAATTTCTCTCTTAATGATTGTGGATGTAGGAAAGGTGTACTTATTTTTTCCCACCTGGTTTCTAAATGTTGGTTTACTTTTTTGGGGACAAATGACTACATATTGAAATCTGCTGTGTTTTTTATTTTTATTTTTATTGTTGTCACCAGAGGTTATTAGTTTGTTTATAAAAGTTATCGAGGACCAACACAATTGTTATTTAGGCGCTGATAAATAAAAACATTGAAGGATGATGTACTTTCTTTTCCCCATGACTGTATGTGTATCCTTTATAAACATTAGAGACCCCACATTAAACCACATTGTATCTTTCTCGATTTGTTTTATATTCAGAAGCAAATATCTCTGAAATCTTTCTAGATTTCCTGCATTTAAGAAATTTTACATCTTCATAGCTATACTTAATTAGAAGGTTGTTACAGAGGAATTTCCCACAATGTTGATTATTGTTGGAATTATGTTAGATTTTATACTGTAAAATGAAAAAAAAACAACAACAAACAAACAAACAAAAAAAACCGCCTATAACATTATGTGGTATTTTCTTAACAAAAACAATGGAAAAATTATTTATTTAAAACAGAAACAGTAACTTTCAAACTTTTCCAAAAGTCTTTCTTTTGAGAGTGTGTTTACAGTAAAATAAATATTTTAGCTGAAGATTCATTTTATCAACAGTTATCTATTCAAAGATTAGATTTAAAAATATATATATTTAAAAAAAAATTAAACATTATGTATATTTAATAAGGCTTAGTTGTTGTCACATTTGCCTCACACCTCCGGGGTTGGGGGTTCGAATCCTGCCTTTGCCTTGTGTGAGTGGAGTCTGCATGTTCTCCCCGTGCTTCGGGGGTTTCCTCCCGGCACTCCGGTTTCCTCCTCTGTCTGTAGTGTGTGAATGGGTGTGTGAGTGTGTGTGCAGTTGTTCTCTGTGATGGTTTGGAAACCCTTCCAGAGTGTCCCCTGCCTTGTGCCCCGAGTCCCCTGGAATAGACTCCAGGCCCCCCGTGACCCTGTGTAGAATAAGAGGTACAGAAAATGGATGGCTGGATAAAGGCTAAGCCTCGTTTCCATAAATATATGTACATTTTGGACAATACTCCAACTGTCTTGTAATAATGGTAAGAATTCTTGTAAGAATATCAATTGAGTGACTGTGATATCTATCGTTTTAAAAATGAAAAGTGAAAAATGACATCTTTAAGGGGAAAAAATGGTTAGTTACAAAGAATGTAATATCTGTTTTTGAAGACCACGTTGTTTGGTGTTGTTATGCAAAATAAAGGGGTTGAATTTTTTTTGTGCAATAACATTTTTGATTATGGGTCAATTTTACACACACAAATGTAGATTTAAAAAAGTTAAAGTTGCTCCGAGTTTTGTGGCATTTAAAAATCACTTGAAAATTTTCTTCCAATCCATAAAACAGCTGAAAAAGAGAAGTGCCTTAAATTATTTTTGAAATAGTTTTCTTTTTATATATTTAGGTGTTTATTATTTGTATTGTTTTGCTGCTTGGATTTATTGTTGGTGTGCTCAGCAACGATATTGCCTGTTTGTTACTTGAAAATGTTTAATAAAGATAAAAATAAACAAATAAATAAATAAAAATCTCTATAGGGGAAAAATAACGTAAATGAAAAAAATTTTTTTTTTTAACAATAACTTCAAATCAGCTTTTGGCGCACTTGAGGAAAGACATTTTAATCGATTACCGACATTTCGCTCATGGCGATTGCTAATAAAGATCATTTATAATAGGTTTTACTCAATCTATAACTGAAATAATATCAAACATTTATATTCAGCTATTTAAACAAAAAATAAAGAATGCAGAAAGTGTTGAATTTTGGCTTGTATTTGTATTAAATCACTCGGTCACTCTGAGTGTGATTCTACATCCTTGCAGAGGTCAGAGGTCATGAGTCTGACTCGTCTCGGAAGTGCATCTAAACCGTGCTGGTGTTTTTTTTTTCTGTTTTTTTTTTCTTCTTCTTTTTTTTAAACGAGTTCCGATCGTGCCATGTGGATTTAAAAAAAAAAAAAATTGGGTCTAAAAATCCTTTGTAGTTTCTCCACGTATTTATTTTTAGCTTCTGGTAGTTTATATCGAGCTATATTACTACACAACTAGCTGTTTATCGAGTGTCGCTAACTAGCCTAGCGTAGCTTTTGGTAAAGTTTGTCGTTTCAGTGAAGTCAGGGGGTGGAAAACATAAGAATTGGGGGGGAAAAAATGCAGGAAATAATTGCCAACGTTGATCACTTAAAGTTTGATCTGGAGATTGCTGTCGAGCAGCAGTTAGGGGCTCAACCGCTGCCGTTTCCAGGAATGGACAGTAAGTTAAACATTAAAGGTGCAATAACAGTAACAGCAACAAAACACACTTTTGTAATGTACAGATCCGTATATCCCTTCTGCACTAGCCTAGAGATACACTATATGGTCAAAAGTTTGTGGACACCTGACCATCTCTTTGTTGAACATCTCATTTCAGATTTAGTCCCCTGTTTGCCGTTATAATAATCTCCACTCTTCTGGGAAGGATTTCCACTAGATTTTGGGGCGTGGCTGTGGGGATCTGTGTTCATTCAGCTACAAGAGCATTAGTGAGTGAGGTCAGGCACTGATGTTAAACATGAACACAAAGGCAGTGCTCCAGTTCATCCCAAAGGTGTTCAGTGGGGTTGAGGTCAGGGTCCTTCAGTCCAACCTTCTCAAGCTGTGTCTTCATGGAGCTCGCTTTGTGCACAGGGGCATCGTCATGCTGGGACAGGTTTGAGCCTCATAGTTCCGCTCTGCGGCAGGGTTGTGTGTGTGATGGTCAGACGTCCACAAACTTTTGGCCATACTCTAGTGTACGTTAGACTATATGGTAGACTATAAAGCACATCGGGTGGATGTAGGATGCACTGGCATGCTGTAATCCCTAACGTTTCTCTTTGCAGAATCAGGTGCAGCCGTGTGTGAGTTTTTCATGAGGTCTGCTTGTCTAAAAGGTAATTAAAAAAAAAAGAAAAAAAAAGTGTAAATTAATTTTGATGTGCCAGGACCGAGAGAAAATGAGATGCGTGTAGTACCTCTGAGCAATTTCTATACTCATCCCTTTCCTTTCTGTAAGGTGGAATGTGTCCTTTTCGGCACATCAGTGGAGAAAAGACGGTGGTTTGTAAACACTGGCTTCGAGGATTATGCAAGAAAGGAGATCAGTGCGAATTTCTGCATGAGTATGACATGACGAAGATGCCCGAATGCTATTTCTACTCCAAATTTGGTTTGTATCTTTCTTCTGTGTTACTCATGTGAAATAAGGTCATTTAAAAAAAAAAAAAAAGACTAAGTGTTTGTATTCTTGCAGGGGAATGCAGTAATAAAGAATGTCCTTTCTTGCACATTGACCCGGAATCTAAGATTAAAGACTGTCCGTGGTATGACCGAGGGTTTTGCAAGCACGGTAAGGCTTTTCCAGTTAACCAAGTTCCCAAGAGCGAATTGTTTTTTTTGTTTGTTTTTTTTTTGGTCAGATTTTGAGAGTGATTTCAAATATGAGATCTATTTCTTGTTCATCGGTCCACTTATTCAAGTGTTCAGGAGTAGATATTATATAAGAATGTTCCTGTCTTCATTAAGGGATATCACTGTAGTACCCTGGTGTGTGAGACTCGGGAGATAGGCGGAATTTTAACTGAGCTCCGGGCTCGTGTTTATTCAGTCTGCGCTTTTCAGCACACTTTCAAAACTTAACAAGAAAAAAACAACAACACAGGAAATGAGTCCATCCCAGACTCACAGCTTTCGCCCCGTCAAGTTTGAGTTCACACTTCTTGGCGTGTGTGTGCGTGTGTCGCAAGCTCTGCCAGTGGTATCGCGCTCTCGCGCTCTCTCGCGCTCGCGCTCGCTCTCGCTCTCTCTCTCTCTCTCTCTCTCTCCCTCTCTCTCGGGTTACGGAGTCACTGAAAGCACAAACGGACACAAATAAGTAGAGTGCAGGTAATGAGACACAGGTGAGAATCATCACGTGTTACCTTGACCCGCCTCCTCTCCGCCCACAGTCAGTCCTTCCAGGATTCCGTGATTTTGCGATCGCAGAATCAATGCAAAATCAAGCAAATGCCGGAATATTTGGAAAAGCTTGCAATTTTTCAAAATTACCGCAGATTTTCCGCAGATTTGGGCCAAGACGCGTCACGTGACGTCAACGCGACACGCATTCACCCAAAGCCCTCTTCACTTAATGTGTGTCAGCAAAAAGGTCTCGTTTACCAACAAACATCACTGTGAAAGAGCGTGCAAAACAATTTTGTGCAACTGCAATTTCGCCATTTCAAGTAGTTTCCTGCAAAAAAAAAAAAAAGCACAAAAAACTCTGGAAACTGCATAAAAAAAAAAAAAAAGTCGCAGCAAAATCAAGCATTTTTGGCCGCAACAATCACAACAAAAAAATAACAACTCCTCACAAAATCCTGTACAGACTGCACAGCTGACACATGACCACGCCCCTACCACCACAATCACCTTATCTTACAGCGTCTTATTTCAAATTAGTAAATCCTAAACTATTAGATAATCAGTTGGCATTCTGTTACCTAGCAACCAGTGACTCATGAATCTGAACATGACAGATTTAAGGCACGTGAATCTGAATCGGCTCTCCATCCGAGATATAGTTTTGAATAAAGGATATAAAAGCTGTTATTAAAAGCTACATACGTATAGATGGAATACGGAGTCATATCAGAGACAAAGTTAATAGAGAAATTACAAACGTAAAACCATTTCATTGGTCTCTTGGACCTCGTCTCCCGGTCACGGATGGCTGTGGCATCGTCCGGATTCAGACTCTCGATCTCTGGCCGACAGAGCGAACAGAACGGTGGCTTGAGACACTTTTTACGGTGCCATAAAAAGTGTCTCAAGCCGACATTAAGGTTATCCTAAAGTTAAGACTCTTTTGGTTCTTGGTGAGGTACATTGTATTCTTCTGTATTCCTCTTTTCCTATCTGGAGTTAAAACTAGTAATAGTTATGGTGTTAAATGAGATCCTAACAGTAGTCGTTATAATTACTCAACAGATAAGATTTTAAGTTACGTTCACACATACAGCGACAAAGCGACCGGAGACCATTCATCTTCAACGAGGACTGACGACTTCCGGCGACACGATTGACGGCGAGCGTTGGCGACTAGATGTGGGCGTGTCCAGCGACGTGACAAAGTTGTGGAAAGTTTTGCAAATTTGGAGCGACTTGGTGCAGCGGCTACGAATGGGAGTAAAGAATGTAGAGCGCACGTGACCCGCGATCCGTCTCCTGTCAGATACTGTAGTGCCGAAAAGATGGAGGGAAAAATTGATTCTAGGGGTTAGCAATGGGCCGGGAAAGCCTGGAATATTAGCTTTTAATGATTAACCTTATCGACCATGTGTGACATGACAAATAGCGTACCATACCATGATTAGGTAACCTTACTTCATAGGCGAAATCCTAAAATTTCAAACTGAGTCCCTGTCCAGACTGAAATCCTGCTGGAACCGGACTTCATCCAACCGCAACTCCTGTACCAGCCGGTGCGACTCTCTGTGCTGCCTGCGAGTCCGAATTGTTTCGTGGACCCAGACAGTCGGGTGCTTGCGCTTTCGCCGCAGGTAGACGGCCGTGATGGCGAAGAGCTCACACACTGCTTCTCCTTCATCTCGTAGGATATGATGCATATATACACTGGTGACTTTTATATACAAACACTCTCCCTCCAGAATGTTTCATTTTAGCGGCAAGAAAACTGGTTTGTTGTAAAAAAAAGTGGAATACTAGTTGCGCCACCCATTGATAAATGTTACTATGGCAACCAGTAGTAGGAACGCCTACTGGCGACTTGCAGAGACAAAATGTGTGAATGTGTGTATGTACAGTTAAAGTTAGGATGTTTGAGTAATACAGCCTCTGGTCTTGTAGAACTGAAGAGAATTGCCTTATAGTGTTACCCTGATGGTAAACTTTACTATAAGGACTTTACTCTAATGAATCAGGCCCTTTTTTCAGGCCTTGGTGCCCTTTTTTGCAGTTGAAAAAGACCTTTAGAAAAGAGTAACATCTGCATTAACTAAGTATATAATTTGCGTGACCACTTTCCTCCTCTTTTGTCTCGATTAAGGCCCGGATTGCCGACACAGACACACACGGAGGGTCATCTGTGTTAATTATCTAGTAGGCTTCTGTCCTGAGGGCAAGTCCTGCAAGTTTATGCAGTAAGTGCAATCGTATCACACCAAACATCCATTATTATCAGCAACAGTTTTGAACAGTTTATCACAACCGATGACTGATGATTTCTAGCCCACGCTTTGAGCTGCCTATGGGGACAAATGAACAGCCACCTCTGCCTCAGCAAGCTCAGACCCAGCAAAAGGTATTTTTTCCCCCTCTTTCTCTTTATCAGGAAGAATGATGCCACTAGAACAAAGTAGCTGCAATGGCTTTAAACGCTGTAATTTTATTTATTTTTTAACCCCTCAATAGCAAAATGCACAGAACTTGAACAGATCCTCGTTGTCACTGATCCAGTTAACCAGCAACAACTCCATTGCTAACATCAACCATCAAAAACCTCCACACATTCTTGGAGCTTCACAGCCTCAGAACAACACGGGCGGCTCCCGAGGCCCTCGTCCACTGGACCAGGTCACGTGTTACAAGGTCAGTTTATACTTCTATGCTGTGTTTAGGTGAGCGTATGCATGTGTGTGTGTGTGTGTGTGTGTAGTCTGATTTACAGTACTGTGCAAGGAAACGCTATAAAGCAAAGATGCCTTCAAAAATAATAAAATTAAACATCTGTACATAAAAACAATCCACTATTAAAAGCAGTAATAAACTAAACCGAGTCACTACTAAGTGTAACAAGCCTTTGCTGTTTAAAAACGCATCAGTCGTCTCAGTTTTATAAGGAAATGAGCTGGTTTTTCTGAGCGTCTTGGAGAATCTGCCACGACTTCATTATGATTTTTGTCTGAAAAGTGGTGTGTTATGTACAGTAATATGTTGCTTCCTTTGCTGCCTTACAAACATTTTCCTGCTGCGAAATGACATGTTGGGAAAATAATGTTTGGAATCTAAAATATATTTTTTATTGACTCAATAATGCAGAAGTGAAGTGCCTTGAAACACAGCGTTATTCAATGTGTTGACGTAATTTCCACCGAGACAGGAAGTCAGGACGGGACATATCGTGGCTCCACCCCTTTTTAAATAGCCAATAGAGTTTAGCTAAGCCGTACTTGACGGTTAGTTCCGTGGATTTTTACAATGCTGGGGGCGGGACACTTCAGATTCTAGAGAGCATTTGATTGGACAGAAAATCTGATGAGACGCTGAAGTGCAGAATGATGTCATCAATATTGTTGCTTTGTATTGGTGGTAGAGAGACTGTAAATTTTGAATGCATTTATCTTCTAAATGTGAGTTTTGTCATTGTTTTGGAGCAGACTAGCTTGTAGATAACCTTAAGGTGAACATATTCATACTAAAAGCAACAAATCTTCAATTTTGATTTCATGGGGACTTTAAG
Source organism: Cranoglanis bouderius (assembly GCA_023630585.1). Classification (NCBI taxonomy): domain Eukaryota; kingdom Metazoa; phylum Chordata; class Actinopteri; order Siluriformes; family Cranoglanididae; genus Cranoglanis; species Cranoglanis bouderius. The sequence goes on from CM042551.1 coordinate 16,710,010, forward strand.
ACAAAATTAGTATTTTGTGACTTTTGCACGGTACTGTATACTGGGGACCTTCCAAACAGCTCACAGTCTTTTTTTTTTTTTTGTGTGTGTGTGTGTGTGTTCCTTTCATTTTTTGCAGTGTGGAGAGAAGGGACATTACGCAAACAAATGCACAAAAGGACACCTGGCTTTCCTAAGTGGACAGTAACGTTCTTCTGTACCATGTACCTGCTAATAAACTGCTGGAATTTCATCTCATAAAATGTACAAGGAGTGGTCTGTTAGCTTTTCCGTGAAGAAGTTACGGTACAGTGGTGGACGTGCTGGACCAAATTTGGCCAAGGTCACTTCTGTGGGCAGAATCGGGGTGGGGGGGGGGGTGAATCAGGCCAGGGGCCAGGCTGTTTGAGTTGACGAGTAAAGCAATGTATTGTTTTTAATCACACAATTCTATACTGGTGGGAATCTAATGTCTAATGGGAAATAATACACAGGATGTCCCAAAATTCTTCCTCCTTACACAGGGGAAATTAACCCTTTTTTTAGCAAAATGTAACTATTTACAAAACATCCTCTACATGATTTCTTTGTGAACACAGAGTCATCGTCTCTCGCACTCATGATGAACTCGTGTTAACACGTCCGGTGTTATGCGTGTAATTACATGTCCATCTCAACCTTGCGACAGCTTCCTGATCCAGACATGAATAGGATTTCAATATGTTCCTTGTCAAAGGGGGGGGGGAAAAAAAAAAAAGTGTTCATTTCCCCTATGTATGGAGACTTTTGGGACACAATTTAAGAAAAGAAAAAAAACACTGGGGATGAATGTAGTGCTGTTCGAATTCAGTTAGTGTTCATTAACACCTACAGTCAAGACAGGTTTCAGGGATAGAACCATAAAATTAAAACAGCATTACTCGATTTGAGTTTTGATTGGATATAATTTTTACTGTATGCAGCAGCTGCCTTTTTATGAACCTTTGAATTCAGATGTCAGTTGACTTTTGACTGTGGATTTGGGTTTGAGTGAAATGAGAAACACTTCATGTGTCATAGTCAGTGAACTTCTTCCATGAAAGATGTACCGGTTATGTTTCTTATAAATTGTAAAGTTGAGGAAGTAGAGATTAGTACTAAACCTTAAAAACTTCACAGTGAAATGATTTTTTTTTTTTGTAGTGTAGAACAACTGATTTTATGTCAGAATGTGATTAGCATATTCAACACTTAAGTTTAAAAATAAAACCGACACAAAATCACTTAATTTTAGTTTTTATTTCTTGGTCACAAATAAATTTATACATAACAACCATGAAAGAAAGGTGTGCTGATCACACTAGTTGGGACAGCCCGAGAGGCTCGGTGGTCCACGATGTCCAAAACGCTTCAGTGGTACTTCCTCCAGCGGTCGTGCTCTGTTTCGAAGAAAAGCAAAAACATCAGTGAAAATACATCATGGCTTCAGAAGGAGCATCCGACTTTAGTGCTGGAGCTCATTAGAACAGGCTGGATGTGTAGTTAGAAAAGGTAAGAAATAATCTGTACGAGGCTATGTCCACATTAATCCGGATAGTTCTGAAAACTGCGTTTTCGTTTTAAAACGCTCGCCTACGATCTACACTGGTGTTTTCAGACGTTTTCCAAAAACTCCACTGAAACGTCTGAAAACGCTTACATCCCTACACTGCGCACGCGTGAAAACGTAAGAAGCTTTGGCCTGCGTCATTTCCGTCGGGCGTTTATTTACTTTCTGTCTCTTTGAATCGATGCTGCGATGTTGAGGAAAAGTGTCGAGTTTTTTGTTTGTTTGTTTTTTTTAATGGACAGATGAAGAGGTGGAGATGCTGCTGCAGGTAACCCAAGACTATAAACTTGCAAAGGCAGCTGAAAATGTACAGAAAACTGGATGGCAGGCACAACAACTGCTGTACATCATCCACCATCTTGTTTGTTTCGAGTTGAATGAGTCACGACTGCATCACATGACTAGAACCACATCATTAAAAATATATATATACACACACACATCTCCGCTTTCTCAGTCCACACTACAATGCGAAAAACGGCATTTTCAAACGTATAATAAACAAATAATAGTCCTCACTTGGGAGAGCGTTTTCGAAAAAGCTCCTTTCAATGGACAAAAACGCCATCTCAGTGTGGACGGAAGGCCAAAATGTAGAGAAAAAGATGCTTTTTTTCAACTTTATCTGGATTAATGCGGACGTAGCCTTACTGTGGCCCTCCAGGACACACACGTCTGATGCGGCAAACAGAAAGAACAAAACAGGTTTATAACGTTACTTACTAATATGATCGTATTCCCAAACATAGCTGAGTACAACATAACCAGCGAGGATCATTGCTACGCCACCAAATCCTCCCTTCTTCACGTTAATGTACTTGTTGTAATATCTTTCGTAGCCTGAGAGACAGCGAGAGAGAGAGAGAGAGAGGAAACAATACATAAGATGGTGAAAATACTCTTTAATTAATAGACAAGAGTCCAGATTTCAGCCACCATTTCAACACACCAACAACAAACACCCCATTCCACACATTACAGATCAAAACTGCATTACACTCATCCCTAATGTTGCCTCCAGCTGTCCTTGCTATCAGGAGTGGTTTGTTTTTCAATGTAGCTGGCGTGTTTTTTTGTTTTTTTATTTCTTCCTTGACCATTTTTGTGCTTCTTCATGTTAAACAGATGCAGCTTTCTTTATAATTGGCCTTTGCTTTAAAAATGCCAATTATGCTAAATGACCGCACTACAATTCATTCAATATTGAGGGGGGAAAAAAAAAACAAAACAGGCAAATGACTTAAAACCACACACTTGGACACTAGGCAGGTGCCAACCCTATTTACACATTTGCCACAAACGTTCTCACCTCTGCGAACAGAGCCGATGAGGCCGTTAGGAGTGAAGTCCCTTGTACCGAGCCAGGATGGCAGCTGGCCGAGCTTCACATCCATGAGCCTCTTCTCAGCAATGGGCACTGGAGACACGAAAACATCATGTACAGTCAACGTTGTGTAATCCAAAACCAGGGCTTATTATACAGTGGGCCAGCATCAATTTTAGTAAAACTAAATTAAAAAGCCGTCCAATCATTGCTTTAATTTTTTTTTTTTTTTTTTTTTTTAAATGACGTTTATTCCCAACATCATTTAACAACATCCAGTCAGTTTGAATAAAGCCGGTTTTACACCACGTGGTCTTTCAAGAATGTCAGATTATACGCTGAAGGTCCTGTAACGATAGACTTGTGATTTAAAAATGACTACATTATGCTGACATTATCAGTCAGCATAATATGGACCGGTGCAGAAAATCAGGTCGCAAGCAAACAAAGGATATTTTCTGCTCACTAACATGTTTTCTTCATGTCTGGCCTTTGCCATCCCTGTCTCCAGAATTTCACGTGATCCTATTGCATCCTTGTACAACCAAGGAATCCTTTGAAAATCTGTGATTTTTGTCCATGACGCAAACACCGGGCCTAAAATCCCACAGTGCAAAGCCCGTTTTAAGTTACACATCTTCACGTTCTTCACAGTCCTACGTTTCTAAACAATATCAACGCAAATTTTTATACAGAACATTAATATTTATATACCGCTTTTAAAATGACCTCTTAAAAAAAAAAAAAAAAAAATAGGAACTTTAACCTTTTATGTTAATCAGGAGCAAAAAAAAAAAAAGCTATAAGCTTCTTTTAACAATAAGAAAATATAACTTATTGGGGTGTAGGTATTAGACACTCCTTTTAAACACTTTATGTATTTATTTCAATGTATTTAATGTTTGACTCTTCTTGTCTTGTATGAAGTAGTGTGCTTAGTTATATTTTTCTGTGTGATATTACTGTCTTGTACTACCACTGTAGTAAGTTATTATTAAAGTTAGTTAGTAAATAAATTGATCAGGGAGTTATTTTCCAGGTTGGTTAACGCTGTGAGCAAATGTCAGACTTGCCTTAGGGTTTGATTACAGTCCACAGTCAACAACCTGGGATTAGTTAAAAAAAAAAAGACTAACTTAACATTGAACGTTAAATTAACTGACTGACCCCGACGCTAAGTGCTAGTTAGCCGTGTGGTTGCTATTTGCCCAGTCACAGTTGTATGTCCACTTTTGACACCATCACATGCAAATCGTACAGTCAAGCAGGTTTAAGAGTAACAAAGACAACCCAGAATAATGTAAAAACTCCATTTAAAACAAACACTCGTGCAAACCAGAACCAGACAAATGACATGAGTGTGACAGAAAGTCCTTGACTTGACTCGAGTGCGCTTCCTCAGGCCTTTTTCACAAATTACTTGTTTATAACTAACAAGATTAGCGGTAGTAAGTGCCTGCTTTAATCATCTACTAGAACACAATGGACGACCTGAATGTAACGAACGAATTGTACAACATTTCATTAGGTATATTCATCCAAACAGTTTCCAAAACCCGTACCTGGTCTATCCGCCATCTTGCTTTAAGCTCGGAAGCTGCCGCGATGTATGTTGGGAATAAAATGGAGTGGAAACGCAGAGGGCGGGGCGTTTAAGCTCACGGATATGACGCGAGTCTTCTTCTTCTTCTTCGGTGGATTGATTGGATGTGTTGCAGACAACAGAATGATTTGTATACCGCCACGTACCGTGCTGAGGAGTGGCAAGGATACAGACTAAAGTAGTCCCCGTTTATGTTTTATACTCTTTTAAAGACGGCTTTTATTCTACTATTAGGTCTAAAACTCAGAAAATTCTGTAGAAATCAGGCATGTATTTTGGGAACATACACTATAGGGCCAAAAGTATGTGGACACCTGACCATCACAGCCCATATGTGGTTCTTCCCCAAGCTGTTGCCACAAAGTTGGAAGCACACAATTTTATAGAATGCCTTTGTATGCTGTAGCTTTACAATTTCCCTTCACTGGAACTAAGAGGCCCAAACCTGTTCCCTGTGCACAAAGCGAGCTCCATGAAGACATGGTTTGAGAAGGTTGGAGTGGAAGAACTCGAGTGTCCTGCACAGAGCCCTGACCTCAACCCCACTGAACACCTTTGGGATGAACTGGAACACCGACTGCACCCCAGACCTCCTCACCTAACATCAGTGCCTGACCTCACTAATGCTCTTGTAGCTGAATGAACACAAATCCCCACAGCCACGCTCCACAATCTAGTGGAAAGTCTTCCCAGAAGAGTGGAGGTTATTATAACAGCAAAGGAGGACTAAATCTGGAATGGGATGTTCAACAAGCACATATGAATGTAATAGTCAGGTGTCCACAACCCTTTGGCCATATAGTGTAGTTGCTTCATGCTTGCTCATAAGTCAAAATACTTACAATGCTACAATAATGATTTTAAACAGCATGAGCTGCATATTACTCATTTGATTTGCATAAATTGTAGAGGAATAATAGACCTATTCAACTGCAAAAAAAAAAAAAAAAAAAAAAATTATGACGAAACTCTGAGCATTGTTTTGGTGTAAAATTGGTCTATTTTCACGGTTTCCTATATTACCCACAATGCCGTTTAACTACCTGCAGATAGAGGTTATAGTGGGAATTCATCTCTACCTAAAGAGAGTGATGCAGCAGAGCTTTAATCCTTTAGTCTGTCCATCTCCCTCACCTCCTGATCTGTACATTCTGCTCAAACAACAGTTCCATGGCTTCAACGTTCATGCTAATCCCACTATCAGGTCTTGTACATAGGTCTTGTCATCTCATAAAGTGCTAACTAGCTGAGTCTCAGTACTCTACATCTGTGCTGTATAGCTGCATTTAGTTTAACTTTTGCTGTCTCTTAGTTCTGTGCTGGATTTATTTATTTTTATTTTTAGGCTTACTCTCAGAGTGGCAGCATGCACTGCAAGTCTTAACTGGATAAAAATGACATCACCTTCTCTACTTAAGTTAGGTGTATTGCTCTGTGCTCTGCTTTATGGATACTTGTGTTTAATGAAAGTGTCACCCTGTCTGGCACATATCCCAGAAGACTTACTCCTGCCATTTCTTATATTCCTCTAAAATAATGTGCTGGCCTACTCATTTGTCTTATCTTAGCTCAGTATTTCTTTTGCCATTTCTTCTGCCTTTTTGTTCCCTGTGACCTCTACATGCAGCAGTACCCAAACAAACTGTATTACTGTATTACTATCCCATTTCTTTTAAGAGACATGCTGACAAGAATGAAATGTTTGCATTCTGAGCAATGGTCCTATTAGTACAGTTCACCTTTTTGATTAGCTACTGCTGTTTGAAAATGTAACGGACAGTAGGTGGGGCACATGTTGAGGATTCAACTGTGTACAGTGATCGAGAAAAAGACTTCAACAAAACATTGAAATTGTGAAGGTTTTTGCAAGTATATACTGAAGCATTCATCTTCTGATGGTTTTCTATTAAATCCATATCCACAAAACGTGTGGATTAGCCTTTATGCCGGAAGCATAACCTGTAGCCCAGAGGTTGTAACCACTTCCTTCTACTCTGCTGCATTAAGATGCATGCACACTTCTTCATATGGCTGCCTTCCAGATTTAACCAGAGATGAAATGGTGAAATGCTTTTATTTTAAGGTGACCTTTTAAGTCATATCAGGCAGAAAATAATATTGACACATTAAGTATTTTAAATAACATATTCACAACGTGTTTTTTTTTTTTTTTTTTTTTTTTTTTGCCTTTTTAAAAACTTGACCCACAGTAGGGATGTAGTCTCTATTAAAAAAAAAATCTGTTATCTGTTATTATATTTTCAAGAGCTATGTCACGGTGTTTCAATGAGGTCAGAGAATCTTGTGTTGACCCAAAACACCTCATTAAAATGCATGAGAGCCAAAGAACAGTCTGATTCACGGTGTGGATGCATTATACTGGAGGTTAAATGCTAAGTACTATAAATGATTATGTTCTGCAAATCATAGGTAGAATTTTATGAAATGGGAATGGAAAATGGAACCGCTTTCCTAAGAGCAAATCTACCTGTAATGTTTAATATCTCAGTATTGTTGTAAATGTAATACAGATTAAAATTAGTCACTGTATAAAGTGTGGTTTATTGATCTCAGGTTCCCTTAATAATATATTCATAAGCAGGAGCCAAAGGGAAACCCAAAAAAATGAGAAATTGATGTTCAAGATATATAAAGATTTACAAATATGTACATCATATGTATTTACCCTTGGTAAATATGAGCAAAGAAGGCTGTGAAAAATTGTCTTTATTTTTTAAACTTTTGATATTTTGTTAAAAAAATTCATAAAAATATTCTGCTCTCATGGATATCAAACAATTGCAAACACAACACAGGTTTATTAAAAAAAAAACACACACATCTTTGTTAAATATAGGTGTGCAACGATTATTGGCACCCCTATGAATTCATATGAGAAAAATATATTTGAAGTATATTCCCATTGATATTTTACATTTATAAGTACACCTGGGTGACTAGGAACAGGAAACTGTTCAACCATGACTTCCTGTTTCACAGGGGTATAAATATGAGGTAACACATAGGCCAAATTCCCTTAGTCATTCATAACAATGGGTAAGACCAAGGAATATAGCTGTGATGTGCGGCAAAAGGTTGTTGAGCTTCACAAAATGGGAAGTGGCTATAAGAAAATAGCACAAGCATTGAAAATGCCCATTTCCACCATCAGGGCAATAATTATTAAGTTCCAGTCAACTGGAAATGTTATAAATCAACCTGGAATTGGACGTGTGTCTATATTGTCTCAATGCACTGTGAAGAGGATGGTTCGAGTGGCCAAAAAATCTCCAAGGATCACAGCTGGAGAATTGCAGAAGTTAGTTGTGTATTGTGGTCAGAAGGCTCCAAAACTACAATCCGAAGTCACCTACATCACCACTTTAATGTTTTGGGGCTGTTTTTCTGCCAGAGGACCTGGACATTTTGTTAGGATACATGGCATCATGGATTCTGTCAAATATCAACAGATATTAAATGAAAACCTGACTGCCTCTGCCAGAAAGCTTAAAATGGGCCTTTGGTTGGATCTTCCAGCAGAACAATGATCCAAAACATACATCAAAATCAACACAAAAATGGTTTACTGACCACAAAATCAAAGTCCTGCCATGGCCATCTCAGTCCCCTGACTTGAACCCCATAGAAAACCTGTGGGTGAACTGAAGAGGAGAGTCCACTAGCGTGGACCTCAAAATTGGAAGGATCTGGAGAAATTGTGTATGGAGGAATGGTCTCAGATCCCTTGCCATGTATTCTCCAACCTCATCAGGCATTATAGGAGAATCTTGGCAAAGGGAGGTAGCACAACGTATTGACTAAAAGGGTGCCAATAATTGTTGCACACTTATATTTAATAAAGATATATTTTTTTGGATAAACCTGTGTTTTGTTTGCAATTGTTTGATATCCATGAGAGCAGAGTATTGTGAATTGACAATTTTTCACAGCCTTCTTTGCTCGTATTTACCAAGGGTGCCAATATTAGTGGAGGCACTGTATATATGTATGTCATGGATATCAAACAGTTGCAAACAAAACACAAGTTTATCCAATCATCCAAAAAAATTATGTAATATTATGTAGAATTACTGTATTTTATATATATATATATATATATATATATATATATATATATATATATATATATATATATATATATATATAAAATACAACAATTTACATGACAAATTATATGATTTGGAAACACCTTGAGTGAAAAATAGAATCTTACACAAAAATGTAAACTCATTACCCTACTATTCTATCCCTTGCTTTTCAGTTTTCAAGTTAGCACAGCTTATATGTATTGTCCGTATATTAAATGGCAAGCCTAATTCAATGAGAATTAAAAAGGGAGAAGCAGCTGCATGGCTGAATTTATTGCTAAAGATAAGCACTTGAAGTGTCTCCAAGGAGATGCCCATCATTCCTAAAGCTAATAGTACTTGACAATAAATCACAAATCTGCTTTGCAGAGGAGGAGGAGGCAGGCAATTATGTTTGCCATTAGGCATTCAGTACTGTATTCAGCACAGCCTCACTGTGTATATCTGTATTGTCTTGGTTATGTCACAAAATAAAATCTTTAATTATATTTATTGTAGTTTCTTAAAATCGTGACAGCAGTTGGTTACAGCTTTCAATACTGCCTTATGCAGTCTGGTATCATGAATGAAACTAACACTGTGGCAGAGATGACAGCAAAAGATGTAATTAATGATTTAATAAGGGCAATGTTGGAGCCTGCCACTGCTCTGCAGAGGGTCTGGATCTGTTTCCTTTTGCCATTAGTCTATGGGTGTTATATAAGACTCTGATAAGGTTTAGCGATTTCATATCATGTATGTTTCACATGTGATCATCATTTTGTGAATAATGTGAAAACCACATGAAGATGCATTTCATCATGTTATGCCCTGAAATTGCACAGATGAACTCAAGTAAACACATCATCATTGATCTTCACTGGTCAGCCACAACATTAAAACCACTGACAGATGAAGTGAATAACATTGATTATCTCATTACAGTGGCAGCTGTCAAGGGGTGGGATATATTAGACAGCAAGTGAACAGTCAGTTCTCGAAGTTGATGTGTTGGAAGCAGGAAAAATGGGCAAGCGTAAGGATCTGAGTGACTTTGACAAGGGCCAAATTGTGATGGCTAGACGCCTGGGTCAGAGCATCTCCAAAACAGCAGGTCTTGTGGGGTGTTCCTGGTATGCAGTGGTTAGTACCTACCAAATGTGGTCCAAGAAAGGACAACTGGTGAACCGTTGAGAGGGTCATGGACACCCAAGGCTCACTGATACGATCAAGTCACAAGTCTGATTCATGAAGGCCCCACCTTGCAACTTATAGGACTTCTTATAGGCTGCTACACCTTCAGAGGTCTTGTGGAGTCCATGCCTCGATGGGTCAGAGCTGTTTTGGTGGCACAAGGGGGACCTACACAATATTAGGCAGGTGGATTCCTGCCTCACACCCAGTGTTCCCGGGATAGGCTCCGGATCCACCACCATCCTGATCAAGATAAAGAACTTACTGAAAGTGAGTGAGTGAGGGAGAGAAAATCACATCTGAAAAATCAACATGTGAAAATAAAAACAAATGTGCTACATGTGAGAAGGCTATTCCATGTGAAAAATGTGTGACATGCGAGGTGTAAATTTCACATATAAATCATGTGATTGTTCATGTGCAGTTCAGGTAAGAGGGCATGTCCCTATCCTCTTTTCAGATATACTAGGTATTATTCCTCTATGTGTGGAGTAATTCAATTTTTTTTAGTTAATGCTATCCAAATCAACTAAGTTTTATTTGTTTGTTTTTAAATTTTTTTTTTTTTACTTTTACAAAAGTGAGAACTACCGCTGTACAATTGAACTTCAGCGAAACCAAAACTGTTGAGCAAGTTATTCTTTTTCTGTTTGAGAATTCAGAAAAAACAAAATTATCTGCACAAAGGATAAGCGCCTCAGCTGTGAGAGCAAAGGTTAATTAAAAGCCGTCGCTCTGCATGAGCTGAATTGTGTGTGTCGTGTCTGTGAGGGGTTTCGTGGGCTCACAGCAGACTCACAGCAGAATGGCAATGCAAGTGAAATAGCTAATAACATCCTAGTTAACCATTGAGCTGCTGGAATAAATTGAACTACCAGACTAAAAATAGAACTATTTTAGCCACAAAATACTGGTTGCTGATGACTTTGCATGCATCAATATTGGCAAAACAAAAGAAAAATGAACTAGGGCAACATTCATGTAACAAAGTACTGCAAGTTTAAAAAATAGTGCCCTGGCATTTAGGAGAAAGTAGTGCTATTTTATTTCACAGTGAAAACTACGATCTATAACAGTACAGTCTTATATTGTTCTGAGAGTTCCTCATAGGGTGACCGGGACAGGAGAAAATTGAGCAGCTGCTTATCTTCCAGACTGAGTCTGAGGTGGAAACTGGTAGTGATCAGTATGCAAAGTCACGCATACTGATGTTCGCCTGCAGGATAAATATAGAACTGAGATCCTTTCAGCAGTTTTAGGCTTGAGTGCTGTTTATGCAGCATCTTTTTCAAATTCGAATCAAATTTGAACTTTGCTGTTTACTCTGATACTGTACATACTTGCTGGAAGACATACTGTAGTAGTGTAATTTACATACGGTATATTCAGTTACTTTCCACACCTCTGAACATTCAGAAATAGTGCTGTTCTGTAATATTATGAGTCTTTTAGAGTGTGTTTTAGAGTTATGAGTTATTTCTGCATGTTATCTCTAGATCAGTGGTCACCAACCCTGTTCCTGGAGATCTACCTTCCTGAAGACTTTAGCTCCAACCATAATCATGTCCACCTTAGCATCTAACCATTGTCTTAAGAAGTTCTTGATCAACTAAAACAGGTGTGTTCGATTTTGGTTGGAGATTAATCCTGCAGGAAGGTAGATCTCCAGGAACAGGGCTGTTGACCACTGCTCTAGATTATACTGTAAATGCTCTATTCATAGTATTTGCTTAAGACAATTTCTATTGCTTAGGAGTTTATTCATTCATCTTCAGTAAACACTGTATCCTGGTCATGGTTTTCTGGAAAACATACACAGGGAGAACATGTGAAACTCCACACAGACAGTAAACCCCAGCTCAGGATCAAACTGAGACCCTGAAGCCGTGAGATGGCAACATTACACTGTGCCGGACTTTGAGACTTTATTTAAATCCTAAACCCAAAATAGAAGCATGACAAGAACCTTTGAATGATTTTTACTTTTTCTTCAAGATTGATTTATTTCTAACTCCGTATGTGGAGAACGGAGTAAATGAAATATAGTCTCCTAGGAACCAATCAAACATAGCATGTAGTATTTCTCCAGTAAAGGGTTCATCAATAGCACCTTTAATATTATGTGATCTTTTTCTTCTCTCTCTTTGACTTAAAAAAATACTGCATGAATGCTATAATGATATGAAAGGTGATACATATATATATATATATATATATATATATATATATATATATATATATATATATATATATATATATATATATATATATATATAATATATTCAGCTCTGAATAATGCAAAATATGAATCTTCTGGTTGTATTTAAAAAAGAATAATAATAACGATATGATATGCACACTTCATGGCTGAAGCACTCAAAGTTTCCAGTGGGTGTACTGTTGCTACTATCATCATCATCATCATTATTATTATTTCTCTGAAATGTAAATAAGGGACTCTGTTGAGCTCGCTGCTTATTGAGTGTCTTTGCTGAGCTTTGATCAGGGACAGCAGTGCACTGACGTTGGCTCAACACCTAATGCATTTCCAGATCATCCACTGATTTGAGAAATACACATCAACCTTCGCTAAGATGTGGGCTAGAATGTAATATTCACAAACACACATTCAGTCCTCATGTCCACACATCGTAACAGCAGTAAGTTCTACATAAGACCATGACATGGCACTGCTATGAAAGTATATCGTGATAAAGATATCTGTTACGTCAGGTTTAGTTTTATAGAACATTTTTGCACACAAAGACAACTGAATACTTTTTGTTTTTTTGTTTGTTTGTTTGTTTTTTACCCAATCGTATATATATACAGTGGGGGGAAAAAGTATTTGATCCCCTGCTGATTTTGTACGTTTGCCCACTGACAAAGAAATGATCAGTCTATAATTTTAATGGTAGGTGTATTTTAACAGTGAGAGACAGAATAACAACAAAAAAAATCCAGAAAAACGCATTTCAAAAAAGTTATAAATTGATTTGCATTTTAATGAGGGAAATAAGTATTTGATCCCCTATCAATCAGCAAGATTTCTGGCTCCCAGGTGTCTTTTACACAGGTAATGAGCTGAGATTAGGAGCACTCTCTTAAAGGGAATGCTCCTAATCTCAGTTTGTTACCTGTAAAAAGACACCTGTCCACAGAAGCAATCAATCAATCAGATTCCAAACTCTCCACCATGGCCAAGACCAAAGAGCTGTCCAAGGATGTCAGGGACAAGATTGTAGACCTACACAAGGCTGGAATGGGCTACAAGACCATCGCCAAGCAGCTTGGTGAGAAGGTGACAACAGTTGGAGCGATTATTCTCAAATGGAAGAAACTGACAGTCTCCCTCGGTCTGGGGCTCCATACAAGATCTCACCTCGTGGAGTTTCAACGGTGAGGAATCAGCCCAGAACTACACGGGAGGATCTTGTTAATGATCTCAAGGCAGCTGGGACCATAGTCACCAAGAAAACAATTGGTAACACACTACGCCGTGAAGGACTGAAATCCTGCAGCGCCCGCAAGGTCCCCCTGCTCAAGAAAGCACATGTACAGGCCCGTCTGAAGTTTGCCTGAATGATTCAGAGGAGAACTGGGTGAAAGTGTTGTGGTCAGGTGTGGTCAGATCTCTTTGGCATCAGCTCAACTCGCCGTGTTTGGAGGAGGAGGAATGCTGCCTATGACCCCAAGTCATAACACCATCCCCACCGTCAAACATGGAGGTGGAAACATTATGCTTTGGGGGTGTTTTTCTGCTAAGGGGACAGGACAACTGCACCGCATCAAAGGGACGATGGACGGGGTCATGTACCGTCAAATCTTGGGTGAGAACCTCCTTCCCTCAGCCAGGGCATTGAAAATGGGTCATGGATGGCTATTCCAGCATGACAGTGACCCAAAACACACAGCCAAGGCAACAAAGGAGTGGCTCAAGAAAAGGCCACTCCTTTGTTGCCTTGGCTGTGTGTTTTGTGTGTTTCAGTCTCCAGACCTTAATCCCATAGAAAATCTGTGGAGGGAGCTGAAGGTTCGAGTTGCCAAACGTCAGCCTCGAGACCTTAATGACTTGGAGAGGATCTGCAAAGAGGAGTGGGACAAAATCCCTCCTGAGATGTGTGCAAACCTGGTGGCCAACTATAAGAAATGTCTAACCTCTGTGATTGCCAACAAGGGTTTTGCCACCAAGTACTAAGTCGAAGGGGTCAAATACTTATTTCCCTCATTAAAATGCAAATCAATTTATAACTTTTTTGAAATGCGTTTTTCTGGATTTTTTTGTTGTTATTCTGTCTCTCACTGTTAAAATACACCTACCATTAAAATTATAGACTGATCATTTCTTTGTCAGTGGGCAAACGTACAAAATCAGCAGGGGATCAAATACTTTTTTCCCCCACTGTACATACTTTAAATAAAGATCAATAAAGGTAATCAAAAATCATCTATCATCATACTATCTAAATAGTTTACAATGTCTTGTAGGTGGGGGCATTGTCATTCTTTAGGCGACCATTCCCAATATTACATTAGAAGAAATTAGTATTTCATATTGTTGCAGTGGAATTGCATCTTTCTGCACAAGTAAATGTGTTTTGATGGCTGCGCTAACTGAGTTGAGAGCATTAACTTTAGTTTGGAGAAATATGTCATATTGATTGGGAAATACTGTATTATATGTAATGTTATATAGATTTCATAATTTTTTCACAAATTAATTCATTTTCACAAAATATAAAAAGATTACAATAATATCACTATCACTTATTACCAAATGAAAAAAAATAGTCAGTGCTGATTTCTATAGACCATATAGCAGAGAGATGATATAAAGTTACATAAGGAAAGTACAGTATAATATATTTATAGATTATGTATTTTTTTTTTTTATGAAGGAAAGCCACACAATAATTTAGTGACCCACCCTGATGAACTTCCAAACAGGACTGACCATCAACACATGCACATGAAAAAAAAAAAAAAAAAACTGTAATGAAAGTCTACTGTACAATGTAGAAAGAAGGAGGAAACAGAGTAATAGAATGAGGAAGAGGAGATGGAAGAGTAGTAGATGGTTTCTCTCAAGAAGTAAACTATTTGAACTAGTTGACAACCATGTTTGAATCATGACTAACGTATGAAGGAAGTAGAAGATTTTTCTAATGTTGCATGTGGTCACAAATGTCCTTTGCTGAATACACTCACTGTTCAC